>JAHLKD010000060.1:0-340915 GCA_025526935.1 Cladochytrium replicatum | reverse complement strand
TTTTCATCGAAATCCAATCCTTCAATCTGTGAAAATCTCGTACGACCCAACGTGCTTTGAATCGAGTAATATTGCCATGTTCGTCAAGCTTATATGTAAAACCCATTTGCCCGATATGAATTCGTCCATCAGGTAAAAACGTTTCGGCCCAAGTATTGTTGCCGACTAGTTGTGTGACTTCCTCCTCATCGCCGCTAACCAGAATGGAGCCTCATCGGATCGTGATAAAGCTCACGAAGAGTCTTTGGTGCAGTCCGTATATTTCCATTCGCAATTGGTTGTGTTGGATATGAGGAATCGGCCTTCAGGGTCCAATCGATATTAGGAACGGACCGGGTAAACAAGGAATTTTGTTTCCTTTTGGCGTTCGACAAATTGCACTTGCTTGACGTTTTCGTTTTCTTGCTGCATGCTTCGTCGACATCTTCTCCAATGAATTGAAGATCACTTTCGAGTTGTGCATCATATTCCTCTACAGGAGATACGGAAGACAAATTCGGAGATTCTTCAGTAATGGATTGTGGAGTCGATAAATCAGCATTTGGATCATAATCAGCATCGTCTGGGTCATCATCGTCTAGTCCATGTAAATGTTCAACAACATGCATGTCACCGGCTTCTTCTAAGCGGTAAATATGGGGTCGTCGTAATCCTCATCGATTTCTTCGTCTGCAACGGTAGAAATCGGGAAATTGTCTGAGACAAACTCAACAGTCGTCTCTTGCACCCCTGATCCGGTTGGTATTTGATCAACATCGAAATATGTCCCGGCCTTCAGTGGATATTGTACCGTAAGATCGTCGAGTAACTGTCGGGTAGGATTATAACCAACAAAAACTCCCTCGTGGAACGTAACATGGAAGTATTCGCCTATTGTGTTTGTCCGAAAATTGAGTGCTATGACGATCTTCAGGTCTTCACCCTTGTATCCGAGAAACAGACCTAGTTCAGACTTGTCTCGGATTCTGCGCGCCAACCTTTGTTCGTGTGAGATCCACAAACTAACGAGTGTTCCAAAGGCGTGGATAGTTGCCAAATCTATCCGCTTGTCAAGGTAAGCACAGTACGGAATCGCATTCACAGCTGAATGGAAAGTAGCGTTCTTGACGACCGCAGCGTATAGGATGGAGAGTTGCACGAATTGAAGTGTTCGTGGTAGTCCAGCTTGTAGCAGCATCGCGTCCGACATATACTTGATCGATTGTATATTCCGCTCTGTAGACCATCGAGTTCCTTTATGACGGAGGAGCTGGGTGGACGCGGATGCGAGGAATCTTGGTATTGCACCATTGGATCAACCGTTTAGTAATCAATTCTCCTGAATCGGAACGTAGTTCAGCAACGTGTAATGGGTGATTGCGATTTCCACATCAGCGATATGTCGAATCATACTATCCACCGCATCACTCTTTCGATTCAGGAAGTAGATTGTGATGAAACGAGGTGTTCGTCGACAATGATCTGCCAATATCTCTTTTCGTCCGTCGTAGATTAAACGTACGACATCGGAAAACAGACGGAAAAGTTTCCTCGGAGCTCGACTTATTGTAGAATAAATCGGCTTCTGCTTCAGCTTCGTGCGACTACAGACCAAACAATTCTGCATAATTGATTTGTTGACAAGATTGAATGCATCCGGTTCAACCTTGGGCATTTTGATGTTGAGCTTCTCTGCCGTTCGAAAGATGTCCGTAAGTGGATGTGACCAAATGCTGGTGTAACTTTGCAAGTTCGTGTACTGTCACTGGCGATAAGTTGGTGCTCACTCCAACTGTATCTGAGATGCTCGTTGACATTCATCATCGTTCTTGACGAATGTTGTCTGACATTACATCGAGACCCATCGCGTGAGAAGATCGTACACCGGACGTAAGTCCATCGACTGATCGAGACCTTCTGCGGATACCGCTACTGCTTTAGCTCGTTGAGCAATCACATGCGGGTGGTGAGTTCCGACGGTACTAACATCAGCATAGAGATAGTACAAATCTCTTTCCGTCGCCCATAATAACGTGTTCATCCGTATCACCATGCGTGAGGATAACCTTGTCTTTGGTGAAACTCACAATGTCCCGGAGTCTCCAATGATACTACACACTGATGCAAGTGTGTCTTCGAGATCAGGAACATAAAGTGCGTTGTGTATTATCTTAATTCGCCCATTGGGGTAAAACTACAGATACATCTCCAAAACCACAAACTGGAATTGTATGACTATCCGCTAGTTCCACCACGTCCTCGTCATTCGTATAGTCAGCGAACTAAAGGCATGACGATTAGGTGTCATCCAAACAGTTGCGCCTGTATCAAGCAAACCCACACGATCCTTTGCTTGAACATGTACACGGACAACCTTCTGTGCCGAGTGTGCGTTCACTATCAAAACATATTTCCGATGTATGTGTCAGCATCTTATCAACAGAAGTAGGTTGGGTAAGGTCAAAGATTACCTTCTTGGTCAACACCGGTTTGGCGTAGATTCGTCCTCCGACGAATCATCACCTGCATCGCCACGGCTGGCAATGAATGCACGAAAATCCGTGTCTAAACAAAGACTCTTTGCAGTGAGATAGCGTTTACACGCGACTGCTTGTGTCCTCGTTTGCCACAGAGAATTGCATGTGAGATCTGTCTTCTTTGCAGAAGAAGATGTGGACGACCTGGAGTCCTGCGACTGCCTGGTCGAGTGGAACTGCTACTCCACCGCTACTGCTGAGCCACCGAGGCACCCTGCTTACGGCATTGAGCATTGGTGTGAGAAGTTGGATGCAAGGTACAAATATCCTCCGACTTCGCACCTTGGCTTTCGCTTTCGCCTTCGCTTCTTCGCCTTTGCCTTCATGGCCTTCTTTGTCCCATTCGGCCCACCGGCATCCATGGTGACATTGAGTTGGACAGGTCGGTCAAGATATTTGACACTGTTTCGAAGTAATGCGTTGGCTTTTGGTGGAATGGTCGGGGAGCATTGGATTTGCAGCATCAATTGGATCTTGTATTAACGCCGGTTCCCATTCGGCATGTTGATGCATGCACATATATGGAACTAGCTACTCCAGTCTTCATCCATACCGACACTGAGGGGAAATAGCCTTACAGAGACGTCTGGGACAAGTTCATGCGTAATCATACATTACATGAAAGAACTGGCATTTCTAACTATTGGTCATGAAGACATCCTCCTTTACTCATTGGAATCTAGTAGAGTTCTGCGAGTGATCACGCGTTGAGAAAGAATGTGATGCTAATCAGTTTGCTGACGACATTATATCATACTCGAGTACATCTCGTATGATATAATGCAAGGTACTACATACTATTTCTCATAGAGAACATGTCATTGTAGACAAGATTATAGCTAATCTTCATGTTCTGCTCACAATGCTTATTGTGAACGATCAATGGGATCTATCTCTCTTCGAGAGAATAATGTTTTATTAGATATTTCCATATATCTATAGCCACAGGTTAATTATAAAAGCCGAAACGACAGTATATTTGAATTGTTTGCACAATTCAAAGAGCCTGTGGCGATATGAGATTTCGGGTGGCTGTGGCGCGAGAGCGTGATTGGAGAAACACGAAACTCTGCACCTACACAGATCAACCTGAGGACTATCTCTAGCGCAAGTCCCAGATCAGCAGCACTAAAATGATCAAATCACATCGCCCTCAAACAAACTTCGACAACCACAAGCAGAATTTCTGCAGGAAACGCAAACTAGCCAAAAGTTTGAATGATGAGGAATGGAAACAGATAAAAGCATCTCGTGCTTCCTCTCAACATCCCAGAACATGGATATCGATTCTCAGGAATCAGAACCTTCCAGCAAGGTACAATCAATCAAATCCTTCTCTTCAATCTCAAAGCTAATAATAGTGTGGATTTTACACATCCCTCTATTATCACAGCATTGAAGAGTACCAACTGCAATCTACACGTAAATGCCAAACCTCTCGGTTGATTGACTCTGGTGCTTCTGCTTGGATGACTCCAGACAGACATGCATTCAAGAATTTATTTTACGTTAATGATGCAGGAGATGTTTACTTGGCAGACAATCATCCATTCCTATTAAAGGCTATGGAGATATTGCACTTGTTTTGTCAAATGGTTCAATAAAACACTTCAAAATGCCATTTTTGTTCCCGATTTAGAGGATACACTTATATCTGTCTATAGCATCATCGGGGATGAAGGTGATATAGTCAGTATTACCAAAGACAAAGTGTATTTGTCAAACAAAGGAACTGAACAATGTGTTACCATTGGTTTAAGACGTGGAGGTTTATATTATCTTCATGGAAGTTTGGATACTACTAATCCATTCCTTAAACACTCTTCCAAAATAGGTGCAGCTATTTTGACGAATCTTTCTAATTCTGCACTCTCTGTTGGCAAACAGAATGTTTTACCTTGTACCACTACAAACACTGCCCAAGAGCAGCAGACAACCACGTCTGGTGTAAGGTTTGACACAGTGAAGGACAACAAATGTTTTCCCAAAAGATTCTAACAAAACTAGAAATTAGGGGGTGAAGTTTTAGACGGAGCTTCATCTGCAACATTAAGTCTGTACTCCCAACAATGGCTGATAATGGAGTAAACAACGTTTCAGCTGTGCCATCAACAATTAGCTAGATTACACCAGCAATTTGGTCACATACATTGCGGAAAATCTGCAAACTTTACATTCTCTGGGAAAGAAACTGCCCAAAGTCAGGAGTGATGCACTTGATTTGTTAACTCGTCTATTTTACAGAACTGCATAATTTGCAATCAGACTAAGGCTGTACAAACTCCAATTTACTCAAAGCTAAGTCCAGCACTGAGGAAATTATATCGCCTACATACTGATGCAGTACCAATTGTCCGAAATGGCAAAACAATAGGTCACTGGCAGATTATCGTAGATGAATACAGTTCTCACATCACAATCTACTTCTTGCAACGAAAGAGCGAAGCCTCTGATAGTATGCTAAGACACATCGCAGATGTTGAAAATGTTAAGTATTTCGATTGATGGACTTGGCCAATCCAGTCATTGATAGTACAAAAACACAAACGCCCGATATACAGAAATGTCACTCTTCACTGAGCAACATTTCTAACTATTGAACTAAAGCATATAGATGATGATCTATTACGAGTTTGGATACCTCCGGGTATTTCTTCATGGGTTATATTTATTGCGGCCATAGGTATAGTAAACTGTCATTACTTTTCTATCATCCACTTGTAGAAGTGAAGCCCGGATCAGATCACAGCAAAGGTTTACATATGATTAACGCGTTCGTGGGAATCATGTGTGAGAACAATCCTGTTGAGGAGAGCTAGATCTCACGCACAGCTTAGCATGATTATGCTTCGCTACGCCTGTGAGAAGAAGAGTCAAACCTTATCGCTTCGATCCAGATCTTCCGGAAGGAAAAGCCAAAACGACAGTACACTTATTTAAGGAGCCTGTGGCGATACACACAAGGAGCATTCTCTTGCGCTAGTACTTGTGACTCGCAATCTTCTTTATTCATCTCTTAGAAACATTAACCCGTGAATTAGCAACACACACAACCTGAGGATCCAGACCACAGCTTTGTTCAACACAATAGTTACGAATCGTTGCTTAACACATTTCTTTGGACAACAACGACAAGATGGGTTCAGGATCGAATGACGCCACATCTTCGCGGCCGAAGCCATTCACCGGTAAAACGCTGCAGGATTTCGATCTGTACATGGAACAAGTGCAGACTTACGCAAACTTACGTGGCGGCGCTGGCACTATGCTTCTCCAAGAACCAATGGCTCTTCCTGATAGTCCGAATTACGAGGCGGAAGGAAATCGCCCACAGCGTCCGATAGTCATCGCCGGAGCTGCTGGCGGAGCTGCTAACGAAGCACGAGCACAATGGGAAGCAGAACTACGTGAACATTTGGCGATCGTCACACACAACAGTCACTTACGTACGCAATATCGTGCTGAGATGCAAGATTACCGTGCACAACAAGCGGACAATAACGTCGCAGTTGGAATTCTATGCGAATGTTTCCCAAAACGCGACATGAATCGAGTCAGAGCTTATGCGTCAGCAAAAGGCAAAGTCGATGGACTTCGCCGAATTTTCAGTGCTGGCGGTCAAGCTCCGATCGAATCGTCTATGTGGGAGCAACGGCTGGTAGATCTGAAATGTACGAACGGTCAGTCGGCAGAAAGCGTTCAGCAGTTTGTGACCGACCTCACTGAGTTATTCGAACTCAAACTGAACTCTTTACCGGACGAACTCGTAATCAAGGATCTACTAAACCGGTTAGTCGCAAAAATCACGATGCAGACAATTGAACTACGGACCCTCGTACCTTTTCTCGGAAAAATGATCACTTCTGCGTATGCCGAATGGGAACCGGCGTTAATACAAGATCCAATTGATGCTGCAAATCCGAATGCTCCGCGACCATTCCACCAAAAGCCAACGCATTACTTCGAAACAGTGTCAAATATCTTGACCGACCTCAACCAATTGGTCCAACTCAACGTCACCATGGATGCCGGTGGGCCGAATGGGACAAAGAAGGCCATGAAGGCAAAGGCGAAGAAAGCGAAGGCGAAAGCGAAAGCCAAGGTTGCGAAGTCGGAGGATATTTGTACCTTGCATCCGAACTCATCTCACACCAATGCTCAATGCCGTAAGCAGGGTGCCTCGGGTGGCTCAGGCAGTAGCGGTGGGAGTAGCAGTTCCACTCGGACCAGGCAGTCGCAGGACTCCAGGTCGTCCACATCTTCTTCTGCAAAGAAGACAGATCTCACATGCAATTTCTGTGGCAAACGAGGACACAAGCAGTCGGCGTGTAAACGCTATCTCACTGCAAAGAGTCTTTGTTTAGACACGGATTTTCGTGCATTCATTGCCAGCCGTGGCGATGCAGGTGATGATTCGTCGGAGGACGAATCTACCGCCAAACCGGTGTTGACCAAGAAGGTAATCTTTGACCTTACCCAACCTACTTCTGTTGATAAAGATGCTGACACATACATCGGAAATATGTTTTCGATAGTGAACGCACACTCGGCACAGAAGGTTGTCCGTGTACATGTTCAAGCAAAGGATCGTGTGGGTTTGCTTGATACAGGCGCAACTGTTTGGATGACACCTAATCGTCATGCCTTTAGTTCGCTGACGTATACGAATGACGAGGACGTGGTGGAACTAGCGGATAGTCATACAATTCCAGTTTGTGGTTTTGGAGATGTATCTGTAGTTTTACCCAATGGGCGAATTAAGATAATACACAACGCACTTTATGTTCCTGATCTCGAAGACACACTTGCATCAGTGTGTAGTATCATTGGAGACTCCGGGGACATTGTGAGTTTCACCAAAGACAAGGTTATCCTCACGCATGGTGATACGGATGAACACGTTATTATTGGGCGACGGGAAAGAGATTTGTACTATCTCTATGCTGATGTTAGTACCGTCGGAACTCACCAACCGCGGCATGTGATTGCTCAACGAGCTAAAGCAGTAGCGGTATCCGCAGAAGGTCTCGATCAGTCGATGGACTTTACGTCCGGTGTACGATCTTCTCACGCGATGGGTCTCGATGTAATGTCAGACAACAACATTCGTCAAACGAACGATGATGAATGTCAACGAGCATCTCAAGATACAGTTGGAGTGAGCACCAACTTATCGCCAGTGACAGTACACGAACTTGCAAAGTTACACCAGCAGTTTGGTCACATCCACTTACGGACAATCTTTCGAACGGCAGAGAAGCTCAACATCAAAATGCCCAAGGTTGAACCGGATGCATTCAATCTTGTCAACAAATCAATTATGCAGAATTGTTTGGTCTGTAGTCGCACGAAGCTGAAGCAGAAGCCGATTTATTCTACAATAAGTCGAGCTCCGAGGAAACTTTTCCGTCTGTTTTCCGATGTCGTACGTTTAATCTACGACGGACAGAAGAAGAGATATTGGCAGATCATTGTCGACGAACAACCTCGTTTCATCACAATCTACTTCCTGAATCGAAAGAGTGATGCGGTGGATAGTATGATTCGACATATCGCTGATGTGGAAAATCGCAATCACCCATTACACGTTGCTGAACTACGTTCCGATTCAGGAGAATTGATTACTAAACGGTTGATCCAATGGTGCAATACCAAGATTCCTCGCATCCGCGTCCACCCAGCTCCTCCGTCAGTAAAGGAACTCGATGGTCTATCAGAGCGGAATATACAATCGATCAAGTATATGTCGGACGCGATGCTGCTACAAGCTGGACTACCACGAACACTTCAATTCGTGCAACTCTCCATCCTATACGCTGCGGTCGTCAAGAACGCTACTTTCCATTCAGCTGTGAATGCGATTCCGTACTGTGCTTACCTTGACAAGCGGATAGATTTGGCAACTATCCACGCCTTTGGAACACTCGTTAGTTTGTGGATCTCACACGAACAAAGGTTGGCGCGCAGAATCCGAGACAAGTCTGAACTAGGTCTGTTTCTCGGATACAAGGGTGAAGACCTGAAGATCGTCATAGCACTCAATTTTCGGACAAACACAATAGGCGAATACTTCCATGTTACGTTCCACGAGGGAGTTTTTGTTGGTTATAATCCTACCCGACAGTTACTCGACGATCTTACGGTACAATATCCACTGAAGGCCGGGACATATTTCGATGTTGATCAAATACCAACCGGGGATCAGGGGGTGCAAGAGACGACTGTTGAGTTTGTCTCAGACAATTTCCCGATTTCTACCGTTGCAGACGAAGAAATCGATGAGGATATAAACGACGACCCCATATATTACCGCTTAGAAGAAGCCGGTGACATGCATGTTGTTGAACATTTACATGGACTAGACGATGATGACCCAGACGATGCTGATTATGATCCAAATGCTGATTTATCGACTCCACAATCCATTACTGAAGAATCTCCGAATTTGTCTTCCGTATCTCCTGTAGAGGAATATGATGCACAACTCGAAAGTGATCTTCAATTCATTGGAGAAGATGTCGACGAAGCATATGCAGCAAGAAAACGAAAACGTCAAGCAAGTGCAAATTTGTCGAACGCCAAAAGGAAACAAAATTCCTTGTTTACCCGGTCCGTTCCTAATATCGATTGGACCCTGAAGGCCGATTCCTCATATCCAACACAACCAATTGCGAATGGAAATATACGGACTGCACCAAAGACTCTTCGTGAGGCTTTATCACGATCCGATGAGGCTCCATTCTGGTTAGCGGCGATGAAGGAGGAAGTTACACAACTAGTCGGCAACAATACTTGGGCCTGAAACGTTTTTACCTGATGGACGGAATTTATTATCGGGCAAATGGGTTTTCACATATAAGCTTGACGAACATGGCAATATTACTCGATTCAAAGCACGTTGGGTCGTACGAGGATTTTCACAGATTGAAGGATTGGATTTCGATGAAACCTATTCTCCAGTTACGA
Organism: Cladochytrium replicatum; assembly: GCA_025526935.1. Lineage (NCBI taxonomy): Eukaryota > Fungi > Chytridiomycota > Chytridiomycetes > Cladochytriales > Cladochytriaceae > Cladochytrium > Cladochytrium replicatum. The sequence goes on along the minus strand of JAHLKD010000060.1, from coordinate 331,433 downwards.
AAACGTCCACGATCCGTTTTCTGATTGCATTAGCAGCATTAGTCGGCATGATCATATTCCAGTTTGATATCAAGGGTGCATATCTCAATGCGATACTGGAAGAAGAGAACTACGTCGAACTCCCTCATGGTTTCGGACGAGTAGATTTCCAGAATCGACCCATCGTCTGCAGACTTATCAAAAGTCTGTACGGTCTACACCAGGCAGCTCGAGAATGGTACAAAACTCTTTGGAAACAATATCTCAGTGTTGGTTTCGTGCGGAATATTGCAGACATCTGTCATTTCTGGCGATACAATCCAACAAATAATACCCGCGAACACACTACCGTTCATGTCGATGATATACTACATTTTTCCACAGATCCAAACGCATATCATCGGTTTCAGACCGATTTGGAAACTTCGTTCACAGTAGGCAGTACTTCGAAGGCGAAATGGATTCTGAAAATGGAGTTATTGCAGACAACGGAAGGATATTTCCTTAGCAATGCATTGTACGTAAAGAAGATTCTCGAAGAAGCGAATTTATGGGGTACCAACATCAAACCGACCAAAACACCGATGTCAAAATCATATATCTTTGATGAGACCACACCAACACTGTCCGATGCCGAGGCAACACAATTTCGATCAATGTTAATGAAGATATCGTACGTGGCGACTAAGACACGACCGGATATTTCATACGCAGTCAATATTTTGGCACAACATCAGATTGATCCTCGACAGTCAGAATCAAAGGCTCTCTATCGATTACAACGATATTTACTCGGTACTTGGGATTACGGTTTACACTATACACGGACTGGTATCACGTCTCCGATGCTAAGACCCGACGGTCTCTACATGTTTGATTCGGCTAACAACCCACAAGGTTATGCCGATGCAGACTGGGCGGGCGATGCAGATAGATACTCACGAACCGGTTACGTGGTAATGTTCGCTAATGCGGCAATCAGTTGGCAGTCGATTCGACAACAGACTATTGCAGCCTCGTCGTCGGAAGCCGAACTGTATGCGCTGAACGAACTATCGCGTGAGATGAAGTGGATGAAAAATCTTATGACGGGTATTGGAATTACGTCGTTCAATCCGCTCCGTTTATGGCAAGACAATCAATCCACCGAGTCTATCGCAAACAATCTGTTCAACAACAAACGGACCAAACACATGGACGTTCGCGAGAGATTTGTGAATCTCCAAGTTGAACAGAAACATCAGGAGTTACACCATATGGATACTTCTGATATGATCGCGGACATCTTAACTAAACCTCTTGGAAGTAAATTATACCTTAAACACAGGGGCTCGTTGGGGCTAGTCAGTCAGTCTTCACTTAATATACTATCTTGAACGACCGGCTGGCGATGTCCATACAACTCACCTTTATTTCAATAGAATATCAACTTCAGCATTTACAGAAAGTTATGATCGGTTGAGTGATACTCTCGGTTGTACCTATCTAATGACTGAGGGGGTGTGTTAAGTATTTCGATTGATGGACTTGGCCAATCCAGTCATTGATAGTACAAAAACACAAACGCCCGATATACAGAAATGTCACTCTTCACTGAGCAACATTTCTAACTATTGAACTAAAGCATATAGATGATGATCTATTACGAGTTTGGATACCTCCGGTTATTTCTTCATGGGTTATATTTATTGCAGCCATAGGTATAGTAAACTGTCATTACTTTTCTATCATCCACTTGTAGAAGTGAAGCCCGGATCAGATCACAGCAAAGGTTTACATATGATTAACGCGTTCGTGGGAATCATGTGTGAGAACAATCCTGTTGAGGAGAGCTAGATCTCACGCACAGCTTAGCATGATTATGCTTCGCTACGCCTGTGAGAAGAAGAGTCAAACCTTATCGCTTCGATCCAGATCTTCCGGAAGGAAAAGCCAAAACGACAGTACACTTATTTAAGGAGCCTGTGGCGATACACACAAGGAGCATTCTCTTGCGCTAGTACTTGTGACTCGCAATCTTCTTTATTCATCTCTTAGAAACATTAACCCGTGAATTAGCAACACACACACAACCTGAGGATCCAGACCACAGCTTTGTTCAACACAATGCTCAATGCCGTAAGCAGGGTGCCTCGAGTGGCTCAGGCAGTAGCGGTGGGAGTAGCAGTTCCACTCGGACCAGGCAGTCGCAGGACTCCAGGTCGTCCACATCTTCTTCTGCAAAGAAGACAGATCTCACATGCAATTTCTGTGGCAAACGAGGACACAAGCAGTCGGCGTGTAAACGCTATCTCACTGCAAAGAGTCTTTGTTTAGACACGGATTTTCGTGCATTCATTGCCAGCCGTGGCGATGCAGGTGATGATTCGTCGGAGGACGAATCTACCGCCAAACCGGTGTTGACCAAGAAGGTAATCTTTGACCTTACCCAACCTACTTCTGTTGATAAAGATGCTGACACATACATCGGAAATATGTTTTCGATAGTGAACGCACACTCGGCACAGAAGGTTGTCCGTGTACATGTTCAAGCAAAGGATCGTGTGGGTTTGCTTGATACAGGCGCAACTGTTTGGATGACACCTAATCGTCATGCCTTTAGTTCGCTGACGTATACGAATGACGAGGACGTGGTGGAACTAGCGGATAGTCATACAATTCCAGTTTGTGGTTTTGGAGATGTATCTGTAGTTTTACCCAATGGGCGAATTAAGATAATACACAACGCACTTTATGTTCCTGATCTCGAAGACACACTTGCATCAGTGTGTAGTATCATTGGAGACTCCGGGGACATTGTGAGTTTCACCAAAGACAAGGTTATCCTCACGCATGGTGATACGGATGAACACGTTATTATTGGGCGACGGGAAAGAGATTTGTACTATCTCTATGCTGATGTTAGTACCGTCGGAACTCACCAACCGCGGCATGTGATTGCTCAACGAGCTAAAGCAGTAGCGGTATCCGCAGAAGGTCTCGATCAGTCGATGGACTTTACGTCCGGTGTACGATCTTCTCACGCGATGGGTCTCGATGTAATGTCAGACAACAACATTCGTCAAACGAACGATGATGAATGTCAACGAGCATCTCAAGATACAGTTGGAGTGAGCACCAACTTATCGCCAGTGACAGTACACGAACTTGCAAAGTTACACCAGCAGTTTGGTCACATCCACTTACGGACAATCTTTCGAACGGCAGAGAAGCTCAACATCAAAATGCCCAAGGTTGAACCGGATGCATTCAATCTTGTCAACAAATCAATTATGCAGAATTGTTTGGTCTGTAGTCGCACAAAGCTGAAGCAGAAGCCGATTTATTCTACAATAAGTCGAGCTCCGAGGAAACTTTTCCGTCTGTTTTCCGATGTCGTACGTTTAATCTACGACGGACAGAAGAAGAGATATTGGCAGATCATTGTCGACGAACAACCTCGTTTCATCACAATCTACTTCCTGAATCGAAAGAGTGATGCGGTGGATAGTATGATTCGACATATCGCTGATGTGGAAAATCGCAATCACCCATTACACGTTGCTGAACTACGTTCCGATTCAGGAGAATTGATTACTAAACGGTTGATCCAATGGTGCAATACCAAGATTCCTCGCATCCGCGTCCACCCAGCTCCTCCGTCAGTAAAGGAACTCGATGGTCTATCAGAGCGGAATATACAATCGATCAAGTATATGTCGGACGCGATGCTGCTACAAGCTGGACTACCACGAACACTTCAATTCGTGCAACTCTCCATCCTATACGCTGCGGTCGTCAAGAACGCTACTTTCCATTCAGCTGTGAATGCGATTCCGTACTGTGCTTACCTTGACAAGCGGATAGATTTGGCAACTATCCACGCCTTTGGAACACTCGTTAGTTTGTGGATCTCACACGAACAAAGGTTGGCGCGCAGAATCCGAGACAAGTCTGAACTAGGTCTGTTTCTCGGATACAAGGGTGAAGACCTGAAGATCGTCATAGCACTCAATTTTCGGACAAACACAATAGGCGAATACTTCCATGTTACGTTCCACGAGGGAGTTTTTGTTGGTTATAATCCTACCCGACAGTTACTCGACGATCTTACGGTACAATATCCACTGAAGGCCGGGACATATTTCGATGTTGATCAAATACCAACCGGGGATCAGGGGGTGCAAGAGACGACTGTTGAGTTTGTCTCAGACAATTTCCCGATTTCTACCGTTGCAGACGAAGAAATCGATGAGGATATAAACGACGACCCCATATATTACCGCTTAGAAGAAGCCGGTGACATGCATGTTGTTGAACATTTACATGGACTAGACGATGATGACCCAGACGATGCTGATTATGATCCAAATGCTGATTTATCGACTCCACAATCCATTACTGAAGAATCTCCGAATTTGTCTTCCGTATCTCCTGTAGAGGAATATGATGCACAACTCGAAAGTGATCTTCAATTCATTGGAGAAGATGTCGACGAAGCATATGCAGCAAGAAAACGAAAACGTCAAGCAAGTGCAAATTTGTCGAACGCCAAAAGGAAACAAAATTCCTTGTTTACCCGGTCCGTTCCTAATATCGATTGGACCCTGAAGGCCGATTCCTCATATCCAACACAACCAATTGCGAATGGAAATATACGGACTGCACCAAAGACTCTTCGTGAGGCTTTATCACGATCCGATGAGGCTCCATTCTGGTTAGCGGCGATGAAGGAGGAAGTTACACAACTAGTCGGCAACAATACTTGGGCTGAAACGTTTTTACCTGATGGACGGAATTTATTATCGGGCAAATGGGTGTTCACATATAAGCTTGACGAACATGGCAATGTTACTCGATTCAAAGCACGTTGGGTCGTACGAGGATTTTCACAGATTGAAGGATTGGATTTCGATGAAACCTATTCTCCAGTTACGAAAACGTCCACGATCCGTTTTCTGATTGCATTAGCAGCATTAGTCGGCATGATCATATTCCAGTTTGATATCAAGGGTGCATATCTCAATGCGATACTGGAAGAAGAGAACTACGTCGAACTCCCTCATGGTTTCGGACGAGTAGATTTCCAGAATCGACCCATCGTCTGCAGACTTATCAAAAGTCTGTACGGTCTACACCAGGCAGCTCGAGAATGGTACAAAACTCTTTGGAAACAATATCTCAGTGTTGGTTTCGTGCGGAATATTGCAGACATCTGTCATTTCTGGCGATACAATCCAACAAATAATACCCGCGAACACACTACCGTTCATGTCGATGATATACTACATTTTTCCACAGATCCAAACGCATATCATCGGTTTCAGACCGATTTGGAAACTTCGTTCACAGTAGGCAGTACTTCGAAGGCGAAATGGATTCTGAAAATGGAGTTATTGCAGACAACGGAAGGATATTTCCTTAGCAATGCATTGTACGTAAAGAAGATTCTCGAAGAAGCGAATTTATGGGGTACCAACATCAAACCGACCAAAACACCGATGTCAAAATCATATATCTTTGATGAGACCACACCAACACTGTCCGATGCCGAGGCAACACAATTTCGATCAATGTTAATGAAGATATCGTACGTGGCGACTAAGACACGACCGGATATTTCATACGCAGTCAATATTTTGGCACAACATCAGATTGATCCTCGACAGTCAGAATCAAAGGCTCTCTATCGATTACAACGATATTTACTCGGTACTTGGGATTACGGTTTATACTTGGGATTACGGTTTACACTATACACGGACTGGTATCACGTCTCCGATGCTAAGACCCGACGGTCTCTACATGTTTGATTCGGCTAACAACCCACAAGGTTATGCCGATGCAGACTGGGCGGGCGATGCAGATAGATACTCACGAACCGGTTACGTGGTAATGTTCGCTAATGCGGCAATCAGTTGGCAGTCGATTCGACAACAGACTATTGCAGCCTCGTCGTCGGAAGCCGAACTGTATGCGCTGAACGAACTATCGCGTGAGATGAAGTGGATGAAAAATCTTATGACGGGTATTGGAATTACGTCGTTCAATCCGCTCCGTTTATGGCAAGACAATCAATCCACCGAGTCTATCGCAAACAATCTGTTCAACAACCAACGGACCTAAACACATGGACGTTCGCGAGAGATTTGTGAATCTCCAAGTTGAACAGAAACATCAGGAGTTACACCATATGGATACTTCTGATATGATCGCGGACATCTTAACTAAACCTCTTGGAAGTAAATTATACCTTAAACACAGGGGCTCGTTGGGGCTAGTCAGTCAGTCTTCACTTAATATACTATCTTGAACGACCGGCTGGCGATGTCCATACAACTCACCTTTATTTCAATAGAATATCAACTTCAGCATTTACAGAAAGTTATGATCGGTTGAGTGATACTCTCGGTTGTACCTATCTAATGACTGAGGGGGTGTGTTAAGTATTTCGATTGATGGACTTGGCCAATCCAGTCATTGATAGTACAAAAACACAAACGCCCGATATACAGAAATGTCACTCTTCACTGAGCAACATTTCTAACTATTGAACTAAAGCATATAGATGATGATCTATTACGAGTTTGGATACCTCCGGTTATTTCTTCATGGGTTATATTTATTGCAGCCATAGGTATAGTAAACTGTCATTACTTTTCTATCATCCACTTGTAGAAGTGAAGCCCGGATCAGATCACAGCAAAGGTTTACATATGATTAACGCGTTCGTGGGAATCATGTGTGAGAACAATCCTGTTGAGGAGAGCTAGATCTCACGCACAGCTTAGCATGATTATGCTTCGCTACGCCTGTGAGAAGAAGAGTCAAACCTTATCGCTTCAATCCAGATCTTCCGGAAGGAAAAGCCAAAACGACAGTACACTTATTTAAGGAGCCTGTGGCGATACACACAAGGAGCATTCTCTTGCGCTAGTACTTGTGACTCGCAATCTTCTTTATTCATCTCTTAGAAACATTAACCCGTGAATTAGCAACACACACAACCTGAGGATCCAGACCACAGCTTTGTTCAACATGAGTTTCACCAAAGACAAGGTTATCCTCACGCATGGTGATACGGATGAACACGTTATTATTGGGCGACGGGAAAGAGATTTGTACTATCTCTATGCTGATGTTAGTACCGTCGGAACTCACCAACCGCGGCATGTGATTGCTCAACGAGCTAAAGCAGTAGCGGTATCCGCAGAAGGTCTCGATCAGTCGATGGACTTTACGTCCGGTGTACGATCTTCTCACGCGATGGGTCTCGATGTAATGTCAGACAACAACATTCGTCAAACGAACGATGATGAATGTCAACGAGCATCTCAAGATACAGTTGGAGTGAGCACCAACTTATCGCCAGTGACAGTACACAAACTTGCAAAGTTACACCAGCAGTTTGGTCACATCCACTTACGGACGATCTTTCGAACGGCAGGAAGCTCAAATCAAAATGCCCAAGGTTGAACCGGATGCATTCAATCTTGTCAACAAATCAATTATGCAGAATTGTTTGGTCTGTAGTCGCACGAAGCTGAAGCAGAAGCCGATTTATTCTACAATAAGTCGAGCTCCGAGGAAACTTTTCCGTCTGTTTTCCGATGTCGTACGTTTAATCTACGACGGACAGAAGAAGAGATATTGGCAGATCATTGTCGACGAACAACCTCGTTTCATCACAATCTACTTCCTGAATCGAAAGAGTGATGCGGTGGATAGTATGATTCGACATATCGCTGATGTGGAAAATCGCAATCACCTGTTGATGCATGCACATATGTGGAACTAGCTACTCCAGTCTTCATCCACTACCGACACTGAGGGGAAATAGCCTTACCAGAGACGTCTGGGACAAGTTCATGCGTAATCATACATTACATGAAAGAACTGGCATTTCTAACTATTGGTCATGAAGACATCCTCCTTTACTCATTGGAATCTAGTAGAGTTCTGCGAGTGATCACGCGTTTGAGAAAGAATGTGATGCTAATCAGTTTGCTGCTGACAGTTATATCATACTCGAGTACATCTCGTATGATATTAATGCAAGGTACTACATACTTATTTCTCATAGAGAACATGTCATTGTAGACAAGATTATAGCTAATCTTCATGTTCTGCTCACAATGGTTATTGTGAACGATCACTGGGATCTATATCTCTCTATTCGAGAGAATAATGTTTATATTAGATATTTCCATATATCTATAGCCACAGGTTAATTATAAAAGCCGAAACGACAGTATATTTGAATTGTTTGCACAATTCAAAGAGCCTGTGGCGATATGAGATTTCGGGTGGCTGTGGCGCAAGAGCGTGATTGGAGAAACACGAAACTCTGCACATACACAGATCAACCGGAGGACTATCTCTAGCGCAAGTCCCAGATCAGCAGCACTAAAACTGATCAAATCACATCGCCCTCAAACCAAACTTTGACACAATAGTTAGTGCCACAAGGCGCTTCCCCCGATCAACACCAGATCTCCAACGCTTACAGCATGCCTAAGAACGACACCCGCGACGGAAAACCAAGGCCGTTCGCTGGGCAAACGCTTGGGGAGTTCGATAAATACATGAAGATCGTTCAGAATTATGCGAACTCGAAAGGAGAAGCTGGAACTTTGCTCACAAAGTCGCCCTACCCAAAGCCGGAAGACTTTGTGAAAGAAGAGGAGCCTGAACGGCCTGAACGACCATCTGCACTCGAAGAATACGACACAACAAATGACTTTGATTATGCCATTAAAGAGTACGACGTAGCGTTGAAAGAGTACAACGCTATTGTGAACGACAATCATCGACGATTGCAATCATATCGCGCTGAATTACAGATGTACGAACGATCTCAAGGACACAACAACATTGCAAACAGTTGTCTTGCCGATTGTTTTCCGGAGGTCGACATCAATTTAGTGCAAAAACACCAGAATGCCGTTGATCGAGTTGCTGCTTTACGCGGAATTTACGCAGCTAAACGGCAGAAGACTTTTGAGAGCCGCCATTGGGAAGACCGTTTCAAAGCTCTAGCTTGCTCCAACGGTGAAGATGCACTTGAAGTCAAATCATTCATTGCTGAGCTGATTCAACTCACCGAGGAAAAGCTTTCAACCCAACCGGCTGAAGCTGTTATTCACGAACTTCTCACTCGAGTTTGCTCAAAGATCAGTGAACCTGATATCAATCTACAATCCTTTTCGATTTTACTCAGAGACATCTCAATGGACACTTTCACAAAGTATGAACCTGATCTACTTGATGATGAGGATGATTCTGGTCAGAAGATACAATCAGAACACCATTACCTGAGAACAATGCAGAACTTACTTGCTGAGATGAGAGAAATCATTCAAATGGATGTAACTCGCGATTACACTCCTTCAGATTCACCTCAAATCAAAGGCAAAGCCATGCGAGCAAAGACCAAAAGGCTACCAAAAGCTCATGCTGCTCATGAGGATTGTGTTTTACATCCCAACTCTTCTCATTCTTCTGCAGAGTGTAAACAACTCAAATATTTGATTGAGAAACATGCTTCCTCACATAAAGGAAATGCCAACAGTAAGACTGCAAACAATCGTGCCGCATCAAAATCTAAGGATGCGAAGAACAACAAATTCTCTTGCGATTTCTGTGGCAAATCTGGCCACACGCAGAATTTCTGCAGGAAACGCAAACTAGCCAAAAGTTTGAATGATGAGGAATGGAAACAGATAAAAGCATCTCGTGCTTCCTCCTCAACATCCCAGAACATGGATATCGATTCTCAGGAATCAGAACCTTCCAGCAAGGTACAATCCATCAAATCCTTCTCTTCAATATTCAAAGCTAATAATATTGTGGATTTTACACATCCCTCTATTATCACAGCATTGAAGAGTACCAACTGCAATCTACACGTAAATGCCAAACCTCTCGGTTTGATTGACTCTGGTGCTACTGCCTGGATGACTCCAGACAGACATGCATTCAAGAATTTATTTTACGTTAATGATGCAGGAGATGTTTACTTGGCAGACAATCATCCCATTCCTATTAAAGGCTATGGAGATATTGCACTTGTTTTGTCAAATGGTTCAATAAAACACATTCAAAACGCACTTTTTGTTCCCGATTTAGAGGATACACTTATATCTGTCTATAGCATCATCGGGGATGAAGGTGATATAGTCAGTTTCACCAAAGACAAAGTCTATTTGTCAAACAAAGGAACTCAACAATGTGTTACCATTGGTTTAAGATGTGGAGGTTTATATTATCTTCATGGAAGTTTGGATACCACTAATCCATTACTTAAACACTCTTCCAAAATAGGTGCAGCTATTTTGACGAATCTTTCTAATTCTGCACTCTCTGTTGGCAAACAGAATGTTTTACCTAGTACCACTACAAACACTGCCCAAGAGCAGCAGACAACCACGTCTGGTGTAAGGTTTGACACAGTGAAGGACAACAATGTTTTCCCAAAAGATTCTAACAAAACTAGAAATTACGGGGGTGAAGTTTTAGACGGAGCTTCATCTGCAACATTAAGTCTATACTCCCAAACAATGGCTGATAATGGAGTAAACAACATTTCAGCTGTGACCATCAACAAATTAGCTAGATTACACCGGCAATTTGGTCACATACATTTGCGGAAAATCCTGCAAACTTTACATTCTCTGGGAAAGAAACTGCCCAAAGTCAGGAGTGATGCACTTGATTTTGTTAACTCGTCTATTTTACAGAACTGCATAATTTGCAATCAGACTAAGGCTGTACAAACTCCAATTTACTCAACGCTAAGTCCAGCACTGAGGAAATTATATCGCCTACATACTGATGCAGTACCAATTGTCCGAAATGGCAAAACAATAGGTCACTGGCAGATTATCGTAGATGAATACAGTTCTGACATCACAATCTACTTCTTGCAACGAAAGAGCGAAGCCTCTGATAGTATGCTAAGACACATCGCAGATGTTGAAAATAGATTTCTGCCACTTCACGTCTATGAAGTGAGATCCGATTCTGGAGAACTATTGTCAAACCAATTCTTGACTTGGTGCAGTAACAAGGTACCACGCATACATGCCCATCCTTCACCTGCATCAGTCAAAGAGCTAAATGGTCTTGCTGAACGGAATGTCCGTTCAATGAAAGAGATGTACAAGTCTATGCTGAAAACAGCTGGTCTTCCACATACTTTACAGTTCATCAAATTTGCCATCCTTTATGCTGCGACTGTCAAAAATTGTGTTTACCATTCTAGAACTAAGAAGAATGTACCACATACTGTTTACTTTGACAAGCTGATTGATCCGGCAATCATTCACACCTTTGGTACCCTGGTTAGTCTCTGGATTTCTCCAGAACAAAGGTCTAGTCGCAAAGTATCAGAGAAGTCAGAGCTAGGACTATTTCTGGGTTATAAGGGTGAAGATATGAAAATCATTCATGCTTTGAATCTTAATACCAAACGCATAAGCGAATATTTTCATTTTGCTTTTCATGAGGGAGTATTTGTTGGCTTAAACCCAACATCACAAACTTTAAATGACCTCACCAAACACTATCCTATTCCTCAGGGTCAACATTTTGATATTTCAAAGTTACCTGATATGAATAGCGATAATGACAATACTACAGACTCAGATTCTGATGATAGCTCTAACACCCCATCTGATGAGGAGTTGGATCCCAACCAACGATTTTATCATCGAATGGATATCTCACAAATGCGTGTTACTCCTATGTCCCAACATGATTCAAATGTTGATGACGAGCACAATACCACCAACGACTATAACCATTCGTTAAACATGAACGATGACACTTATGTACCACTTTCTGTACAACACGTACAAGAACAAAATGAAGATGATTCCCAAAGTGATTTGGAAGATTTACAATGGATTGGTGAAGATGATGACAACGATTATGGATTTGTTGCACACAAAGCCAAACGTCGCAAACTTAAAGGCAAACAACCTATGGTTACTCCAACAAACAGATTTCATCCCCAGCAAAGACATCCTTTGTTGAGACGTAATATCCCCAATGTCAATGTAAATGAGAAAGCAAAATCGAGTACACCCGACGTTCCTATACCTCAAGGACACTTGAGAAGTATTCCCAAAACAGTCCAGGAAGCTATGTCGCGACCTGATGAATGGCCATACTGGCTTGCAGCCATGTGTGAAGAAAATCAACAACTTATCAATTTGGGAACATGGAACAAACGCATCTTGCCAAATGGGAACAACCTTCTCACTGGCAAATGGGTATATTCATACAAACTTGATGAAGATGGCAACATCATCCGATTCAAGGCACGATCGGTAGTTAGAGGGTTCTCCCAGATACAGGGAATGGATTTCGACAAAACCTATTCTCCTGTGGCGAAAACCACTACAATTCGATTACTAGTTGCTCTTGCTGCAATTGTCAAATTGCACATCTATCAATTTGACATTACAGGAGCATATCTCAATGCATCACTTGAGGAAGATGTTTATGTTGAAATGCCTCATGGATTTACAGAGACTGACGAATCTGGCAATCCATTAGTTTGTAACCTTGTCAAAAGCTTATATGGTTTACATCAAGCTGCTAGAGAATGGTACAAATGCCTCTGGGCGAAATATGAAGACATGGGATACATCCGTGATCTTTCAGATGCTTGTCATTTCTGGCAAATGAAACCATCTACTCACAGTTCCACTGTGAAAATACGTGAACACACTACTGTTCATGTAGATGATATTCTTCATTTCTCTCCAGACCCAAATGGCTACCAGGACTTCATGGATGGCTTGAATTCCTCATTCAAGGTTGGAAGTCACTCTACAGCCAAATGGATTCTGAAAATGCAATTGATCAAAACTACTCACGGTTATTTCATAACCAATGCTCAATACGCAAAGGAAATATTGCAGAGATTGAAATTATGGGAATCCAATCTTAAACCAGCCAAAACACCTATTTCTTCTCACTACAAACATGACACAAGCTTGCCTATTTTATCCAAAAATGATGCAACTATTTTTCGCTCGGAACTCATGAAAATCTCGTACCTAGCTACAAAGACCAGACCTGATTTATCTTATGCTGTCAATGTCTTGGCACAACATCAGGTTGAACCACGAGTTTGCGAACAAAAGGCACTAGCTCGCCTGCATCGTTACTTATTGGGAACATGGGACTATGGTTTGCATTACACACGCAACAACATACCCACTCCCAACGTACACTCTGATGGTGTATATGAGTTTGCATCAATGAACACATCCCTATGGGATATGCTGATGCAGACTGGGCAAATGATCCTGCTCGCTATTCCAGGACAGGATATGTCGTAATGTTTGCCAATGCAGCTGTTTGCTGGCAGTCTACAAAGCAACAGGTTATAACTTGCTCTTCCACTGAAGCAGAGTTATATGCATTGAATGAATTATCACGTGAGATGAAGTGGATGAAAAACCTCATGGCAACCATTGGTATTTCATCCAAAAGTAAGCCCATGATCCTCTGGCAAGATAATACCTCTACACAGTCTATTGCCAATGACCTGCTTAATGATCACAGAACTAAACACATGGATGTTCGAGAAAAGTTTGTGAATCTTCAAATTGAGCAGAAGCAGCAGGAACTCAGAGATATTGATACTGAGAACCAAATTGCTGATATTTTCACAAAACCCTTGACATTCAAATTATTTTCAAAATTCACACGCGCACTTGGTCTTACACGTCAATCTGATTTGACCCTTGTTGACTAATACATACATTACCAACAAACAGACGTGCGACTCAACGCTCATACCAATATCCTCATTGTCTACCGCAGCTTTGACTGCGGGGGTGTGTTGATGCATGCACATATGTGGAACTAGCTACTCCAGTCTTCATCCAACTACCGACACTGAGGGGAAATAGCCTTACCAGAGACGTCTGGGACAAGTTCATGCGTAATCATACATAACATGAAAGAACTGGCATTTCTAACTATTGGTCATGAAGACATCCTCCTTTACTCATTGGAATCTAGTAGAGTTCTGCGAGTGATCACGCGTTTGAGAAAGAATGTGATGCTAATCAGTTTGCTGCTGACAGTTATATCATACTCGAGTACATCTCGTATGATATTAATGCAAGGTACTACATACTTATTTCTCATAGAGAACATGTCATTGTAGACAAGATTATAGCTAATCTTCATGTTCTGCTCACAATGGTTATTGTGAACGATCACTGGGATCTATATCTCTCTATTCGAGAGAATAATGTTTATATTAGATATTTCCATATATCTATAGCCACAGGTTAATTATAAAAGCCGAAACGACAGTATATTTGAATTGTTTGCACAATTCAAAGAGCCTGTGGCGATATGAGATTTCGGGTGGCTGTGGCGCAAGAGCGTGATTGGAGAAACACGAAACTCTGCACACTCACAGATCAACCTGAGGACTATCTCTAGCGCAAGTCCCAGATCAGCAGCACTAAAACTGATCAAATCACATCGCCCTCAAACCAAACTTCGACATCACCCATTACACGTTGCTGAACTACGTTCCGATTCAGGAGAATTGATTACAAAATGGTTGATCCAATGGCGCTACCAAGATTCCTCGCATCCACGTCCACCCAGCTCCTCCGTCAGTGAAGGAACTCGATGGTCTATCAGAGCGGAATATACAATCGATCAAGTATATGTTGGACGCGATGCTGCTACAAGCTGGACTACCACGAACACTTCAATTCGTGCAACTCTCCATCCTATACGCTGCGGTCGTCAAGAACGCTACTTTCCATTCAGCTGTGAATGCGATTCCGTACTGTGCTTACCTTGACAAGCAGATAGATTTGGCAACTATCCACGCCTTTGGAACACTCGTTAGTTTGTGGATCTCACAGGAACAAAGGTTGGCGTGCAGAATCCGAGACAAGTCTGAACTAGGTCTGTTTCTCGGATACAAGGGTGAAGACCTGAAGATCGTCATAGCACTCAATTTTCGGACAAACACAATATGCGAATACTTCCATGTTACGTTCCACGAGGGAGTTTTTGTTGGTTATAATCCTACCCGACAGTTACTCGACGATCTTACGGTACAATATCCACTGAAGGCCGGGACATATTTCGATGTTGATCAAATACCAACCGGGGATCAGGGGGTGCAAGAGACGACTGTTGAGTTTGTCTCAGACAATTTCCCGATTTCTACCGTTGCAGACGAAGAAATCGATGAGGATATGAACGACGACCCCATATATTACCGCTTAGAAGAAGCCGGTGACATGCATGTTGTTGAACATTTACATGGACTAGACGATGATGACCCAGACGATGCTGATTACGATCCAAATGCTGATTTATCGACTCCACAATCCATTACTGAAGAATCTCCGAATTTGTCTTCCATATCTCCTGTAGAGGAATATGATGCACAACTCGAAAGTGATCTTCAATTCATTGGAGAAGATGTCGACGAAGCGTATGCAGCAAGAAAACGAAAACGTCAAGCAAGTGCAAATTTGTCGAACGCCAAAAAGAAACAAAATTCCTTGTTTACCCGATCCGTTCCTAATATCGATTGGACCCTGAAGGCCGATTCCTCATATCCAACACAACCAATTGCGAATGAAATTTACGGACTGCACCAAAGACTCTTCGTGAGGCTTTCGGACGAGTAGATTTCCGGAATCGACCCATCGTCTGCAGACTTATCAAAAGTCTGTACGGTCTACACCAGGCAGCTCGAGAATGGTACAAAACTCTTTGGAAACAATATCTCAGTGTTGGTTTCGTGAGGAATATTGCAGACATCTGTCATTTCTGGCGATACAATCCAACAAATAATACCCGCGAACACACTACCGTTCATGTCGATGATATACTACATTTTTCCACAGATCCAAACGCATATCATCGGTTTCAGACCGATTTGGAAACTTCGTTCACAGTAGGCAGTACTTCGAAGGCGAAATGGATTCTGAAAATGGAGTTATTGCAGACAACGGAAGGATATTTCCTTAGCAATGCATTGAACGTAAAGAAGATTCTCGAAGAAGCGAATTTATGGGGTCCCAACATCAAACCGACCAAAACACCGATGTCGAAATCATATATCTTTGATGAGACCACACCAACACTGTCCGATGCCGAGGCAACACAATTTCGATCAATGTTAATGAAGATATCGTACGTGGCGACTAAAGACACGACCGGATATTTCATACGCAGTCAATTTTTGGCACAACATCAGATTGATCCTCGACAGTCAGAATCAAAGGCTCTCTATCGATTACAACGATATTTACTCGGTACTTGGGATTACGGTTTACACTATACACGGACTGGTATCACGTCTCCGATGCTAAGACCCGACGGTCTCTACATGTTTGATTCGGCTAACAACCCACAAGGTTATGCCGATGCAGACTGGGCGGGCGATGCAGATAGATACTCACGAACTGGTTACGTGGTAATGTTCGCTTATGCGGCAATCAGTTGGCAATCGATTCAACAGCAGACTATTGCAGCCTCGTCGTCGGAAGCCGAACTGTATGCGCTGAACGAACTATCGCGTGAGATGAAGTGGATGAAAAATCTTATGACGGGTATCGGAATTACGTCGTTCAATCCGCTCCGTTTATGGCAAGACAATCAATCCACCGAGTCTATCGCAAACAATCTGTTCAACAACAAACGGACCAAACACATGGACGTT
This sequence comes from Cladochytrium replicatum, assembly GCA_025526935.1. NCBI lineage: Eukaryota > Fungi > Chytridiomycota > Chytridiomycetes > Cladochytriales > Cladochytriaceae > Cladochytrium > Cladochytrium replicatum. The sequence continues at coordinate 314,749 of JAHLKD010000060.1, read as the reverse complement.
CGCGAGAGATTTGTGAATCTCCAAGTTGAACAGAAACATCAGGAGTTACACCATATGGATACTTCTGATATGATCGCGGACATCTTAACTAAACCTCTTGGAAGTAAATTATACCTTAAACACAGGGGCTCGTTGGGGCTAGTCAGTCAGTCTTCACTTAATATACTATCTTGAACGACCGACTGGCGATGTCCATACAACTCACCTTTATTTCAATGGAATATCAACTTCAGCATTTACAGAAAGTTATGATCGGTTGAGTGATACTCTCGGTTGTACCTATCTAATGACTGAGGGGGTGTGTTAAGTATTTCGATTGATGGACTTGGCCAATCCAGTCATTGATAGTACAAAAACACAAACGCCCGATATACAGAAATGTCACTCTTCACCGAGCAACATTTCTAACTATTGAACTAAAGCATATAGATGATGATCTATTACGAGTTTGGATACCTCCGGTTATTTCTTCATGGGTTATATTTATTGCGGTCATAGGTATAGTAAACTGTCATTACTTTTCTATCATCCACTTGTAGAAGTGAAGCCCGGATCAGATCACAGCAAAGGTTTACATATGATTAACGCGTTCGTGGGAATCATTTGTGAGAACAATCCTGTTGAGGAGAGTTAGATCTCACGCACAGCTTAGCATGATTATGCTTCACTACGCCTGTGAGAAGAAGAGTCAAACCTTATCGCTGCGATCCAGATCTTCCGGAAGGAAAAGCCAAAACGACAGTACACTTATTTAAGGAGCCTGTGGCGATTAAGGATCGGCGGGTTTTAGGGTCTTTCGGGTCGGGTCCGGGTCCATTGACTAAATGTACCCGACACGAGTGCCGGGTTTTCATGGAAAAATTTCGGGTCGGATCTGGGTTGGGTATCGGGTCCAGTAGGAAAACCCTTCTCGGGTCAAAAGTCAGACCCGAGTAAAACCCAATGTGATAGAGAATCTAAAACAAAGCTATTGTTCTTTCTGCCCACTCGGACACTTTCCAAGAAGACGCAATATAAGTTTTGTATGTATCAAACAATTTTGCATCACAACAGACATCGAGGCATGTATTTTCTGTCCACCCGGACACTTTCTCAACTCATTGACGTACTTCAGTTATCTCTACCCAATACAACTAACCTCTCTATCAATGTTACTAGCAATAAGATTCTGTCCACCCGGACACTTTCTTAACTCATTGACGGTACTTGAGTGATCTCTATCAAGTACAAACTAACATCTCTATCAATGTTACTAGCAATAGGATTCTGTCCACCCGGACACTTTCTCAACTCATTGACGTACTTCAGTTATCTCTACCCAGTACAACTAACCTCTATCAATGTTACTAGCAATACGATTCTGTCCACCCGGACACTTTCCAAGAAGTCACAACGGAAGTTCTGTAACAAACAATTTCTACCACGACAGACCTCGAGAGCTGTGCTTTCTGTGCACCTGGACATTAGAGTCGGTAACGTTCCAGCCACACCACAGCAAAAATGGACACCGCCTTTGTTAAACCAAAGCTGTAAGGCAGCGTCCGACGCAAGCCAAAGACTGGTGGACAGTCATCCGCTTGACACACGGAAGCGAAGTCTGCCTGCCCCCCAAATTTCAGAGGCGTCCAGCGAGGGGAACATCATGCAGGACAAACGCAGACGTGTATCAGGACACGGTGGCAACAACAGCGCTCGAGAGCTGAGCTCCACATCTTCTTCCAATGACTCCAGCGAGTTGGGCCCGGCTTCTCAGCATGCACCACAGCTTCTGTTGAGTGTTGTTTCGTTCATAAAAGTTTTCCTTCTTTGTTTTTACTTTCAAAAAGAAAAAGTTCGGCTGAGGATAACAACAGGATTATTGTTGATCCTCGGAATCGAACTTGCGACATGATGTTGAATGGATTGTGGTTTAACCCACGACGCTAGCTTTGTTGTTATCCAAAATTTTCATTTCTGTTTCTATTTGCGCTTCATGTTCTTCGACGAAAACTTCAAAAGCCAGCGTTCCAGAAAATTCCGGATCACCAGCAAACTTGAAGGGGACTTACCAAAGGAGGAAGGAGAGCGCCGCTGCTGACGTGGCAAGGACAAATTAAGGGAGGCTTTGTTGGGAATGGGAGAACCTATAAAAGGTGTGAGTCTTAAGCTTCCAATACACATTGAACAAGTACCTCTTTTCTGATCTTACCTGCCTACGACGAAATTCTACATGGTAGCAATGGATTCTCGCTCTTCCCAACAACAACCGAAACCAACGGTGCTCATGACCCGCAAAGCTCAGGATGACAATCTCTTTGTCTTTGACGGAGAGAATTATCATACCTGGCGACTCCGCATGGTGGCCTATCTCGAGGGCAAGGAGCTCTGGACAGTTGTCGACAAGGGACCAAATCCTGACCCACGACTGCGAACTGGTTTTGACGAGACTAGCAATGCTGGCAAGGCCGAAATTGCCACCCATGAAGAAAGTGTTCTGGATGATCGCAAGGCCCGATCCAAGATCATCGGGAAGCTCAGCAACGTCGTACTTTCGCTTGTCACCAGCGCGAACACCGCAAAGGCGATGCTCGTAGCCCTCGATCAGATGTACCAGCGCCAGGCCAACGTCAACAGGATCACACTCCGACGCGAGCTAATGGGGAAAAAGATGAGTACCGGGTCTGATCTTAAGACCCACATCTCGGAACTTGCCATGATTGTCCAGAGACTGACCGCTATTGGTGATTCCATTTCCCCAGACCAGCACATCATCTACCTGCTCAGCTCCCTCCCTCCGGAATTCGATACTGTGATTGCCACAATTGACGTTGAGGATGACACCCGCCGAAAGGACTACCAATATGTTGTCGGCCGACTTCTCGACGACGAAAGCAAACGACGAAGTCGCGAAAACGAGGAAGGTAACAGTCGAGATCAAGCTTATCAGACCTCTGGCTGCAACCAACGACTTTGCTGGAACTGTAGCCAGCCAGGCCACTTCGCTGCCAACTGTCCTAACCAGACCTCGAGTTTGGGTGGTTCAAATCAAGGCTCTGGAAACGGACGAGGTGGTAGCGGAGGTCGAGGAGGTCGAGGTGGCGGACGAGGTACTGGAAGAGGCGGTCGAGGTCGAGGGAGCGGCGGTAGAGGACGCGGTCAAGGAAATGGAGGATCCAACCGCGGTGGCGGAAGAAGCGGTGGGCACGCAAACGAAGTAACGCTACCTGCGATTGCGTTCATGGCTTCGGAGAGATTCTCTGATCGATCTTCTAAGTGGTTCTTCGACACTGGGGCTTCGCACCACCTGTGCAACGATCAAAGGGCCTTCATCGAGTTGCGGAAGATTACTCCGATTGAGATCGACACCGCAAATGCTGGATCAGGACTCAAGGTTGTCGGGATCGGAAGAGTTCGATTGCTGGTATCAGTTGGAGGGCGGGAGAGGGAGGTGATCCTTAGTGAAGTGTACTTCGCTCCGAACCTGTCTGACAACTTGGTATCATGGAATCGACTCATAGAACACCGTCTCAAGCTCTACGGTGCTGGCAAGAAGATCCAGATCGGTCGCAACAATGAGATAGTCATGGAGTTCACACAAGATAAGACTTGCAACTTGTTTGCACTTGATCTGTCCCGATCGATCGCCAGGGTGGCACGACGTAACGACGCAACAGCGGATCTCATCACTTGGCATAGAAGGTTCAGACACGCTGGATTCAATCGGATCGAGGAGGCCCAGAAGCTAGTTGAAGGAATGGAGATCGATGGAACTGAGAGGTTGGACCCTTGTCCGACCTGTGTGAAAGCTAAGTTGACCAGAACTAGCTTTCCACGGATCAAGGACATTGACGTTAATTCCCATAGCACCCTCTACATCGATCTCCAAGGACCAATAAAGCCGCCCACCTACGGAGGTGCAATCTATGCCGCGGTCGCAGCACACAGGAACTCTGGAGTCCTGGTTGTACGCCCCCTGAAAACCAAGGATCTGGCATTCGAGTTCAGTCAAGATGCCGTGCGAGAGATAGGACTCCTTACTGGCAAGGAGGTCCAAGTAGTTGTCACCGACAATGCAAAAGAGTTGATTTCACAAAAGTACGAGGCATGGGCACGGAAGCGCGGCATTCAACATCACACTACCATGCCGTACACCCCGATGCAGAATGGACCTGTTGAGCGAGCAAATCGGACCCTCCAAAATCTTACACGAGCTATGTTAAATGAGGCAGGGGCAAACAGCAAGCTATGGGGTGAGGCGATGGTAACAGCATGTTACCTAAACAACCGGCTCCCGCGCAAGATCGGCAAGACGAGTATTACGCCATTGGAGGCCGCGACAGGCAGAAAACCAAACGTCAGCAAACTGCGGACCTGGGGATGCGTGGCATACGTGCACGTCCCCTCCCATCGGGCAAGCTAGCGGATCGAGCGATCCCAGGAATCTTCGTTGGATACGAAGCATTCGGATTTCGTGTCTGGGACCCGAAAAGGAAAGTAATGATGAGAAGCAAGTCGGTGGTGTTTGATGAGAAGCATACCTGGAATGAGCGAGCCCTTACTGATGCCCTTGAACTGGTCTCTTTCGAAAACCTCCCCCAACACAGAGACTCGGCAAAACCGCTCAAACACACCGACTTGGCCAGCAACAACAGCGACAGCGATGACAGCAGCTATAGAGATAGCGACAGCGACGACAGTGAGGGGGAGGTCGAGACCAATTCAAGGGACAAGGACACGGAATCGGAGGACGACGAAGTAGAGGTGCAAGATCCTGGGCTATTGAAGCGGAAACCCAGCACTAGTAAGATTCCTGTGCGCCGAGGAAGCCGAGAGAAAAGGCCAGTCGAACGGTATGGCTTTGAGAAGGTGAAACAAGTCGGATCAGCACGAGTAGCCTCGAAAAGGAAGGTGATCTTGCACACGGAACCAAGGACGTATGAGGAAGCCATGGCGAGCCTGGAGAAGGACGACTGGACGGCTGCCATGCAAGAGGAGATCCTTGCGCATCGCGAGAACTCAACGTGGCTACTTGTACCGAGGCCTGCAGGGCGAAACATCATCAAGTCAGGCTGGGTATATCGCTACAAGACGAACGCCGAGGGGAAGATGGTTCGGCACAAGGCGCGGTTCATTGCGAAAGGATATTCGCAACGCAAGGGAGAGGACTTTGATGAGACGTTTTCTCCGGTGGCTCGAAAACAAACTGTTCGAGTTGTGTTGGCGCTCGTGGTGCAGGAACGGATGGTGATGCGCCAGTACGACATCAAAACAGCGTTCCTGAATGCGCGCATCATCGACCGCGAACTCTACTACGAGCAGCCAGAGGGATTCATTGAACCGGGCAAGGAAGATTGGGTCTGCTTAGCTATTCGTGCGCTTTATGGCCTCAAGCAGCCGCCTCGCGAGTGGAATAGTCTCTTCGACGATTTCCTAGTGACCGTCATCAAGCTGAAACGTTCCGATAGCGATGTCTGCCTCTACTACCGTCGAGAGGGATCGTCGCTCACGCTTGTCGTCATCTACGTGGACGATATTCTGGTGGCGTCGACCGATGAGGACGAGGTGAATCGAATCGAGGAGTTGATGAAGCGACGATTTGAGGTCAGCGAGGCAGGATCCCCGAAGTACTATCTCGGCTGGGAAATTGACTACGATAAGGACGGCGGCAAGCTCACCATCTCTCAAGCGCAGTACATCAGAATGTCGGCGAAGAAATGTAAGATCAGATTCGAGCGGAAAACACCAGTTGAAGCTGGCGTTACAATCTTCAAGGATATGGGAGAGGAGATCGAGGTCGAGCGAAATGAGATTAGCTATCGCACAATCGTCGGTCAGCTCCTATACGCCGCGACGAGCACACAACCCGATATCTCGTTTGCCACTGGCACCGTTGCGCGTTATCAAAACGCACCTCAGTACACTCATTGGTGCGCGGCGGAACGGGTGCTCGCCTACCTGCTGCTCCGCCTGTAGTCCACTGCGACAATACCGCTGCAATTGCTGGTGCCCGCAATCCCGGATTCAAGTCCCGGCATATCGCTTTGCGATATCACATTGTGCGTGGCCGCATTCAATCTGGGGACATTGACGTGCAGTATATCCCCACAGAGGATCAGGTGGCAGACATCTTCACCAAGGGTCTCGCACGACGTCGACATGAGAAACTGATGGGTCTACTTGGGATGGTAGATGCAATGAAAGAGATGAGAGAAAATTAGGTTTTGTTTCTTGAAGGACACACCAATTATGTTTGCATTCCTTCTGGCTTCTATGTTTGTTTTTCAATTGTTATTTCTTTTCAACTTTCAAAGGAAGAACTTTTGTTCAGAAACGGGGGAGTGTTGAGTGTTGTTTCGTTCATAAAAGTTTTCCTTCTTTGTTTTTACTTTCAAAAAGAAAAAGTTCGGCTGAGGATAACAACAGGATTATTGTTGATCCTCGGAATCGAACTTGCGACATGATGTTGAATGGCTTGTGGTTTAACCCACGACGCTAGCTTTGTTGTTATCCAAAATTTTCATTTCTGTTTCTATTTGCGCTTCATGTTCTTTGACGAAAACTTCAAAAGCCAGCGTTCCAGAAAATTCCGGATCACCAGCAAACTTGAATGGGACTTACCAAAGGAGGAAGGAGAGCGCCGCTGCTGACGTGGCAAGGACAAATTAAGGGAGGCTTTGTTGGGAATGGGAGAACCTATAAAAGGTGTGAGTCTTAAGCTTCCAATACACATTGAACAAGTACCTCTTATCTGATCTTACCTGCCTACGACGAAATTCTACAGCTTCCTGCCGACGTTAGTTTTGCTGACTCTTCAGTGCGACAGGAGCCTGCAGCTGGATCAGTTCAACCATCAATGCTTTCATCAGACGCAGATGTTGATAGCATGTCGGACTGTAGAGGTAGTCGAGGCGGCATAGCGAAGGATTACTATAAGGTTGATAATGGTCTGAGAACATGTTTGGTTGCGAAATGCAAGTGGAGCCAGAAGGTCGATAAGACGGGATCAACAAAAAACTTCCTCCGGCATCTGAAAAACCACCATGGAAGTATTGCCAGGTCGCTTGGACTGTTGGACATCGTCCCCAAGGGACAACAGACATTAAATTTCAGCTCGCAGGAGAAGGAGCAAAACTTTGTGTTCAATCCAGACGTAGCGTGGCGGTCGATTTTGGACTGGATTGCTGCAGACAATCAGGCTTTTACTGTTGTGGAGAACGAGTTCTTTGTCAGCATGCTGAAGACTTTTCAGCCAAACTATACACCAAAGACGGCAAAAGCAGTGAAGCAAAAGGAGATGGATCTTTACGATAGGCAGAAGGAGCTCATTAAAGGTCTGATTGTTGGTTCGCCTTCAAAAGTATCAATAACAGCTGACTGTTGGACATCGAAGAACCAGATTTCTTTTCTTGGAATTACTGCCCACTTCATCACGAAAGAATGGGAGCCGCAGGACTTGCTGCTGCAGATGATTCCGATGGTTGGAAAGCATGAAGGCGTCGCCATGGCTAATCAGCTTGTCAAGTGTCTGGATGAATTTGGCATGCTATCGGGTGAACGCTTATTGTGCATTACAACCGACAACGGTTCAAACAACTTTACCATGAGTGCTAAGCTGGAGACGCTCTTGGAAGATAGGGATATTGCGTGGTCTGCAGAAACTCAATACATGCGGTGTATGGCACACATTATCAATCTTGCAGCAAAGGATTTTATCGATACATTCGCGCCCGCAGGGGACACAGTCGCAAATGACGATAACTCCGGCGTTAATGTCATAAACCTTCTTCGACGGCTAGTCAGAGGAATCCAGTCTTCCCCAAAACGACGAACCTCATTTATTGATTCGTGCCGATTTGTGAAACTGGTTCCTCTATTACCAATTATCGATGTGACAACTCGCTGGAATAGCACGTTCTATATGGTCAAACGAGCCTTACAGCTACGAGAGGCAATGGACAAAATATGCTGGATTGAAGATTCTTTGAAAGATTGGTCAATAAATCCAAAGCAATGGGAGGTCCTACAGAAGATCCGGGATGGTTTGAGTGTTTTCGAGGTTATATCAAAGGCAATCGAGGGGTCTAGATATCCAACACTTCCGCTTGTTATTCCATTTTACAACGATCTTATCGATCAACTGGAGGACCTAGAGGATGCAGAATTAGATGAAACTTTCACCAAAGCATTTCGAAATGCACTAGATAAGCTGAGAATATATTACTCAATCGCTAAGAGCCCGTGTTTAGCAGTTGCTACGGTACTCGATCCTCGTTTTAAGGATCAATATTATCGAATTTCAAAGGCTTGGGAGAAAGATGTAGGAAGGGATCAGGTCACCCTAGTGTGGAAAGTCTGGGAGGAATCGTATAAGTCACGGAAAATCAAGAACAGTGGTGCCGATGTTTTTGGAAACACGCCAGAACGTCGACACGATTCGAGCGGAGCTTCCGGTGATAGACAGAAAAAAACGGACGCTGAACGCTTGAGAGCCATTAGATCCGTTTTCATCTGGCAAGAAGAGATTCCTGAGGAAAAAGATGAGCTGGATCGCTATCTTGGCGATCAGGTACTCCGCGGTATTGATTCTGATGGGAAGCCAATCAATATTATGGACTGGTGGAAGACCGTTGGAAGTGTGAACTTTCCAGCCCTAAGCCAGATGGCAATGGACTATTTAGGAATACCAGCAACAAGCGCTCCAGTCGAACGAAAGTTTTCAGCCGGGGTTGATTTGGTACCCGCAACTCGCAACCGCCTTGCTCCAAGAACAATAAATGCGTTGATGTGCCGTCATGACTGGTTGCATCAATTGAGTGCTGAAGAACCGTTCAAAAATGATTCCCTAGATTCAAAAAGTGATGTTAGTGAGGATTTTGTAAAGGTGCATAATTTTGGCGAGGATTTTGATGTGGTATTAGAGTTGGAAGCAACTGATGATAACCCACTCTTTTAAATATAAATTGTTGTTTAGACTGTTCATCTGTTGAAGTACCGTCCAGGAGTTGAGAAAGCGACCGCCTGGACAGAATCCTATTACAAGTAGTATTTGTAGAGAGGTTGGTTGTACTTGATCGAGATCAGTGAAGTATCTGTGAAGTACCGTCAATGAGTTGAGAAAGTGTCCGGGTGGACAGAATCTTATTGCTAGTAACATTATTAGAGAGGTTAGCTGTACTTGATAGAGATCACTGAAGTACCGTCAATGAGTTGAGAAAGTGTCCGGGTGGACAGAAATCTGGGAGACTGCGTGTCACTGTGTCTGTCTGGGTAGAATAGGATTCTGTCCCCCCGGACACTTTCTCAACTCATTGACGGTACTTCAGTAATTTCTATCAGGTACAGCTAACCTCTCTATTAATGTTACTAGCAATAAGATTCTGTCCACCCGGACACTTTCTCAACTCATTGACGGTACTTCAGTGATCTCTATCAAGTACAGCTAACCTCTCTATCAATTTTACTAGCACTAAGATTCTGTCCACCCGAGGATCCCAGGACAATTCAATTCAATTTAATTTCGCTGTTTCCAGATTTTCTGAGCTGATCGGATCTTCTTTTGAGACATGTGTGTCGACAATCGCAGTTTTGAGGAGATCAAGTATTGAGACTAAGGTTCGGCGGGTCCGGGTCGGGTCTGGGTTTCAGTGGCGACCCGCACCAAACCCTTTGGGTCGGGCCGTGTTTGTCTGGGGACCCGCCGGGTCACTGACAGGTACAAAGGGAATACCCGGACCCGAAGTGGTTGAAACCCGTACCTGACCCTGACCCGCCGGGTTTTTGCTGCCCAGGAGAGGATTGATTGAATTTTGAGTTAGACCACGGATATTTACATGAACACTTTGTGTCTGTGTGGACAGTGTGTATTTTAGAAACACTATCGTAAAAAGAAACAAAACTCCACTGAGCAATCACAAGTTGATAGGTGGAACAGCCCAAATCAGCTTCTGTATCTGGTTCATATCGTCAGAGTCCCATCCACCACTGGTTACGTCCTTCGCCAACCCAGTCCTGATGAACCGATCAATGTCGTCATTTGAAAGCATGAAATCCTTGGCTAAACCTGTCTTCCAAGGTTTCCAATCCACCTCAGGGAGCGTTATGGACGAAAGATGCCCGATGTATGCCGTCCAGAACCTTAGCCACTCAGAAGGATATGCATCCACTAATGCCCTGAACATGCGATAGATAGTGGCAGACGTACTTAGCGAATTATTGTGCCGTATCCAGTTTCCGAGCAAAATGTGCAAGCTAAGAAGAGTAAGGCTGCTCCGAGAACTGCTACTTGAAGTTGATATTCGGCTTGAGCGGTCGTCTGATTCAACAAATATGGGCCGTAAAAACTCATTTCGGGAGAGGACTTTGTAGTTTACATTGACGTACTTGATTGATGGTGGAAGAGACGGCAATTTAAGGTCATAAATAACCTCATTGATCTTATGCATCTGGAAGCAGATACCCTGGATGACCTCTTTCACCAAAAGGATAGCTGTACGACGATGCTGCTGCAGGCTAAGCAATGCAAGGGAACTCGTTGGAGAACTGGTTCGATGTACCTTCGGAATTCTACCAATCCCCTTGATAGCCGACGATATGCTTATTAGGCCGCCTGTTGATGTTGGCGCCGCAGGTGCTGCAGCTTCTGAATGACCAGCCTGTCGTTTCAGAGCAGCAAGCTCTCCCTCCAGGGCAGTCACACATGATTTCCATTGTGAAATCTCCTGGGAAGTTGCCTGCTTCTCCCTTTCCATTGCAGCGGTGATCTCCCTGAATCTTGCTAGCTCTTCGTGCTCGCTGTGCTGAATCAATGCACCCGCCCTGCCCAATTCATCAATGAGAGCCTTCTCTCGCACTTTTGCTGCGATGCGGGTCCTTCTCTCGTTCATTGCAGTCTCTTCAAGATCTTTTGTCGTGTTCAACAGTCGTTCTGACTGTTTGAGGACCTGTTTTGTCCTTTCACGGTCCTCATCTGCTCGTTTGATGGTCGCTTGGAACTCGTCAACCTTTGCAGTGACGGGCATTCCTCTGTAAATGCCGTACTTGTGTCCCTGCCGCCTGTAAAAGTCCAGAAATGATGTTTCCTTCTGAAAGGAAGAGCTTTTCAAGCACTCCATACGATAGGCGTTTGCTGCTGTTATGAACTCCGTTCGTCCACTGCATTCATCGTGAATTTCGTTCAGGGCTTGACGAACTAGCTTGCTGTCAGAGTTAAGTCGGTCGATCAACCCTTGAAGAACAAATCTTGGGCCGCATTCATCACGATTTGTTTGACAGTTGCTGATGAAGGCCACCGAGTCGTAGCTGTGGCCGCTCGCTTTGAATTTTCGATACCAAAGTCGTCGTATGTCTGAAGCAGGACAGAGTCCGTCGATGAGCAAATAGTCAGCATCCCCTTTAGTACCACGTTGCGCCGGTTTCTTTGAAGGAGCTGTCGATTTGACATCTGTCGATTTGACATCAAGGCCAACTTCTGCTTCTTCCACTTCAGAACCCGATGCCAGAGATGTTTCAGGTGCAGTCACAGGTTCTGCACTTGATTCCCTTTCAGATGATGGTCTGGATTGTTTTAACGCTCGCTTCTTTGTAGTTCGAGGCATGGTGTTTGTACTGTTTGTCGTGGGAAGATACTGGCCCGGTGTTCTTAGCAGGAATGTTACAGGAATGTATGCTATAATACTTCCCTGACACTATAGTTTTCTACCCGATCTGAAAATAATAATAAGCTAGGGAAGAAACTGGCTAGTAACATTGATAGAGAGGATTCTGTCCGGGTGGACAGAATCTTATTGCTAGTAAAATTGCTCTATGCGGGATGCAGAGGGACCCATCGGTTATAATTGTTAGGTCGATTACAATCATTTACTCGGGAAGAGTAATGTGTATTTATGATCATGGAAACACGTACTTATGTGTCTTCTATATTGTTACCAAATATGGTAATATTACTTATATTACACGTTACGTCAGTCCAAGAGTATAAGGGTATTCTTTGTAACTGTTGCTAGAAGCAATCAAATCACCGTGGTTTTAGTTGCAGGGGAATGGACTCGAGAGTAGTCTACACATTCAATTTGAGAAAATCCATGTACTAGCCTAGCCATCTTGCATTGAAGCAAATGTCTGCAATACCCAATGTCCACTCTGATATATGTGACAAATTATCTGTAAAATCTACCAGTTCCAAAGCTACAAACTTTTGTTTCAAACTCATGAAGGTATCTTAAGTTTCTAAAACACAGCCTGAGATTTCATATACTGTCATCATTCTGCCTCTGTTTCCCTACCAGACCACTTTAATGCTTACATAGATACTTTAATACTTTGATATTGGTTTGAGTGTTATGTACTAAAGTTTACATAATACACAAACCAATATCAAACACCAAACAATATGTCAAGATGGCATTGACAAGTTTGAGTCGAATAATCCGCAATGTTATGCCAATACAGATTAGGCCTATAATCCAGACCGATATTTTTGATCTGGATATGTCATTAGGTTTGCCAACGTGGGGATCAGCTGGACTTCTACGGCCAACAGATTATCGTAGCCTCTTCATTGGAAGTTGAGCTGCACATGGAACTCAGAGAAATCAGTGGCTGAAAAACTTTTCCAACAGAGAGTCTGTTAACGGTGAGAGATAAAATAAGTTGGTGATGTGTCTATTTGCCACAAACAAATTTCTTCACTTTTTAGGTTCTTTGTTGATTTTTTGAACAAGTCCACACAGAAGTCATTTTCGGGCTTTGTTTCATAAATATCTAAGCATGTTAAGTTATGAAGATCCAGGTATGTACAGCATACAAATGTCAGCATGTTAATTCAGTTCCTTCTCCAAAACCGCACATTTCCTCAATGCGCGCTCAACATCAGCACGTCCAAAGGGCTTTTGCATTGCACCTTCAATTCCTTTCAATCCAGCATTTTCAAGCTCCTTCTCAAACTTCTCCCTTGTTCCAGTAGCTTCGTTTGCGGTGGTAACTACAATGGGAGCATTGCAACCCAACAGTCGCAGATGCCGTGCTGCTTCGTATCCGTCCATTCGCGGCATAACCACGTCCAGAAGTACGCACGCTATAGTTGTTGGAGGCAATCCAAAATCCAAAATGATAGGTGTGCTTCCTCCTTGTTCGTCTTCCGCGTGTTCATGGAATGATGGATTTAGCAGCCGTACAGCTTGAAGGCCATCTTCTGCTTCTTTGATGATGAATGTGGTTGGTAGAAGTTTTTTCAAAATGCGAACAAGGATACGACGGTTGATTGGTTCATCTTCCACCACCATCACAACGTTTCGTAAAGCGTTATGCTCTGGGTCTTGAGTCGTTCCCAATGCAACAGATTCGGTGGCTTTCGGAGGATTGAGAATTGGAATGGCTGGTTCTTGGCGCACCTCGTATTGATTTGGTGACGTCTTCGAGACTGATAGCATTTGTCCATCATGCACAATATGAGATGGCTCAGAGGCAGGCTGGACTGCAAGCATCGATGGCTTTCCGCTGATGGCACCGATTGACAAGTCACATGAAGAGGTTCCTCCCAGAGTAACTTCGGAGAACACTTTTCCTGCATCTTCTCCCAACTTCCGTTCACTCTCGGAATCCTGCTCCCCTTCTCCTGAAAGTACGCTACGCGTCTGGTTGTCGCCTTCAAAGCTGGCTCTCACCAAAGGTAGCACAACGGTCATAGATATGCCTTCTCCTTCTCGGCTTCGGGCTGTAACACGACCTCCCATCGCCTTGACAAGCAAATAAGTGACAGCAAGTCCAAGGCCGCTCCCTCCCACTTCGCGCTCGTTCGCAAGCGATGCCTGAGTGTAGGGCTCAAAAAGAGCTTCCAATTTCTCCGAAGGAATCCCCCTCCCATAAGTTCGGATCTGTAGCACTAGCTCCTCGTCGTACTCGGTGGTTGGAGTGGTAGTTGCGTTTGACTCATTTAGGCTGGTGACAGTCCCGAGTCGCGAATCAGTGCTAATGTATCGCTCTGAAGGGCGTAAAGCCTGAGCATATATGTTGTGTGTCCTACTATGCGAAGAGCTGGTCCACGTACTTTCGGCTGGGACGAATCGCTGCATTTCAAGATCTCGATCTGGCGAAGATGGTGGATCACGGTGCATTGGAATTGCACAGATTGACTCGACTCGCTGCAACTCGAGAGATGCATTCCGCCATTCCCCCCCAAACTCTAAAGTAGATGTGTCGTCCTCTAACCCTCTGCGCAGCCTTGATGCAACTCGGACATCGATTCGGCTGTGGGGAGAAGTGTTCTTAAATGATACGATGATGTGTGAGCATTGTTTTGAATTGACTTGACGAGTTAAATTACCTTAAATGAATGTCCCAATAAATTTCCGATGATCTGCTCAAGTCGATCCGGATCTATTACCACCAGTTGAGGGAGAGAAGGTTCCGCGGCTGCAGTCAGTCGGACGTCATTCGACTCAGCGGCAGATTTTAATAGTGGAAAAATCTTCCCTGTTAGCAGCTCGACAAGGTTCACTTCGACTGGGCGAACCATCTTCCTTAGCTCCTTTCTGGTGGTGCACTCGTTGGCTCCGATTTCCAGCATATCATTCACAAGCGCAAGCATATGCTGAGTAGAGACGATGATTGATTGGACTGAACGGATGTGGTGATTTGTAATCGTAAGTGTTCGGGGACGGGCGCTTGGCATATCCACGGGCTCCTGACACTCAGTAGTTAGCGAGTAGGGATCGCGGTCGTCATTTTGAGATCCTTCGACAATTTCAAACCGAACTATGTTGCTGAGATTCTTTCGCACGGGAAGTGGATGTGGGAGCGGATCAAATCCCTTCAATGGAAGGCTGGGAAGAGCGTCCAATTTTGGCCACTTCAATCCATCAGGAGGGTGGCGAAGGTCAAACATGAGATCATCGGCAAGGTTCAAAACGGCGTGTAGAGGATTTCGAATTTCATGTGCTTCAAAATATCACCAGTGAATACTTCTTGTTATTATGTCAAGGGCATGCATGAGGTCACCTACCAACGTAATTTATGAAGTTCGTTTTCAGCTGGCTCAACTTCTCAGTCGCTGCTTGCGCGGATCTTAAGTCGCTCAATGCATCGGAAAGCTCAATGGTACGCTGCCGCACGCATTTTTCGACAGCTTCGATAGTTACGTAAAGCTGAGTTAGTAATGCAACGAAGCCAAAGGACGTCAACCAAATGACAACAAGAATGACCTTATATCAATAATCAGGCTTTCATTAGCATGCTCAGCATGGCAAAAGATCCGAGTTGAATACCTGAGCCCAAATTAACTGATCGACAATGCTGTTTTCCACTCCGAACGACCGTCTCGGAAAGTACACAATCGCTGCCTGCACCGAAACGCCCAAGCAAAACATGGAGACGGCGCACCCAACGGCTCCAAGAACGCTACTGTTGTAGAGAACAAGAGGGAATGCCATGTAAATCGAGATAGGGACAGCCAATGACCATTGCGTTAGGAGCGCTGAGTGAAGTGTTAGCTTAGAGAATATCGCTAAATTTTGTGTGTACCTGCGAAAGATACTGGTATAGCGGAAACAATCATCAGACTGAGCGTCGGTGGAACAATTAGGGCAACCTTAGGAAACACTCCAGATGTTGACTTTATGCTTTGCCAAAACTTGATATGCTTGCAGTAGCAATGGAATGATCCCGCAGAAATAACCAGTGGTGCAGTCAACAGGTTCCCGATCAGATCAGAGGAAGCCCACTGCCTAAAATGAGACAGGTAGTCATCATCCCCAGGACTCGTCAGGGTCGTATACTGTGCCGCAATTGATGCTGAAATTAAAGAGCCGCTCATTGCTAGTATTGCGAAAATTGCGAGATCTTGATCTCTGTCGATCATGAAGACAGTTCCCTGTCGGCTTTCCAGCTCAGCGTTGCGTAGGTTCGTGTACGGTGATCGGTCTTGGCGGTTTCTGCGAGCGGCCAATCCCTTCATAATTCGGAGTGCAAAGTTCATGGCAAGGTAAACAAAAACGCATTGTCCAGTGTTGAGCTTTCGATGGAAAGGAAATTGTTCAATTCTTGAATCACGAATGAGGTATGAGTCTTACCGCAGAATACAGCAGTCCGCTTCGAATGCCTTGTCGACCAATGCTATTCGCTAGGTTTGTAGAAAAGTATGCTGAAATATATATTATTCTCAAACTTTTCTGGTGCACCCGATGAGCACTTACACAATGGAAGGAGGGTCAAATGATAAAACCAGCCTTCATTTTTGGATTGAGGAAGAGTAAGTGATGCAAGCTTAAAAGGAAGCGTTGGTTCATTCTGTGCTATTTAGAAAGTGAAAACACACCATGATCCCATTCGAAAACCACAGTGAGCTAAATCGTGAAACAAGGAATCTATTGGAGATCAAAAATAACAAAGATAACGTTGTGAGAAGATCAAACGACTCCACACACACACACACACACACACACACACACACACACACACAAACCTGTAGGACGCCTGCATGGCCAGTGCAAAGAGGATGCACCAGGCAATCAAACGTGGCACGACCCTTTTCAGATAAGACATGGCCATTTCGCACAATGAGCTAGAGCGGAGAGCAGTGTTCCCGAGACCGAGTCCGAAAGCGGGCGAGCGGGGCATATCTGCATGCAAGCCGTAAGATCACGTCAAGTCAAGGTCTGATCACAACCGATGCCGGCAATCACACGTGCCGGGACCGTTGCTGTGCCCCGCTCCTGCGCCATTTCGTTTCAAAGTCAATTGGTGCTCCAGACCGCGGATATGATCCATGAACCTTGCATGCTCTTTCGAATCGTGTCGGTCGTGGTCGGTGTCTTACCGCTGCATGCGCTGCTGATCTTGCTTTGGCGTCAGCAGCATCAAGTCTCTTGCTTCGACTTTGGACCGACAGACCTCAATGTGCTATTCAAGTGCCTCCGATCCAACTTCCTTGCGGCTCAATCCATTCCTTCCTTACGGCATCACGAGAAGATTACCCGTGAACCAGCGGCTCTCTTTGCTTCTGTGGTTTCCGGCGTTGTACGTGCAATTGATACACTACTCCTCTAATCGCGTATTCAGCCCCCTTGGCTTGTAGCTGGCTGAAGGATGCCATACTTCCCGAACAACAGCACCATTTATTGATAAACGACTTTTCTTTGACTCTACGGTCTCCAGGTACTATTGCGTTATTTCTGAACGAAAATATGACCACCAATGGCGAGGACTTGGTGTGTTTGTTGTTCCACGAAATACCAACGGTCCAGGAGTTCATTTGATGGCACCTCATCCGATCTTTGATGGCTGTGAGGACTTGGCTACTATTTCCAGCAGAATTTTGTAGTCTCAAACCGAAATTTCCAGCGACAGACTTCCAGGCAGTCTGGATATTTCAACAACATTCAACAATGTTTCGCTCTCTCTTGATCGCGGGACGACATCGAAACGCATTTCCCTGCACCTCCAACTGCGTTAATGGGTCTACAAAAGCTCCATGTATGGTCTGTTGTTCACTAACTCAGATTCTTAATCATGCTCACTGTGAAACAGATTTCATGACAGACCCGACACACAGGTACTCCTTACATCTACCCACGTCCAATGAGGTTTATGAACCTTTGTTGCAAACATTTAAAGCGCAGGCGAGCCTTTCGCCCGGGCCGCAATCAGCATTGTCCAATTCAACCGCCTCTTTCCAACCACTTTCTGCAACAATGTCACCGCCAACGCCTCTGCTGTCCCGTGCGGCGTAATTCAACTCCATGGCCAACGCTCTTGCCCAGAATCCACGGTGTTTCTATCGGCAGGTTTGGCGAATTCCAGCTCCCTCTATCATCCTTCGAGTCCACCTTCGACCCTTTACGGGCGCGTGAAGAGGATGCTTGGAATGACTAGGGATGTGGGATGGACAGTAGACGATCCGTGGACTTCCAGTTGCAAACTGGCGGCAACTCAGAATGTCCTGGGACGCATCGTTAATGGTGTTGAAGTCGGGAAAGAGTGCTCAAATCAGCCTGATTGTGCTCATTGCAGCGGTGATTTTGTTCACGTTGAGCAGGGGGAGACTGCGAGGGAGAGCAAGGAAGCCTGGAGTCGAATCGGAAGAGCCCTGGCAGGTTTATAGCATGCGTTCGATTGCCAAATACACGTCACATTTGCGAGCGTTTCACAATTCAGCTTCTCGAGAACTACGTGGTCCTTGGTTCCTTTGGGAAGGGAATTCCAAATATATTCCCATTTCATTGAATGCACTTCTCCAGTTGCCATTACATTCACTATTTTTGGTCACAAACTCAATTAACTTGCGAAACTTTTCAATTAATCTGTTTGAATTGTTCTCCGTATCTCAAAACCTCACAACCAGTTCGCACATGGCGGGGAGGCATAGATGGGTTTTCGAGCAAGGCTACCTCACTAACTCATTATGGTTATCACCCGGCAAAGATTGCTGTGCTGAAAAGTGATGGCACTGCTGTGGTTTGGCGGGTGGGGGTGCGAAGAGGTTTAGTAGGGCGAAGAACTCCTTCGGCACCTTATTATTATTTAACCACCGAAAGGTTTAAACAATATGATATATGTATTTTACCTTAAATAGAAACCATCCTCAAAGTGATGTACATGTAGATATCTCAAAATTTGATCATTACACCCAGAAAAAAGTTATGAGACAAAATCAAAAGTTCAACAGCTCTGAATGTTTTTCGCCTGGAGATCATTCAGACTGCACTAAACATTATCCGAAATATTCCGGTTTAAAAAGGGGAATCAAACAAATAATGAGAAATGGAATTGCTTTTCGCACTGCTGAAGTTCTAACTATCACCATCTATCACAAGACAAGGAGAAAACCCCGATGAAGCGAAGATCAATTAAGCTTCTGGATAAACAGCAATTTGGTGATGAAAGGAAACTAATTGTAAAGTTACAAGGTATAGCGCAGCACGACGAGGAGGAAGAAATTGGGGAGGAGTGTACGCCGCATAAATTTAAAAGAAAAGGACTTGGAACTATCGACTTCCAAAAAGCCCGTAGGTGCATAAAGCTAAAAGCAAAATCAGCCAAACTGTGAAACCGCATGCCGTGGAGGTGCCATCAGAGCAAAAAGCGAGCACCTCCTTTGGGGCGCAACCATTCCTCATGGCCTACTTCTTGCAGCGTTCAGCCCGTAGGTGCCTGTGCAAGGCGTCCTGGCGGGTGAACGATACGCTGCATCGATCGCAAGAAAACGGTTTCGCACCTCCAGGAACACTGTGAAGGAGAAGGTGACGTTTCAAATCGTGCCGGCGAAGGAAAGTTTTGTCGCAAGTAGGACAGCCGAAACTCCGTTCGCGCGATTCAGATGCTGTAAAAGGGACCGCACGTGGGGTAATCGTAGGAATTGCCATGGTCGTGGAAACTGATGAAGGGGGTGGGTGAGCAGCGCGAATGTGCGCCGCAAGTGTTGGATGGCGCCTGAAGGTTTTGTGACAAGTTGGACAAACAAATGGTTCAGGCGATGGTGATCGTGACGGAATGATTGCTGACGCTGAGGTTGTTCGGGCTGATGTCGAACGTTTTGTTACCTTACTGCCAGATAATCCGGGAGGTGAAGGGAGCGTACTTGGAGAAAGGGCGGCCGGTGTAAAGCAGTATGGCCGTGGGTTTATAGGCGACGGCGGGGTATGAAAAGGTGGATGAGATAGGGTACCGGATTCGTTTCCGGGAAACAAGGGAGCTGCCGCTGAGCCAACATACGTGTAAGGATTCAGTGCAACAAACTGTGGTCGTGTATGAGGAGGAAGGGAGCCTTGAGGTGAGGCACCGGAGAGATATGGAGAGGGTATCATGTTTGAGAAATGAAAAACACCGTGGTGCTGAGAAGCGACAGCAGGATGTTGTCCAAATGGAACCACATGAGGGATAAAAATTGGTGACGTGGAGGGAGACAGGGTGCTGTGAGGTGAATTAAGCGAGAGCGACCCAAATGGAACAACTTCTGGTGATAGAGGTAGAGGAGCTGGTTCCAAATCAACTGGCCAGTGGGTGACTGAGGCAGCCGGGCTCATAGTCGTCGGGTACGGAAAGTAAGCACCATGATCAAAGAGGGTCCGATCCAGACGCAGTGACTCGGTGCGCTGCTTCTTGCGTGATTCGTTTGGGTGAGCACGCCCAAAAGTGTGTTCGCAGTACATATTCCCATGCTGAAGCCCAACATTGGGCTCAACTTTGATTGAAGCAGGAGTGCAAAATCCCATTGTCCAGGCTGATGTTCCGAGTGAAGGAAAAGCGGTTGGAACAGCCGGTGTGGTTGTAGCCTCGCTTTTCACGGGTGAAGACGGGTTGATGCTTTGCGGAGAGTCGGTTCTAGGCTCGTTGTCTTCAAGGTCGTCGAGTGATCGCTTTCGCTCGACAGACGAACCTGATGAATGAGGGTGGCACATCTTGGAGCCCGTGGTGACCGTGGTGCTCAATGATGGTGGTGGAGATTGCGAGGTGAAGCTCAGAGGATAGAATAGATCTCCTGAGGTTGAAGGAGAGAGCGGGAGACACTAGAAAGGGTCTGATCAGTGGGAACGCGATAAGCAACTTGGACGAGCTTACAGAATCAGCGGCATCACACAGTAAGTGAAGCGGATTGTCCAAATGGTCGAACGGAAGGGAGGGAAAAGCAGGATCATGCGGCGAATCAAACGAGTAGCCTGAACGTGACGCTGAGGCAACGGAACGTGGGGTCTGGTTACGCGATTGCACGAAGGGGGAGAGGGCAGCGGTCGCCATTGTCGGTGGAGAGGGCGGACAGGTGGGGGAAGGGCGGAGGTTAAGCGCTGGCACGAGCTGGGCCCAGAGCGGCGGAGGAAGGCTGGGGAGGCACACGGAACGCGTCGGTCACCGCTGACACGTGCACGCTGCGACTGTGTGGTTTGAGTGATTGGTGACTTAATGAACCAGTCATTTTTAATACGGCTGGGAGACCGATCCTCGTCCACCAAGCCAAACACGTTCCAGGCGTCGGCGCCGTGGATCGATCGGCCCATCGAAGCAATGGAGATCGTCCCTTAGCTGCCCTGGGACTGAGAAGGATCTCGTCGTTTTGCTACATTGAGAGATTTTCAAAAGAGTTGTGAGGAAGCTCTTCGATACTAATAACCTTAGATCACATTGCATAGATGGATCAAAAGATCCGTCATTGCCATATTTGTACACAACACAGTACGTTCATAAAAATAGGACCTATAATGCACGGTGAAGAATCAGTACCGCTTCTTTGTTGGAAAGTTTTAACCGAAGCCCGCAAAGGTTCGGCACACAATCTTTAATCTGAAAAAAATAACAATTGACCCCGCCACATCTTTGGCAGAGGCTTTTCTGACATCCTGTCACAAAATGGACCAAAAACTCGGAGGAACCCAACAGAAACCGTCGCACCATCAGCAACGAAAGAAGAAAAGGGGCTTTATCGACCGCTCCCAAGCTGTCCAGTACCGTGTCGTCCACCGCTCTCAACGTGATCCCCTGCTTGCCGACGAGTCGGCCTCTCGCTTCGTGCTTGCACCTGTCCCTCCATCCAGAAACTTACTCAAGGTAAGTTGAAACTCTTGACCATGCTTTCTATTTCTGTAATTGACGACTCGTACGTGCGTACTCATTGCAGAAAGGAAAGTTCCAAGGGGAGGGGGTGTTACAAGATGTTCTAGACTACAACCTTGGAGATGAGCTCTCTGATGATGTTGGTGCCGGTTTGAGTGCAGGTGAAGACGATGATGGCCTGGATGCGGGAGGCGTTTATGTTGTTGGAGTACGCAATGAACGCCATCTGCGACAGATTATGAAAGAACGAGATGGCAGCGACGACTATTCAGAAGATGGACGAGAGGTAACCGTGTTGGAAGAACCGGATAAACATGACGAAGAAGAGGGTGAATGGGTGGACGACGATGAACTTGATGTGGACGACGTTGACCAAGGCGGCCAGTTTGACGATGCAGAAGAGGACGAGACGGAAGCTCTCCCTGAGTTCACTCCTTCAACAAAAAGAAAACCGTCCACTCCAAAAAGCCAGCAAATGGAGTCACAAGTACAGCGTGCAGCCTCTTCACCCAAATCAAAAAACCCCACCCAGACTAAGACAATGTGGGTAACCCGCTCAAAGTGCTCGACTTCCTCTCAAACATGTACATTTTCCTTCTAGCGAGAAAGAGGAACCCTCAATGCATGGCATCTTCTTCGAGGATCAGGGGGAGTACGACTACATGCAACATCTCAAGCCAATTGGGGAGGACCCATCCGCTGTGTTTATGGAAGCCCCAAAGCCAAAGTCTGAGCGAAAAGCAGGAAAAGCTGGCGGAATAGTCTTCAGGGTTAGTATTTCTAAACATCAGCGACAATGTGCGCATGCTAAACCGTCGACAGGACGAAGATGTGGAAATGCCCCAACGTAGGAAGGTGACTTTCGAACTCCCTGAGGAGGCTTTGCCTTCAAGCAAAGAAACGACAGTTGGACTATTGAACCAAAGGGCTGTGGACGTTGATGGTGAGAAGCAATTTGTATATACCTCCTAGTGACTGATCTAATCACTTTGGTTGTCAGGATTGATGTTGGATGTCGCGCCTGAAGTTCGGGAAGTAATATACGCCCTCGAGGACGATGCCTACGTTGACGAAGAGCTGGATGACGACTTTTTTGCGGCGCTCACTTCCGAAGCACTTCCAGAAAAGTACGTCACCCTTGTCGAGGAAGCGGAGAAAGCAAGAGAAGCCGAGGAGAGTCGGGATGACGAAGATGACTGGGTGAGCGAGTTCCGCAAGTATGTCAACTTCCCAGACTGTTTTCGATTGCACGGTCACTTACAAAAGCTACTTCCAGGTATAAGCGTAAGCAAGCCGCTGGATCAGACGAGGATGGAGATAGCGATGATGATGAGGAGGACGGCAGACGTACCACTGCGTCAGGGATGTCGTCACAACGGCGGTCGTCCGGCGGTCCCAAAACCGCAAAGACGTCGTTTTCGGTCATGTCGTCCAGCACCCTCTTTCGAAACGACCAACTTACCCTCCTCGACGATCGATTTGAACGCCTTATTTCTACCTATTCGGATGGGGAGGACGAAGAAGATTTGGATGATGACGTCGAGCAGAACAGTGAACAACAGGGTAGTGTTCGCTTCCGCTACGTTGGAGGTGACGGCGAGGACGATCAGGAGGAAGGAGATGAAGATGAGGAAGACGAGGCAGCGGCAAATGGAATGCTTCCGACTGGTATCGCTCTGGACAGATTCCGGGATATGATGGATGAGTTCCTTGACAAAGCCGATGTCTCGGGAAGACGGATGGTGATTCGACCCGAGGGACTAGCTTCTGGAGGCGTTGGACAATACGATGCGATCCGTGACGCGCTTGGGTGGGATGCAAAAGACGCGGTGCTTGCAGCCGCAGCAAGACAGATGGAGCAAGATGAGCTGGGACAAGAAGACGAGACGGAAGACGAAGTTGATGAAGTCGAAGAGGATGGAAGAGAACGTGGTGGTTGGGACGTCGAGACAGTATTGACAACACACACCAACATCTACAACAGGCCTGCCCTTATTCGGGAAAAACCAAGAAGAATTAGGCTTGACCGGAACGGAGTTCCCAGGCTGGAGGAAGCTAAGCCAGCCCCGATGGATTCCGAATTACAAACGGAAAACTCTGAATCGGAGCCAGACGAAGCAGATCAGAGTGTACCTGGTAAGTAAGATGAGCGCGCCACTGTGAATATTCGACTGAAATCTTGGATTAGTCAACAAAGGAACTGCTCGAACAAAGGGCGAAAGCGCGGAGGAGAAGAAAACCCGTAAAGCACAAATAAAGGCTGAGCGCAGGGTAAGTCTTAACCACTCATCCTTAAAGTGATCTTACGCTCTACTTTCAAATACAGTCTCGCCGGGAAGAGAAGAAGAGTACAAAGCGTGCCTTCGACGAGGAACGAAAGAAGCAAGTTCGCTTGAGGCCCACAGCTACAAAGGGTGTTGTTCCACTCTGAAGAACATTTCCTATTGCTAGAACATATATTTCATCAATTTTGTATGTCAAGAAGTTCTTAAAACCGGAACTTCTTGTCTTTCCCGTCCTTCTTTGCTGCATCGTCCTTCTTCCTCTTCTTATTACGGCGCGCCATCTCCTCCGCCATAATATCGGATAAGTCCTCCTTCCCGCTGGCACGATCCTGAGCTCCTTGCTCGTAACGCTTCCGAACAACTTCCGAATCTAATCCGTCTTCCAAGTCCTCAGGGTTGAGCGCAACCTCGACATCCTGGCCAGTGTGTTTGCGTTTCCCGCTGCCGCTGCTGCTCGCCATCAGGTTCGGAATTGCTGCTGACGTCCCTCCCGCTTTGGACAAGTCGTAAACGTGCTGAGAACCCATAAATGCTCCTCGAGCAGAAGGGGGGGCTTTCTCGGGGATGACCGTGTACAACTGCTTTGGCTCGTCGCCCCTATACTTGTTGCATGAGTCTTTCGCAAACGAAAAACTCATCGAACAACATACCGGTACAGATCCTTGCGCAATTCAACGAACTCTGGAGTCTCAAGACCACTGGGGACGCTCGCCAGTCCGCTAGGAGTGGTGAGACCACTTTCAAGTCCGTCTGGAGTTTCTTCAGCTTCTTCTTCCTCTTCTTGCTCTTCACCTCCCGCATCCTCTTCTTCTTCCTCCTCCTCTTCCTCATCCGACTCGAGCTCTCCCCATAACTTTCGCTCAATTGGAGTTACATACTGCAAAGATACGAAAATAAATCGAAACTGTATGATAGCAAACATAAACGTACCTCTGATGCGACCACATGGACAGTGTAAGTTCCGAACACATCTCCGTACAGGGGCCGATTGTACTCGTCAACAGGCGGCTTGCCCCATCCTCCAGGATGGTAACCCCACTGCGCACCATCCGGAATTGGTGCATTGAGACCAGGAATCTTCAAATTTGGATAGGAAGGCGGCGGGCCATACCGCTGCATGTTTATCAACCAAGGTGGTGGAGCGAGGTGCGGTATGTTAAGTGCCACTTTTAGGTCTTCTGACAGTGACCCAGGTTTCTTTAATTTAAGCTTGGTTTCAAACTCTTTGCCTTCGTAATACCTATCGAAACAATCAGGTTTGAGAAAAAGATGTTGACATCTACATACATATCTCCGTGGATCGAAAGCTTCGGTTTCGTCTGCCAGCGGAAAAAGGCATCGTGAAGCTTTTGGTAATCAATGTCAAGCTTGCCCATCTTCGGCTGCATCCTCTCTCGTGTTTTCGATTTTAGCTTTTGCGAATCTTCCTTTTCCTTCACAGCGTTGCGCATTTCCATGATCCCAGTAGTTTTAATAAAATCTATGAGAAGGTGTTAGATGGTTCACGTGAAGAGTCGCTCTGGCATTTACCAGGAAGTTCAAATGGAGGTTTTTCGATACCACGCTTCCCTTGCAAGTACTTCCTCTTCTGTTGCCAGTGAATTGGAATGGGAACGGTGTTGCGATATGCCTTCAAATGAACGAGCATTTTCGGGTCTGCAGCGGTAACATCCACCCACTAACACACTCAGTATTGAAGAAAAATCTTCAGAGCGGAAACGCTTACCTCGACAACTTCTGGTTTCTTGACGAGCTGTTTCAATTCGGCTACACTAAGTCGATTCATGCGCCTTTGTTTCTTCTTGCTCATCTTTGGTTCATCGCCATCTGCATTTTCTTCACCCTCAGCTTGGCCAGCGTTGCCATCATCGCCCCCAGCATTTTCACCATCTGCACCAACTGCTCCCTCATTATCGCCACCACCGTCTGTTTCCTCCGCCGCTCCCCCAAATGCAAACTTCTCGAACGTTTTGCTGAATTGCTCAAGAAAAGTGCTTGAAATACGATAGTCGCTTTGTGCAAGCACATCCTCAATCGTCTCAGGCACATATTCGATTTCCACGCCCTCGAGTTCTTCATCTCCACCCTTAGAACAGGTGAGAACTTAGTAATACGCAATTTCTTAACCTACGAAACTCTTTGAGCTGGATTGGCTCTTCTTCGATTCGGTTGCTGAAGCTCTTTTCTTTTTCTTCCTCCTTTTCTTTTTGTCGTTTGCTCCGTTCGCTTGACCATTGGATTTGTCTGGTACAGCCGTGCTTAATACGACGGACAACTGGTCCATCAGCTGGACGCGATCGAATGCAGGTATCAAGACCTGCAAAGGCTTTGGAAACAGAGCTCGCGCTTCCTCTCGCAGGGCATCTTCCGTGAGCGTTTGGAAGCGAGCAAAATCGGGTGGGTGGCCGTTTGCTGCCATCTCGAGTCTCCAAGCCTCTGTTATGCTGCAACGCAACTTGTAAAAAAAGAAGGAAAAAAGGAAGGCCCCATCCATATAAAATTCAGGATCAGTAGCAAATGAGCAATGGTTGCACTGCATCCATGTACAGGAGCGACACATTGTTCAGCAAAATCAATCTTGGACCCTGTCAACACATTTCATCTTTCCTGCACTCTCTTTAGCACGAGTGGTAACTAGATTTCACCCCCACAAATGCACGATCTATGGTTAATGAGTATCATATTGATCGCACTAGTAGTGGTGGGCGTAACGGTGTTTGGGCGAAAAAATTCGATCAGCAGTAGCGGCCACTTAGGGAACATCGCTTACTCGACCAGGGTCCCACTCTCACTCCTCTTAAACGAGGAACTTCCCTACGGGCGGACTAGTGAACAAGGCCAGTGTTTTCGGTCAATATGCACGACTAACACACTGCTGTCTTTTTTGTTTCGGGGAGTTTGCTGCTCTTACGATCATGAGCATTAACACGATATGAAAGGACTTCGGCAACACCTTGAAAGCAGGATTCAAGCTTCCTTTTGTACATCCAGGCAGATAGAGGTGTCGGATTTCTGCCCTGCTTGAACAGATTTTTATTGTCTTGGTCACACGCTGCCATCCTCCTGCCTTTACCCAGAACAGTCGCTATCCTAACTAACCCTAGGTTATGTCGCTTTCTTGGTCGTTGTTTACCGGTCATCGGTCATCGTTCTCTTTTTAACTTAGTTTCAACGAACATACAAAGTTATGGGGCGGGTGAGCTTTTCAAAGTCTGCAAGAGAAATATTTAACTTTGTTCTGTCAGCATAGATTATCGCATACCCAGCTTTGCCCCTTGTTATTAGCAAATTCCTTCATGATTTTGGTGTAGACTCCAGCGGGTATATCTTTCTTGAGTTTCGTCATCACCGCCTTGTTCACATCCGAGCGTTTTACTATCGTCAGTTGGGTGAACAGTTCAATGATTGCAGGTCGGAACTACACCGATAGTTCAGCGCATGGTCAAAAGTGGATCAGCTGCTTCTCACCTCATCCACGGGTATGTTGCGCACTTTTTTGAGAACGTAGTCGGAGCGGAGGCGGAGGCATTCTTTTGCGAGGACGGCGTCCACTTGATCCTCTGTTACCCCCACCGTTAACAAGTTGCCTTTCGCTGAAAATACAAAATTAGCTAAAATGCCACAAATCCTCAATAGAAAAGAGCTTACATGTGTCAATTTGCCTGCTCTTGATAACAGATTGCACATATGTTCGAGACACGATCCCATGGGTCGAAAATACGTCCCGAACTAGGGCGGTCAACTGCTCTTCCTTCGTCTCGCCCTGAATGATGTACATTCCTGACAGCCCACGCTCAGCTGCTGAGACGGATCTACCTCCGCTCGTCGATCCTCCAACTTCAGGTTCGTCTGTAGAGGATGAACCTGCCAGTGTGAACGAAGATGACACAGCTGTTGTCGCTTTAGAACTTTCCAATTTGACTTTACCCGCCGGGGCTGTTGGCGGGAAGACTTCAGCTGAATGGAATAACGCACGAATGGTCAGAGGAATACCTTTGATTGGCGCAGCGGCCCCGCCCTTCTCTGCTTTGACAGGCTTTCCTGGTGTTACAGCAGGTGGCTGCATCCTGGTCAAAGCGCTCTGTGCATTCGCAGTTACCCGTTCCTTCTGGCGTTTGGCGATATCGGGGAAACTATGGGAGCAGTTCAGAGAAAAGGCCGACGAAGGTCAGAAAACAGAATATAAAACACTCACCTGTCTACAAAGTGATCTTCCGAGGCACATTTAACTGTCCAACCAGTTCCCTTCTCCCATTGTGCAATCTCGCTGATCATGTTCGTAGCCATCTGCATTGGAAGCTTCGTTCCTTCAACAAACTCGATTCTAGTAACAGATTTCTTCTTTGCAAACATCTCCAGTAGAACGTCGCGAGCATCTCGCGGCCGACCCATATAATACAGTTCGCTAGAGGGCCGAAGGTCAATCAGATCAAAGGGCTGAGCAAGTCGAAACCTTTTGCCGATCCAAACTCCATTCACGAGCATTCCATATTCCTCCAAAGCGTCGATGATTTCTTTTTCTGTGCGATTCGCCCCCAAGTTCTCCAAGACTTGAGTATATGTTACTGTGACCGCTGAAAAAAGTATTATTACAAAATATTCCAATGTGCTCAAATGAAACATTGATCTCACCATTGAGCAATAAAGCCATGACCTGTTTCTTGAAGGGGAGCATCTTCATATCGTTCAGAGGGATGCCCCTTCCTATGACCACCCGTTCATCCAAACTTCGACTATTCAGTCACTAGGACGAGTAATATCCACCAATTCGCTTACATAGCAGTTGGCGGCTTTCCATCGATCGAATCCAAATAGCCCCCCTTTGTGGTCTCTGAAAGAAGCGGCTCCTTGTTTGTGGCAAACAACTGATCCCTCAATGACTCAGATTGCATGTGCTGACAGAAAATCCCAAATCAGCTCCCTTCTGTGAGAGGTATTTTGCACTAACATCTTCGTGTTGAAGGGTGAGGGGTTGCCATTGCTCATCATCCATTGCTCTCGCCTCTCGCTGAGCCGCAGCCTTGCGCGCATCCGCTTTCTCCTTGCTTACCGAAACCTCACGATCCAGAATTCTAAGCTGCTCAAGAAGAGAAGGCCTTCATTCATATTGATCACACCTGGACTACCCGACCGGTATCTTCACCAGTATCCACACCATCTTCAACGTCTTCCTCTTTCGCAATTCTCTTTGCAGCCGCCTTTTCCTTCTCAGTAATTTTGTCAATGTATCGAAAGCTTGGCCGAAACTGAATAGGTGCAGATATGGGAGTCAAATGGAGCTCACCTGCGAAGGGTTAGTTATAATGAAAACAGGTAGATATAACAGGCACAGCACCCGTCACGTACCATCTCGGATCACCCCGACCATGTACTTTGCTTCAGTGGGTAAGACCGACGATGAGAGCGTCTGAGTCTCCAAGTACTGCTTCTTTTTCTCTGAATCCTTCTTCTTTACGTCATACACCGTCTCGACCGCGCCCTCGCTGCCATAAAACTCTCCTCGCTCCTGGTTGTAGTAAGCCGAATGTACCGTCGGGAAAGCAACTGTCAGTTCGAACTGCTTTGAGAGGGGCTTGAAGCGGCCTTCCGTTGGTCTGAGTGAGGTCGGAGCGGTGGCAGAAGTTGTCGAAAAAGAGAGGTTGCGCATGGGATATTGGAAAAGGTAGAGACGGTCGGACAGAGTATTCGCAAAATAAACGTCGAGCTCAGCCACGATTTCATCTTCTTCCTCATCTTCGGCGTAGAAATCATCATCCTCATGGATCCCTTCCTTGTCTATCCAGCGGATGATCAGTATTCAGTCCTTCGACAACTGTTTTCTCACCTTCCCACTCCATTGTGCACGTGTGTGGCTGCTGTGAAGTGCTGAGCGCAGTAGATATTAAAATTTAGATTCTTCTTTTTGAAAAACACTATCATTTATCAATTGGATTTTTAAAAAAAAGAATTTATAGTAATTGCACGTAACTGCAAATTTTTAAATCGAATTGGTCATGAGAGTAGCTCAAAAGAAAAGATATTATCAAACAAAAGTAAAGAATAAACTCAATGAAAAAAAAAGATTTCTACATTTTTCTAAGAATATTTGTTTATTTTGCACATATAATGCATCATAAACAACACCCAAAGTGCCTTACAAGATGGTCATGGACCAGCAAATAGGGAAGCGTGCACAGCATAAGAGAAAAGCAGCAGGACGCTAAAATATTTCAAGACACAAACATTCTGAAACATAAGATCTAGAGATAACAACACTACTTGCAGGGGTGACGAAACAAATGTCCAAGTCAATACTGTAGAAGCCTCAAGATTGACAAAATAGGGAAGCATGGAGGAGCAATTGCTAGTGGGGAGCAAAGCTAGCAGCTATAGCACGATAGCCATTTGGCTAATTGGTAAAAGTGACTGGCAATAACATTGAAAGTTATGGGACTACAACATTTGCAGCCATGAAGAGGTGAAAAGAACAGGGGAACAACAAAAATGGTCTTCTTGTCCATGATAACATAGTATGAACCATGTCAGGGTTATCATCATCCAACATTACACTGAAACTTCTGAAACTGAAGATATTTGAAGCTGAAGGTCAGGAAACTTATTAAACAGCAACATTCCAGCAATTAGAGTGGAAGTGAAAGTGAAGAAAATGGCAAAAACTCTGGAAAATAAAAGTCCGAACTGTTTCGCACACAGTGTTAAAAACTAGCATATCAGACTGTTTGCTATATGGGTTATCCTTTGGGTTGTCTTTTTTCTCTTTGACCTGAGAGTTTTTTTGTCAATCCCTCTTCGTTCTTATTTATGGACTTGTATTTCATGTATTTATATCCATGTTTGGCAGGTCCTGTGTGGAGTGATCTTGGCATTTAGTGGGGAATGTGGTGTGGCTTGGTCCTTTGAGTTGATGTGACCAATGTCTTTGACCACAGGTATGCCCACACGCACTGTTCACTTGAATATAGGAGTTGATGTGACCAATGTCTTTGACTACAGCATTCCCTGGTTGCCTGACCAGCTTGGGTGTAGTGTACAGCCTGTCGGAGTATTAGGCATATACACACCTGGGAGAACAGGTACTGGGCCAAGAGACGGAACCTGGAGCTGTTGTGCTAGCTACAGTACAGCTAAAGACGCCCTACCGCTGCCAGGAGAAGCCCTTGGTTTTTTAACACAGGGTTTCAGGAAAATTTTGCAGGTCAGATCCGGGTCGTGTATCGGGTCCAGAAGCAAAACCCTTATTGGGTCGAGCTTTAGACCCGTGTAAAACCTGATCTCACAAGAAATGATCGAAGGAAGCCATTTGTATTTTCTGTCCACCCGGACACTTTCCAAGCTGACAGTCGACTTTTTGTAACAATTTTTTCTATCCACAAGAGACCTTGAGAGCTGCATTTTCTGTCCACGAGGACACTTTCCAAGAAGACACAATTGAGATTTTGTTTTAACTTCTTCTAGTTCAAGCTAAAGCACAAAACGGAGAGGGTCAGGATCAGGTACGGCTTTCGATAGCTGCGGGTCCAAGCGTAGGTTGAATAAAAGACAAAAACAAAGGACAAACCACAACCAGAGAATGAGAACCAAACATCTTTGAAAAAGAAAGCAAAGCAAAAGAAGCTGCACGCGCTTTGGCAAGTCGATGTTAAACAGTCAGTGAAACATCAAATCCAGTATCTCCAAAAAAGCAACCCAGATAACGAAATGAAGGCTTGACAGGCAGAGTTTGACGATGAAGAAGCAAAGGCGAATTAGCAGGAATGGGAATTCTTGTGAGAATCGCATACTTCGAGGGAGCAAAAGAAAAACCACGAGCTTGGGCAAACTGTTCACAAACAGAGAGAAGAACCTGCATAGCATCCAAAGTAAGTGCAAACAAGGCCAAATCATCTGCAAATATAAACATGAATTATATCGTGGTTTGAGATGATGAAACAGTGTTACCAACTTCTTTTTTTTTTTTTTTTGAACTTCGTAATATGTATTTATTGTCCAACCAATACATATCACCCGCTGGTGCAAAATCCAAATACAAGTGTAAAAATACACGTAAATTGGCAGCACATGGGGAGCCGTGCGAGCCGTAGGAAAAGTAAAATGTTTCAAAACACTAAGGCATATCCAAATCAACAAAAGCAGAAAAGATAGAATCAGGAGCTGGAGACAAAACTAGGTCATAACCAAGACAGTTTGACCAAATGCGGTTAAGTGCACGAAGAACAAGAACCCACTGGGAAAAAGCAGGGGAAGGATAAAAAGGCCGTGGTGAAAGCATATCAATTGCAATGTCAAGAGGTAGGCGGGGATCGTCAGGCGGGCCTAAATCAAAACTAGCAGACAAACTAGCACGCAAATGTAGACACACAGAGACATGGGCACGCGACACTTCAGGGGCATCATGACAGTTCCTACAATAAGGTCGGGGGTTTGGAAACAGGCGGCCAAGCCGATATAGCAGGAACAAACGAAGACATACTGTTGGGAGATGTTGGTGTGGGGGTAGCAACAAAGGGTGGAAAAGTTTCAAATTGCGGACAGGGGCAAATGAAACTGCAATTGGTCCATTATGCGCAACAGCTAAAGACTGAAAATGCAACATCAACGGATGAAGTGGGGGCACAACAGGCATAGGAACAATGAGATCATTGTGACAAGCGGAAAAATAAGGAGATGAACCATAACCGACTGGAGATGACCGATAGAATTGCAACACAGCAGCTGGTAACAGAGGGCTGGAATCACTAGACCAGCGAGCAAACATACGTGCCTGAAGGTACTTCAGCCTGAACTCAAAAGTAGGAATTTGCGCTAACAGCAACAAACCAACACGCGAAGTGGTATGGGCTAGCGAAAACAGACGACACAGTGCATGATAACAAAAACGCTCGAGTACCTGAAGCTGAGCAGTGGAAGGCCGAATAAGTGCTAAACCAAACTCAAGTGAAGGTCTAATAAAAGACAAAAACAACAACCTGGCAACACGAGGAGCAGACCCACCAAAGTACGAGACATAAGGTGCAAAAAGATACAATGAGGCACAAGCTTTCTCTAAGCGATGATCAATAGTTGCAGCAAGATCAAACCCTTCAATAGTAAAATAGTGACCAAGGTATCTAAATGAAACCTCTACAGGGAGGGCAGAGCCATGAAGCTTCAAGTAGGTGGGTAACCGTTGAGAAGATAACACAGCACACTTTGAAGGTGAAAACACAAAATGAGAAGCTAAAGCAAAATCTTCACAAATTTTCAATGCACGTTGGGCTTGCTCAGGGGTGGCAGAAAACAAAGCTATGTCATCAGCAAAAAACAACGAATTGAAAACAGGAGTGTTATAAGAAAACCTAGCAAGATGAGAGGATTCACGACGAAGGAGCTGTGCTAAAGGATTGATGAAAACTGAGTACAAGAACGGAGACAAAACAGAACCTTGAAAAAGACCTCGTGGAAGCAAAAACAAATCAGAAGAACGATTCTCTATAACAACCTGAGAAGAACAACGATCAAACATACTCATTAAAAGAGAGATCAAACGGTTTGGAATACTGGTGAAAAAGCAAAGTAGCGCAGTGGAAGCGTGATGGGCTCATAACCCATAGGTCGTAGGATCGAAACCTACCTTTGCTATATATGAGAGTACAATTCGTAGGGTGGAATTAGATGTTTTTGAGCTTATTATTAGTATCGAACATTAATACATTGTTTCTTACCATTAAATTGACTTTAGAAATCATATTATATACTCTTTTTCGCAGACCATTCAGCCGATTTGGCACTGTAACTTGAGTGTGATGTTTTTGTGGGTGGTTTAGTTATTTTGATGTTGTGCCCTTATGTAATTGATGTGACATACTGAAAGCGTATTGACTATCCTTGACTGCTGCCCTTGTTGTCTTGGTTCCAAAGAGCAACATGATGACACGAGGGGATAACTAATATCTAATCGGATGTGAAGAGATTTACTGGCCATGTTTTGCAAGCTTAACTTTAATCAAACCATCACTCCTTGACAATGCTCCTTCTTGTTATCCTGTTGCCGCTGTTCATCAGCATATTTGAATAATACCAGGGTTAGCCACCATTTTTCTCCCTAGCATCTTCCCACACAAGTGGTGATCCACACAAATGTCAATCGGCGTTGGGCAAACTCACCTCACGTGCTTTGGGTATCTCGTTGAACTTTCCTTCGCCTCCTGCGCAGAGTTTTTGTCGGGATGATACTGTGAGAAGGGGAAGAAAAAAGCAACGCGATAAGCGATTCGGATTGGATAATCATGATTTGGGTCTGGACACCTCAGCTCGGCCTTTAAGTAGGCATTCCTCACGTGATCTTCCGAGCAATTCGAGTCCAATCCCAGCAGATGAAGTGGGTTGGGGTAAGTGGCAGAAGCTATATGAGTTCTGCGTGTCTCGTTTCTGTTCTTCGGAACTCATGCCAAGCTCTTGTTAACAAACTGGAGAGTGCAGTGCGCAGATCTATTTATAATTTTTCCCAGTGTGGCGACAGCTGGCACGTAGCATGAGATCTTTCTTTGTTTTCATCCTCGCTTTCGCTCCGCTACTAACCACAGTAACGCAAACAAAAGAATGAAACACCAAACCAACATTGTTTTCCATAAACCACGAACTTTAAATTAGAAAACGAACAAGAATCCTAACACAGCCAACGGAACACTTCCAACAGCAAGGTCGCCGAATAATAAAAGCTAAAACCCCACAACGTCGACGACACGACCGGCGTATCATCTCGGCCAAATTTCTTGATTGCAAACCAACAGCCCTGTAACCACCAACAAGAAATCATATCCCACCTACTAACAGGTCGCTTGAAAAAAGTTTCATACAAAGAAACATAAAACGCTACAACGAAAAGATGTGTGATGAAACACTAAGGTAAGGGAAAGCAATACGAAAAAATCTAATGCTACCTACTTGTTATCCAAAGATGATTCAAAGTAAACGGCCCAGCCTATCGAATCATGGCAAAGGTAAACAAAGGAATTGAACAGAGAATCGGGTTGTAAAAGAAAAAAGTATTCTTCGCAAAGGGTCGTCCTCAGTTGAAACGTCAAAACCAAAAGTAAAAAGCGGATGACGGAAAAAGGTGAAGGCGTCGCTTCAGATCTTTTCACCAAGCACTGTCTGAAGCACTAGCAACTGGCAAGGATATGACATCCTTCCAAACAGCGGCAGCAGCATTCCGAATGGTCCTCAGCGGTCGTTGCTGGAAGTAATGAGGTGTCCGGCACCGGGCAGGAGCACTATCCCACATTCCATTGGCAGCCAAGGCGATAGGTGAAGGGTGATCAGGGGAAGGGCTATCAGCGAGCGGGGCGCTGTGTCTAAAATAAGCAATGTGCACGTCAGAAAAGGTTTGTATCCTGCGAACTGTTTGCTCCGCTCACCTTTTGCACCATCGTTCGGCGATCATGCTTGCCCTGAGGAATTTTCCGCCTGCATACTTTGCAAAGATCTGCTTTGGTGGATCGCTGAGACAATCGGTGAGGAATGCTTCACATCTCCGCATAACGTCATCCATGTCATCTTTCATCGTCGCGGAAGTCTGAGTGTCGGCCTCCGGTAGTACAAGTGGCCCTTCCAACAAAATGTGGTCGGCCAGGGCTAGAGCTGATGTGGCAAGCACGCTTGGCTTAAACCGATGGTAGCGAGCGTGTACAGTTGAAATTTCCATAAGGTAGCGGGCAACGGCTCGGGTTTCCGGCGAGACAATTACGGGAGACCCTTCAGAGTAAGCCGGCGGCCGCGAAGTGTAAGAATGAGCAAAAGGTGAAGCCTGTTTGTAGACTCCATTGCGAGGGAAATCGTTCGAGGCACCGTTGGTTCCAAGATACCCAGTGACATTGTGGGAGAAGCCGGGGAAAGAACTAACGGAGGTGTTGTATTGTGTGGCGCACACGTCGTCGTATGCTCTGTATGCGTCGTCGTCTGTGGGACCTGCCGCAAACGCGCTGATGTGATTGAATCCAAATGTAGGATATGAGTTGTTGAATTGATCGTCGTTGTCGATGGGATACATCGACCGTGTGCTGTCGTTGGAGAACAGGTCGTTGGAGGTGTTGGATGCTTTGGGCTCTTGGTCACTCATCAACTTGACAGTGGCCTTGAGAAAGGCTTCCGGAGTAGGATGACCGAGTTCGAATCCGAGCTCCCTGAGAACTACGCCTTCCATGGCGACGAGATCGCGTTCCCGGTAGTTTTGGCAGCAAATGTAGCACAGCATGCGAAGTGAAGGGACGCGACCATGATTCTCCTCGTACTTTGCCGCGATCCAAAGCGCGGTGATTCCGAGAAGCTGGTACTGAGGTCGTGGGACAAGGCGACGAGCACAAAATCGGTCGAGAATGTTGATGGCGAGGTAGAGAGTCTCTTGCCTGAGATCGTACTCATTGTGGACTTCAACGAGCCAAACGATGAGTGTCTTCCGCATGCGAAAGGAGAGATCAGGTTGGGAGTCCATGTAGTTTGGGTTCTCGGGGAGGGTTTTTGACTTTATTCGGGACTATGAGCATGTTGATAACGGGAGCATGAGAGTGGGATCATACCTCGATCTGTTTCATAAAAGCGGCGATTTCCTTGCCGTACTCCAGAGATTCGTTTGAGTCGACGACATCTTCGAATTGAAGGAAGGCGGACAGATCATGGTGTGACACGGGGGAGTCGTAGGGGAATGTTGTGAACGACATTGCGGGGTGAGAGAAAACTGCGAGGGGAGAATGGTATGAGGTAGCCAGGCCAGCAGGCAGATTAATATAGCGAGAGATGGGCTGGAGGAGGGGCACCAGGCGGGCGAGACGGAATGAGGAGGAGAGGGTGGGGACAGGCGGGATTCACGAGGCTTGGCGGGGTGGGTTGTTAAATAGACCGCGTCGGATGGCTTTGCGCGTTTTTCAAAACGTTCAAAATGGACTGTGGACTGTGGAGTGCTGCCGGCTGGGCTGGGCTGGTGAGCGGTGGCAGTGCAGTGGCGGATCACACAGACACAACGTACATAGTTTAAACTATTGCCAAATCATGACTGCGGTCTGGACCCCTTCATCGCCAATCTATCAGCTTGTGCAATTCATGAGGTGATCATGTTTGGCCCACATTCCCGTTATGAGCGTTTTCGTTCTTATTTCTAAATTTTTATGAAAGGAAAAGCTAAATGAGAAACACCTGTCCCAGTCGAGCAAGTACTCTATTGGACTGTGCATAAATACTTCAGCAGCAACCTAAAGCTCTTCATCATCGTCGTTTTCTTCTCCCTCAACTCGCACCCATTTCAAATTTGTCTTTTCTTCATCGACCATCCACATGTCATCTCTCTCATACTCATTGATACAACTGTTCAGTTGTTCTTCTGTGAATCCATGAGCGAGTACACGGCTTCTAACTTTGTTAAACCTATTATTTTAAAACGGTTTAATAAAGCAAAATATGACGATCTAAAGATTGATACTCACGCAACTTCTTGCACCATCTTCCCTTCTGCCGTCCGCGACATCTCTCGAATAATGTCGTAAATAGCAGATTTAGGATCACTAAATGGAGGATTAGTAACGACGTTTGTGTGTCTGCACTTGCATAACTAACAGTTTTACTGGCTCTTTCGCTGTCAACGATGCCTTGCTGACTTCCATCAGCCTCAACGCTTCATCAACATCTGCCAGGTCAACTTCTTTCGAAAACCGCATTCGCGCCTTACAGGAAATAAAATGGTGATGAGCTGGTTTCGGGCGCATTTCTGTGAACGTACCAAAGCTGTTGCCATTCGAACAACACTCAGTAGTGTTCGTGCAGAAACATGCTGCATCTCCTTCAGCTCGTCGTTCTTGCGCAGATTAACATAAGAGTTTACAATAAATGCGCCGACATCCTTGGGAAGGACCGGGTTAAACTGTCGGGCGTATGCAATGTACTGCCTTTGTAATTAATCGTTAGAAGAGATATTGACGATTCCCACGGGATCTTTACCTCATCAACTCCATATCAACGGCATCCACTTCCAGTTTCGGGTGAGCGCCGTGCATGTGAACGTAGGCAACGTGCCGAGCGAGTCTGCAACACATGGTTATTGTCCGCAGTGAAGAGGAGCCTTTGTAAAGTGAGCATTACCTGTGGTCTTCCTCTTCATTTTGCTTGTCGAGAATGACAAAGAGTAAATCAAATCGACTCAAAAGCGCAGCAGGAAGGTTGATATTTTCAGTCGCCTTCATTCTTGGGTTGTAGCGGCCATACTGTGGGTTCGCTGCAGCCAGAATCGAAGTTCGAGCGTTCAACGTGGTTGTGATACCAGCCTGAATGCAACGATCAGCACAAGATCTGAGAAGCGTGTAGTGTACCTCCTACCTTGCTAATACTGATGGTTTGCTGCTCCATTACTTCATGGATGGCGGTTCTATCGCTCTCGTCCATCTTATCGAACTCATCGATACACGCAATGCCATTGTCAGCCATCACAAGCGCCCCGCCCTCTAGAACCATTTCTTCTGTGACAGGATCCCTGGTGACACTTGCCGTAAGCCCAACTCCAGAGCTACCTCGCCCAGTTGTATATATTCCACGAGGTGCGATCTTGCTGATAAACTTCAGCAGCTGACTTTTGGCTACACCGGGATCGCCCATCAAGCATATATTGAGGTCACCTCGGATCTTCATTCCATCCGGCATCACTTTGGTTGCGCCTCCCACGAGCAAGAGCAGAAGTGCCTTCTTCACGTCGTCGTGGCCATAAATTTCAGGTGCGATACTGCTTGCGAGCTTGTTGTAGAGGTTTCCATCTGAAATAAGGTCTGATAGCCGCTGAACGACCTGCTTTGAAAGCTGCATCTGATCGTAACTCTTCTTAAGCTTCTCGATGTGCTGGACTTGCAGGAACGTATCTGCGATCAACCCTGCACGGATTGCCTTGAAACCCTCATAAGGAGTGGGGAGCCAGATACCGCTGACCAGAACGCCCTCGCCAGGGGTGAGTGTACGAACAAGGTCATCGTATAGGTGAAGGGTCATGGTTCGAGGAATATGGCCCATTGGAACTTGCTCCGGCTATTGGTCAACGTGAGAGAAAGCAAGAAAGTGCTCAATCTAATGCATACCGACTCTTGCAGTTTAACTTCCTGGAACTTCATAAATTTGGACGCACGAGTTTGCATGTACAGTTTTCCCTTCGAATCGTTGGTTTTGCACGTCTGACTGGGGCACTGAACGAGTGCAAGGAACTCCTTGCTCGCCACCTTGGTGTAACGCATTTTTAACGTTAAGTCGATTCCTTCTTCGTTCTTCCTACCTCTTGGAATATCTCACTCCCGCATTTGTCGCAGCTGAGACATAGAACCAAAACCATGGGCTTAACATTTGTGGTTTTGGTTACAACTCCCTGGACACGAACCAGCTTGCCAATGTTGGTGCCTTTGACATCACGGATAGGTAAGGGCTTCATTGTCGAGCGGGGTTTCAGGAGCACGTTACTAGAAAACAATGTTGAATGACAAGGTTATCATAGCGATCACACACAACGTACAAGTTACGAGTCAAAACACTCGGAAACTCCCTTGCCGGGTCGATTTGATCTGGGTTTTCCGCATTCTCTCGATTTCTTACACGTCTTTGGTAAATTATGACGTCGAGTGGGTCACTCTCGCTATCTGGCTGTATTTGTTACGTCAGTGTTGGATCTACTCCTTCTCATACGAAACATACTTTGACATCTTCCTGAGGGAAGGATTTGCAAATGACCCCCGTTATGATATTGACATAGCGGATGGCGTTCATCTCTATGTTGTCGGTCAGGGACGTCCCCAGGTTCGTTTCGGCCTCGAATTTTGCAAGATCATCCAAATCGATAGTGATCGAGTGCTCCTTACGAGCAGCGATTTCTTGCTTAGGAGAAGGTGAGTATATATTTCAACTTTGCATCTCGTATGCTACGCTAATTACCATTCTTTCCAAGTACTTATAGTGAATGCGTGCCTCCTCTACCTCTTGTGGGCGGAGTATTTCTGCCAATTCTTGCTTTTCATAGTTGAGGAGGTTGTCATCGTGCAGAGGAACAGCAAATCGGCGAAAAAAATCCTCAATACTGTCTTCAGAACAGAACAGTTTATGGTGGCCCAATGTTTATTGATTCAAACTCACCAGCATCCTGCTTGTAGTTGAGCTTCTTCGTGATGGATCTCAAGGAATTAGGGTCGCGCGGAACCACTCCAGTTTGGTAGTTGCGAGGGCGTCCGCCTGTGTTGATCACCCCTGCCATTGATGTTTGTTACAAGCGAGATTGTTCACCAAATTAGGCTATATGTGCTGAGCCACTAGGTGCAGATGGCCTCAACCAACAGACTGGCCGCTCCCAGCAGAAATGAACAGCTTCGGCAGGGCGCCACCTCTCGTTACTCATTTCTTGCTACGGTCGGAGCTTCTCCTGCGCTTAAAATATGGGACATAAACGCAGAGCTGGTGGATAACTTGGTTCCAAACGAGGGTGGGACATTGCCGTTGGACCCTGTTGTGACTGTGGCCCCGTCATCTTTACACGGACACATTCGAAGTGTTGCTTGGAGACCTGACTGTAAGAGCTCGTGAGTGCTTCGCGAAAAAAAAAACATCGTTGATTTTGACGATTGGACATCTCGGAGCAAAATGTTGGTTGCTTACATTAGCCCATGCATTAATCTGGCTACACTTTCACTGACTAGACACCTACGTCGCGGCCGGGTATGCGGACTCTAAAGTTCGACTGTTTGATGTTCGGACTGGTGCAATGGTTGAAACAGTAGAAACACCTGTTCGGCAGAGCCAAGTAAGATTGCGCCATGCTTCTCTTCTCAGCTTATCTTGATGCTTTGGCTAGAACGCTTTCGAAAAAATAAATGCACTGGCGTGGGGCTTTCGAAATCAGTTCCGCAATATTTATTTCGGTGGGGACCGAGGTAATATCTATTTTTTCGATCAGAAAGAGCGTAAGATCGGTCATATTGTGGAGGTTAGTGTGATCGAGCTTAAAATCGTGCTGGTCCTCATCGTTAAACTTCAGGATTATCACAGCAGCATAACAGCTCTCAAACTTGTGGTTGATGAAAGCAAGCTCGTATTTGGTTCGTCTACAGGAGATATCCAACTGTACTCCTTCAGAAGCAACAATCTCGTTAAAATCCCGTCACCATCACGCCAGGTAGCTGACATCGCGTCAGTGCAATGTTTGTGAGGTTTATTGCTCTATCACAGGCTTACAACGAACTGCAATTCTGGCCCTTTCGGCCAACGCGTTTGGCTGGTGTAAATGATGATGGATCTCTGTCCATGTGGGATTTGGGATCACCAAAGGATTCGCCGTTTAGGATGGAACAATTACATCAAGGTCCAGCGAAAGGTGTCTCGTTCTCTCCCAGATTTAAGTACACTTTCACTACCGTGGGCTTGGATAAGATGGTGAAAGTATTTGATATCAACACCAAAAATTGCAGGTTTGGTCAATTTTGTCGGAGGTTAACTTTGCTTAATTTCCATAAGTATGGTCATGGAAATGAAAGCAGACGTCCCTTTGACCTCAGTTTCGATGACTGAGGGCAACTTGATTGTCGCTGGTGCCGCTAACGGTACGATCTACTCTGTTCTTCGCGTTATCGCTGAATTTCTATTTATCGAAGGTTCGATGGTCTTCTTCGATTTACGAACAAACAATCTTTTGGGTACCATACCCGCTCATGCAGGTGGCCCGATGATCACTATGTCGCAGTCACAACCAGAGGTACTCATCCCAAGAATCATGTCGTTTTGTTCTCACTACTTCAAAGTGGGTATCAGCCTCTTACCAAGAATCAAAGTCGGCTCAGTTTGCACCGCACACAAATCCTGCGAGTATTTCAGCAAGGCCAACTTCTTCGGCAACTCCGATTCCAGATCCGGCTAGTATTCGAGAGGCAATAGGGAAGGCTAATGCGTCAGAAACTTCTGAACTTATGGGAATGTTCAGTCCTGTCAATAATGCACGTAAGTTGGTATCGAAAGTACGAGGTGAGACCACTAATAAAACCCCAGCTAAACGGACTGTTCGAAGACCGGACGAAACCGCTGCACAAATAGTTCGGTGTATTGAAAATAGTTTGCACTCCCCTTGTTCACTTGTCATATTCACTTAGGCACGGCTTTCAAAACTTGGCACCCATTCAATATCTGCTCTCTCTTCTTCCTTTACAGATAGATCATCTCTTGACGAACGTACTCGTAAACTTTTCTGCTTAGGCTTCCACGTCTTTAACTTCATCAAACAACACAGAACCCGCTTTCGTGAGCCCTTCATTACGGCAGTCTGAAATCAATGTAAGAAAAGTTCAGTCATCGGATGCTATGACCGCTCTGCGGCGGTCAGACAACGTTCAACCCAACCCTACGAATACGCTGCTAAGAGCGGCGGTGAGTGGAGGTCTATCATCAAATGTCAGTTATGCTCATCCCACATGTCCAGTGAACTAACTTAGTTCTATCAGAAATCCTCTGTGGAAACGTCCAACAATTTCGCAGATCCATTCAAGAGCGAACCCATTCCCCGTCCACATTCAACGTCTGGAACCCGCGACACTCCAATTGATCGGCGCACATCCTCCGGGTCTGGGAGCACAACTATCCGACCACGATCTGCATCCGGGTCCATGAGAACGGTTAACGATCATTTTGAATCGAGTTACGGCGAGATCGGCCAATTCAGTGGAAGACGCGTGCCTGGAACATCAGGTATGGGACTTATCCACACGTTGTGGCCCGTCTGATACCGTTTGGTTACAAAAATCGGTAGACACAAAGCTGATTGGTGGGCTGGTAGGGTTCGATGACAAGGATAGTGGGATCGTGCCAACGCCAACTGGATCAGTAACGTTGCCGGGACGATCCGCTACACCACCGCCTCCAGCATCAAAGATTGTACCACAGACCTCGGAGAACGCCAAAAACGTCACTACTGCAAAGCTTGAGTCGGCTGGTCCGCTGTTTTGGAATAAGTTGATGACTTCAGGATGGCAGCCCGGGAAAACGGAAGTAGGCACTGATGAATCCTCGTTGCGGAAGGATATTAGATCGGATGAGAGCGGAGTCGTTCCTCTCACGTCAAGTCAGGGAGTGTCCTCATTCCAGTCTCAGCTTTTGGAGAACATTATTGAGGATAGTCTGCAAGATTTTCGCATGGAGATTCGGAAAGACATTCAGAATGTTCATCTTGAAGTCTTAAGACAATTTCACTTTCTGCGAGTAAGTGAATTAGTTTATGGTGAAATTGCTCAGCTCACGACGTCCCCCAGTGCGAAATGGAAGAAATGATGGAGAAGTACTCTGCAACCGCGCCGTTGCTGGCAGAGATTGAGCGACTGAGAGAAGAGAATGATCGCTTAAAACATAACTATTAGCAAAAAATTGAATACAATGGTGTTTCGCGGATCGGCACTATATATTTTCCATTTTTGGTCATATAATGTTTGTATCCCGCCCCGAGGTGATACACAAGGTAGGAGCGAACATCGATTCGCTGGACAAGGCTGTCGCGACGGTTCCACGACACCAGCAAAAATCTGCACAAGGATGGAATCTCTCTATTCGTTCCATCAACCTTCACGCGAATCGCATTTCGAAACTCGATGGGCGTGTCTTAAAGCAGTTCAGTAACCTGGTTTCACTCAACTTGTCCGGCAATGAAGTAGGCGTTATTCAACGATTGATATCACTCATTCGCCGACAATTGACAATTTAGATATCATCAATTGAGAGCCTCGAATGCTGCCCACTCCTGGAAGACCTGAATCTCTCAAGCAATCGAATTTCGACCGCCCATGGACTTGCGAGCCTCGTGTATCTTAGAAAGCTGCAACTTGCCTACAACTTGATCTCGCGACTTGGCGGATTTATGGACATCCATGGCGATCACTTCGTCCTGGAGTACTTGGATCTGAAAGGAAACGACATAAAGGAATTGGATCAACTTATTTATCTGAAAGGCTTGACGGTTGGTACAAAGTTCTTTATTACAGATATCATGTGTTGATTATTGTTTTCTAGAAACTGAGACATTTGATTTTGGCAGGGTCACAATCTGTTGGGAAGGCTAATCCTTTCTGTCATCCAGAGATTTATCAAAGATCTGTCATTTTTGAGCTGCTTCCTCAAGTACTTTCTGTTGATGGATTTGATGAAAATGGAAATCCCCTTACTGGTTGGTATTTCCCTCAGTAACTTATTCATTGATGTTCACAATTTTATAAGCACCTGCGATACAGTACTCTAAATTTACTCCACCACGATCACAGTAGGCAGAATGAATGCCTTGTTTTGCATTCTGGTCATTTGTACTAACCTGTTTTTCCTTTTTTTTGCATTTGAAGAAACAAGTATACAATGAAGGTGATGGTATCAGGGTCAGATGAGCATGAACCTGCAGAGGGATTGTCGAAGGAACATCTTTCCAGCAATGATCAAATGCCAAAAAATTCAAAGAAATCTTGGGCTAGAGTTTCAAAAAAGAATAATCTGTTGGCTTCAACTACTGCTCATTTGAGTTCAGCTGGAATGGATCAGCCAGACAAAGACCATTCAGAATTAACGCATAATAACCAGCAGATTTCAGATAGTCGCATGTCCAAACTTGAGAGTCTGCTGGAAAAACTTATACTCCTACAGCATGATAGATTACATAACGGTAGTGACCAGAATCAGAGCCACAGTGAAAAAATTGTTTCTACTAGTCCTTCTCAAAAACCGAACATTGCTCCGTCTTTTCATAATGGAAGTCATGGTGAAGCAGATATGTCTGGTCATAGTACACCCAAAATGCATTGTTTACAAGATGCAGTCACATTATCAAATCAGATTACTAAACCACTTCAGGCTGTTAAAGCAGCAAAATTCTCTGCAAAACTGTCTCATATTGAGTCTCAGTCTGACAATGAGCCCAGGAAGGTAATGGTTACACCATTAACTGTATGACTGTATGATATGTGCTTTTCTTATTTTCTGCAGGTAGTTGCTGACAAATCATTCAAAAAATCAAAGAAGGTTTGTAAAGTTTTTTTTGGTGATTTAGAGTCTGCTAATGTTCTTAGAAGCATGGTTCTGAAAGGCCAAATGATGAAGAAGTGAAAGTTTCAAGGGCAACAAACGATGCTTTGATATCAGTGCTAGAAAAAGAACTGTTGAGCCTGCAGAGTGCACAGAAGGAGTCATCACAGA
This sequence comes from Cladochytrium replicatum, assembly GCA_025526935.1. Classification (NCBI taxonomy): domain Eukaryota; kingdom Fungi; phylum Chytridiomycota; class Chytridiomycetes; order Cladochytriales; family Cladochytriaceae; genus Cladochytrium; species Cladochytrium replicatum. The sequence goes on along the minus strand of JAHLKD010000060.1, from coordinate 269,753 downwards.
AATTAGAAGAAGCAATTAGAGAGCTTGAGGATGAAAGGCAACAAAGAAGCAATGATAATAAGAGTCAGAAGATTCTTATTTGCAAGGTTGTTAATGATGCCATTTGATAAACTAATAACTTAGTTTAGCTATCTAGTTAGAGAGGAAAGAAATTCAAATAAAAGATCTTGAGGCTGAATATAAAAGTGTTCTTCAAGATCTGCACAAATTGTCCCAAAATTTTGAAAGCATGAGACTCGAACATGCAAAAGATGTATTGCAAACAGATCAGCTGAAGGTGGGTTGGGAAATATTGATAAGTTTCACATTTTACGATTTAGTTCTAGTTAGATCTAAAAGCTAAAGAGGAATTGCTGGGATGCTTGAATGAGAAATATAGTGATATATCTAAAGTGAATAATTTGCAGTCTCAGAAGTTACAAACATTAGAAGAAGAAAATTATTGCTTGAGAGTGAGTGAAAAGAAGTAGATGTTAACTAATCTGAGCCATATAATTACAGAAAGTTTTGCAAGATGCTGAAGCAAAGCTTGAGAGGAAGGATAGTGAGTATAAAGAAAAATTACAGCAGCTTGAGAATAAACAAGAGCAATCAGCAATAGAGCAAAATATTGCTCAAGATCAAGTGTGTACTGTACAAATGTTCAAATCATTTACTGATCAACATTTGGAAGCAGCTCAGTCATTATACTTCAATTATTCGAGACCTCAGAGACGTTTTGGCTTCAAGTGAAGCGCTTGCCCAAAAACAGCGCATCGAGTTTGAGCAAAAATTGGCGGAAATGCAAAGGTGTATATAGACCAATTAATTTCTCATTATCTGCTTATGCACTAGAAGAAAATATAGCATGGATCTTACAAGTATTGCTTCTGAAGCAACCCAACAACTTGTTCTTCGCCACCAAGTGGATAAAGGAGAGATTGAGCAACATGCAAAGAATGCTAAAGCTGCATTTCTAGAATTGGAGGTTCAATTTCAAAAAGTGAGTGAAGGTAACAATTAGTACAGTATTGTTTTACACATAACTTAACCCAAACAAAGAACTTCGGACAAAGTTAAAACAAGAACAAACAAAGCTTGCTGATACAGAGAGTATGTGCACTGCACTTCAAAAGGTTGAGACACATGTTACCAATTGTGCACTGTTAAAACTGATAAATGGTTGAACGTTGGTTTTTCTAGGCATTAGTATTGGAAAGAGACAGAAATAGAGACCTCAAAAAAGTTCTTCATGAACTCTCTGACAAGCTTCAAAGTCAAGAAACTATATGTCTTCAACTTAAAGAAAGAGAAGAGTGCACATTTACAGTTTTTGAAGAAAAAGTTGCATTGCTCAGTGAACAATTGAATAACGCACATGCCGATTTAGCGGAGTATGAGCAGAAGTTAAAGTATATGGAATCTGCAAATGCTGATATCAAAGCATCGTATAATTTAACACAGAGGAACTCAGATGATTGCAAGAGATTGATTGGCAAGCTTGAAGAAGAGGTATGCTTTGCTTTCATTTTTTCCTTCCGTGAAAGCATCTGTAAATATTGAAACAGGTTTTAAACTTCAAAGATGAAGTGGAGAAATCAAAGGAAAAGGAATTAGAATCTACCAAAGAAATTGAGAAGCTGCGGAAAAAGTTAGAGCAGGCAGAACAGGTTTGGCATTGCCAACTTTCCAATTCCTTGACTAAATAAGATGAAGGTCTTAAAGATAAAAGTGAAAATGCTGGATGACCAAAATATAACAATAACAAATTTGAAACAAAATTTGGAGAACAAGGTAGAGTCCACTTTAGCTGGAAAAGATTAAAACTGAAGGTATTTAGGTCCGTGACCGAAATAGCTTGTCTTCAGAAATATCTTCTTTACATGATCAGTACCAACAAAGAGTAGCCCAAAATGAGAACTACATTTTGAGACTGGAGAAGCAGGTATGGTGTCCCAGTTAAATATCCGCATTTTCTGGTTAATTTGATTGTGAGTGAAGCTCTCTGCCAATGAACTCAATATAGAAAAGCTGGAAGTTATTGTAGAGCAATTAAAGTCAGAGAATCAGGAATTGGTGTTCGAACGTGATGAAGCATATTCAAAACTTGAGAGCCGAAATTTGAGCATCAAACAAATAGAAGCGGAAGTAGCGAAAGTGAGAGATGTGTATAAGGCAAGAGAAGACAAGCTGCAGAAAGAAGCAAAAATGTCCCTTGAAGAGAAAACATGCGAAATTCAAACAGTTAGAAGCTCACTGGATGTATGTTGAAGGTTGAGAATGATATTTAAACTCTGACGCTTTTATGTCTAGAAATGCACAACCAAATGTTTTGGCTTGGAACGTGAAAGGGATATTCTTATGAATACTCTCCGGAAAGCTGAGAATGATCAGCAATTAATGGCGGAAAAGGTGTGATATAGACCCTGCACACTGCGTCACTACCTCATTTCATGAATAACAATAGAACATACAGTACGAGCAGGATGTCAGACTCCTTGTTGCAGAACTGGATAGGCGAAAGATCACGGATTCGCTAAGGATGGAAAAGCTAAAGGCTGTTTTTGCTGAGTAGAATTGGTTTGATATTGCTATTACTATTTATTCTTTAAAAGCTTTTCGTTACGTATCAGTTGAGCGGAATGGCATTGTTTGCTTTGGTGGATTGGTAGACGTCCGAGAGTTTGCCATATTGTTTCGACAAAGATAGTGCGCGACTCGCCAAACTTGCCCTTTGATCGTCAGGAAGTTCTGCAACAAGTTTCGCAATATTGAAGCTTCTCCAAAAGGCATTTTCGCGGTTGTATTGTCCCGGCCCGAGTGTGAAGACTTCCTTCAGTATGCGCAGGTCATGCGGGATTGCGAAATTGTCCCGTGAATCTTCATGCGAGAACAGGAAAAAGAAGTTGTCGAAACCGCACCTTTCCACAAAATCAGTGACAAGCTCACCCATCGGACGGTTCCGATAAATCGTCACTCACCACGTTATGCTGGAGAGACAAAGCGAGCAAGGCTCATGCGTAGCAATGAAAACAAGCGTGTCGATTGCAGGGCGACTAGAAGCGGGCATTTCATAGAATCGTTTGAGAAGATGAACCTCCCCATGCCAAAGCGGATTCTCCATCTCGTTGTTTGTTTCAGCCAAAACTAGAGACAGATCATCCTTTCGAATAAGAGCGGCTCCAAAAAGCTTGTTGCCTTTCAAGACCCCCTCCTGTGTCTTTGGCACAATGTCAAACTCGATCACGTCGAGCAAGCGGTTGAGAAAGGCCGGGTTTCTGTTATCCATGATTCTGGTGCAGACAGCGGCGGTTGTTGACTCAGAATGCGCATCCAATTGTAATCTTCATCTTGATCAAGCGATTATCGTCCTATCGTGTTTCACGCCCGCCATAATCAAAGTCGTTGATACCCGAAACGATAAGATACCAGTGCACGCGCCACGCATCCGGATCATAAATCACAGGTGCTTGCTGCCGATCGAAGATACCGCCATTGAACATTGAGGATCATGTCGGGAAAAGATGAAGGTACTCTCGAAACTGGATCAAAATCCCGTCTGCGTGAAGTTGATCCCGTGCCTTAGAATACACTCCGGTTCAGGTTGACATGGATAAGACCGTTGTCGAACCAGCGTCGGAGGCAGTCGTCGCTTTGGGTGAATCCGTGAAGCAATCACCCAGCAAGTTTAGTGTGACCGAATTCTCTAAATCGTTGACGACTCGGCGAGCATGGCTCGGCGACTTCGACTACGTTGACATGTTCATGGTATGAACACTTGCTAAGCAACGATCTTTACTGACGTATTGATACCTCACAAAGCCTCAGAACCCGTGGTCGAAAAAGGGTGTCAAAGATCCGCCATTCTTCGGATTGAATGACAAGGTCCCCATTTTGCTTGGGGTTATTCTCGGATTCCAGCATTTCCTGTCGATGGCAGGCGGTCTCGTCACACCTCCGATTATTCTTGGAGGCGGAGGGGCAGTGAACTTAAATCTTGCGAATGACTACAGGTCATATATGGTCAGCGCCGCTCTGATCAGCTGCGGTGAGCAAACTTCACGAAGTGTTTCATATTGCTGATGTCTTTCTTTTTTAGGTATTCTTTCGATCCTTCAGATTGCTTCTTTCCGGTTTCTGAAAGGGCGCTGGCAGTTCGGGACCGGAGTCCTCTCTGTCGTGGGAACTTCCTTCGCTCCACTGGTATTTGTGGATCTCCCCAACATTAGCGATTTCACTAATACTGGATTCAAAGGCCATTGCACAGTCTGCTTTTTCTCAAATGTATTCATCTGGATTCTGCCCGACTTCACTTGCCGCCGACGGAACAATTACATATCTTCCATGTCCTCAGGTTCGCCACATTCTGTATACCGCTATTTTTCGAAGCCAACCAATGGGTATTTTTAGGGTTGGGGTGCCTTTTTGGGAACTGTGCTGATCACGTAACCGGCCACCGCAAATATATGACAATGTTCAAATATTTACCTTTGTTTAGGTCTTGGGTTGGAGTTGCTATCTCTCTACTTCCTCACAAAGTACTCCAGCGCCTATTCCCTCCGCTTGTTACTGGACCGACACTCTTCCTCATTGGTGCCGAGCTCATTTCCAGTGCAATGAAGGCGAGTGAGAGCTTATTCTATCGAAATATCCAGTCGCTCACACTGTGTTAGAATTGGGGAGGTGATGGAGGGCCATGCTTTGATCGTCCGGCATCTGGATTTTTCAAGGTTTGCGCGAATATCACATCTCCGAATGCTATGCCTTGGGTGAGTTCTCGCAGATCCGATCCAGTCACCTGCTCAAAAGCAATGTGCGACAGGGCTCCGGGGCGTACATCGGGCTCGGCTTCTTGACCTTCTTTTCTATCATCCTCATCGAAATGTTTGGTTCCCCATTCATGAAAAATGCTGAGATCATTATCGCACTCCTGATCGGGTACATCGTGGCCGGAGGTGAACCAGCCTTCCTGGTTGTTTTGTTTGTAATATTCACAGATGTTGTAGCAACCGGTTACGTCGATCCGTCTGCGATAAACACTGCACCCCCTATTACGTTCCTCTGGGTGAAGACCTTCCCGCTCTCTGTGTATCCCCCGCTCTTGATACCGCTGATGCTTGTTGCATGTATCTCTGCCATCGAGGCAGTGGGAGACATCACCGCAACCTCTGAGGTATCCCGCTTGGAAGTTGAGGGACCGGAGTTCGAAAAACGTATCCAAGGTACTACTTTGTCCAAGTGGATACTTTATGGTTTCTTATCGCGTTTCTTAAGGTGGTGTAATGGCCGACGGATTCAATTCCTTCCTTTCCGCGTGAGTTGCCCACAATCAGCTCTCAAATCACCTCATTTTAGTTTTGGTTCTTAAAAGTCTCATGACGAACGGTCCACTCGCGACCTTTGCCCAGAACAACGGAGTAATCGCTTTGACCCAATGCGCGAACAAAACGGCCGGCTATTGGTGCTGCTTCTTCCTCATCCTCAGTGGGGTGCTTGGCAAAATCGGTAAGTTTCATGTATATTGCAACCATCAAAGCGATGGCCTATTGAACTTGTTCAAAGGGGGTGCATTCGTAGCCATTCCCAAACCTGTGCTTGGCGGCGTCACCAGTTTCCTTTTCTCTAGCGTGGCGGTTGCGGGCATCAAGATCATGGGTGGTCTCAAGTGGACCAGGCGTGAGCGATTCATCCTCACCTGCGGCCTGACCATCGGTATCGGTGTTTCCCTCGTTCCCAACTGGTTCGCCTACGTCATTCCCACCGCTGGAATTTCCGACCCAACTCTGAAGGCACTGGCGGGAACAGTATGTCTTAACGTCTGTAAAGTGCACCATTGTCCCTCATGAACGTCAATTCAGGTGGCAATCATTGTTGACAACGGGTTCGCGATCAACGCGATCATTGTCATCCTGCTCAACTTCATCATTCCCTTGAACGAGGCCGAAATGCTCTTGCCTTCTTCTTCTGCCCATTGAACTTGTACAGCGACAGTGTTTTCTCACTTCCCCAAAATTGTAGTTTAAGCTGCACCGTTGCGTTTTGTTTTGCTTGCTGCTATGAATCTTATCAGCTATGTATTTTTCACTGATTTTTATTTGAAAAAGTGAACAAGAAACTGAAATTGTACACCCCTCGTTTCAAGTCTCTATTTCAATAATTCCCAACCCGACAACCACCCCATTATGCGAACAACAAAGAAATGACCGGATACGGTGTGGAATGCATTTTCTGCTAGAAAACCAACTGATTCAAATCCACTAAACTTTTTTTCTTACTACTCTCAAATTGCAGGCAATACACAAAGTGAGAGTTTGGTGATTAACTGAAGATTACGAAAGGCATTTAGGGGTTTCAGTCTTTACAGAGAACGGCCAAGGAGTTGCTCAGACCAGATTGCTGTGGTGATGTCGAATAGGGGGCTGTCGGGGATCACCGACGGGCTTTTTGAGAAAGGGTTTCACTTCCAAAGCAACCAATGAGTCTAAGGAAAGGTTGGCAAGAAAGTGATAACGTTTCAAAAAAGCCAGAGCAAATAACAGATTAAGCCAGCTAAAACGAGAATGCAATAGCAAAATATCAAAAAGCTGGACCGCTTCTCATTATCAGAAACAAAACTAATGGGAGAAAACGACGCACCAACTCTCTCCCAGACACACCTCAACGAATTGAGAAACGAAATAACTATTGGAACCGCCGAGGAACGAAAAGAATAAAATCAACACATTAGAGACTCCAGACTGCTACAGAGATGTCCTGCAGCAAAACAGGGATGCAAATACTAGGATAAAAAAGGATGTAAAAAATAGATGCGGTAGATGGTCCAGGTTTGAAGACGAGTCTTCAAAAAAGTTCAAAAAAAATTACCGCAAAGAAAAGGGAGTGAAAAGATTAAATTTTTTGAAGTGTCGTCCTCCAGTGATACTGATCAGCCTCACATTTATCTATGGTGCGCATTTGTTGGTTCGAGGTAGAAAAGCGACTCCTAGACATTCAACGAGCCCATTCCATCCATAGCAATATTACAACCGTCGTACTCATCGAATCCACCACTGACTGCGGCCCCACCTCTAGAAGGCAACCTCAGTACTGCCCTGTGTACCCGAGTTGCTGCTGAGCCACCGCTGCCTGCAAGTATTCATTTCCTGCTCCGGCGTTTTGCGCAAACCACAGACTCTGCTGAAGTGCAGCTGCGCTCGCTGCACCGTTCGGATAGCCGTACGCACCCATGTATCCGTTAGCAGAAACTGGAGACACGTTCGCCTCGTAAGCGTTCATCTCCTCGACTAGGCGTTTGTACCCCATGGCGTTTTCCGCTACAACGGCGCTCATCGCAGCGGAAGTGAGGACTGTACGCACGCGTTCAATGAGCGCCGAACGCTCATCGGGCGAGATACTTCCGCAAGCCAGAATTTTTTGGACTAGAGTGATCCCGTGCGACTGGTCACTGAGGATGTCCGCGAGTGCGTGGTCGTCGTGGTAAAAGATCGATTGGATCATGAGGTCCCGGGCATCCAGTTCGTGTCGCTGGTTGACTGGGAAAAATTTAGAACTACATTAAGCAAGTAACGGTCTTCGTGCTCACCTAGCTTGAGAATAGTAGCGCTGGCGAGCTTGTGCGAGCACAAGGCAACCACATGGGGACTCAGTTTCGGAGCAAGCACACGGTATCGCCCAGGCAAACCCGAACTCTCGAGTAGCCAGGTCACTAACAGGCTTCCATTGGCGTTGGTGCAGAGAGTGACGGCATTCTGAACGATGGCAATGCTGACCAACTTCTGCTGTCGCTTGGTTACAAATGAGCTCTCTAGGCAGGTTCGCATGGCACGAGCTCCAAAGCGACCTGTACCAATCTCAACACACTTGCTCGACATAGCGTCGAAAATGAACTGATTGCGATGAGAACCCATCTTAAGGCAGCATTGAACCACGTAGTTGCCAAACTGGTCGAGGAGCAGGACAGGTGTGAAGGGCTTGAGGGCACTGATAATGTGTGCGATCTGAGGGGCAGTCTTTGCAATGTCGATAACCTTCTGAACCACCCAAGTGCCGTTCTTGTGAACACCAATCGCGGCCAAGTGAGGGGCGAGTTTCTCGATAATGCGCAAGCGTTGGGTGTCAGTGCCTTTTTCCACAATTCGTTGAAGAACGACGTTCCCAATGTAATCTGATTGTTGAGACGCAAAAAAGTTCTTTAGAATGAATTGATATCGTTTAGCAAAAGCCATACCTGTGCTCAAATCCACCGTTTCCTCCAAAACTTCTTGGAACGCAGCGTCCACTTCCTTTGAAGTGACGTGCCCCTCCAACTTCTTACGAAGCTCACGAAGACGACTCTGGTCCAAACGGCGGTTAGGTTTGGGCTCGGGGAGTGGTGGGAGGGCGATGGCGTAGTTCTCTGCGAAATCTTGCGAATAAGAGATACAAGCGGAAACACGAACAAGAAATACTAACCCTCCAGCAACATTTGAGCAAAATCATCCAGACTCTCGACCCCATTTCCTTGGGCGGCAACCGCCGCAGCGGCGGCCGCCTGGGCAGCAGCAGCAATGCTTCCACCTTTGGCGAGCTCTAAGCCGGCAGCAGTTCCGGCAGCCACTTGAACCTGTGGCAGCTGGAACCCATCTTCACGAGACGGCGAATGCAAAACTACACTCCCAGTGCTCATTGAGCGTTCTCTGCTCATCAACAACGAAGAGACGGTGGCTGAAATAGGCTGACCGGAGAGCGGACCCGCACTATTGTTGTTACCACCACCTGTAGAAATTGGCGGCAGTGATTCTTTAGCCGGTACTTTGGCGAACCCTATCTTTACGATAGAGCCGCTGATTTCCTTCCCGTTCATTGCCTTGCGGGCTTCAATGGCGTCTTCAAGCTTATCAAAGTTGACAAACCCGCAGTTCTTGTGAGTCTGTTGGGCAAATTAGAAAACGGCACACATTCTCAAGCGGAAAATTTACCAAAACGCGGGCAGATTCGATGCTCCCATACTGTGAGAAAAGGGCTTCGAGCTCTGCTGGGTCAGTCGTAGGAGGAATGTTTCCAATCCCTTCATTTCACAAATTAGGAGGTGCCAATGATGTGCCGGCATGAGTACTTACATAAGCTCTTGGTGGGCTGCATTCCAGCCGAATCAGAAATTGCCTCTACTTTCCCGTATCCGATGCGAATGTTCATGATGCCGATTCTCGAACCCTGCATCTCCTCCCTTGCTCGAGTAGCGTCCTCAACACGGATGAAGTTTACAAACGCACATTCCTTGTCCGGTAAGACCCTCAAGCTCTCGATAGCACCAAAAGGAGAGAACAAGGTCAGGAGATCCGAAGGGGCGATCGCAGGATCTATGTTCCCGAGCCACAAAGAGCGAGTAGGATTCTGCGGTGTCGTCGGAATAGTCGTTGGCATTGGAGGAACACCTGACTGATTGCCTTGATAGGACCCTGAAGTTGGCGGAGTCATCATCAACAGATCTGTGTGGACTGGGGTGGATGGATTCGGAGTTGATGCGTTCCCTGCCGTAGGAGAATCATCATAAGTGTCGGACAAAAACTCGTGTCCGGGGGTAAGTTCATCCTTTTTTCCACAAGTTAGCACAGCAACACAATCAACCCCAAAAGATACTAACCTTATCAATTACACTGAGAGTCTCAGAGATAGGACTGTCAAGCTCAGGTTTGGGTGGCTCAGAAGGACGATGAATGCGAAGTCCCGACGGTGGGTGGTGAGGACGATCAAACCGCTCTTCTTTCACGTATCCCGTGTAGTGGGCAGTAGGGTCACCGTTCGATTCAAGGTAGGCGATCGAAGTGGAGCGTGGTCGCAATGACGACGAGGTACCTGTGTATGCGAGTGGAGACGTCGGATAGGGATTGGGAATCGACACGGACAAATTCTCTCCTACTGCCACAGAGTACGAGCGAGCTCGCAGATGCTGATGGAAAGCAAGCGGGAAATCAGATTGCGCACCCTGGGTAGATGGGGGCGGGGTTGAAATTGAAGAACCGCTTGGAGGGGTCGTCGAAACGGGCGATGAAGGATGGTGGCTGGCGGCTGCCGCAGCAGCGGCGGCAGCAGCAGCGTGTACGGCGGCAGACCGAATGGACACTGAAGGTGGTTTAGGTGGAGCGAGAGGAGATGAAGGCGACGACAATGAGGAAGCCTTTCGTCTGCTGTGGACAGGTACGCCAAGATGGCGCGGGGAGCCAGATCCGGAGAGAATGGGACCATTTCCAGATTCCTCCGCAATGTCGTCTAAGCCAAGGTAGTCAAGCGTACGCGCAGCAGACATAATTGATGATTCCAGCTCCTGGTGGCTTGCAGCAGCAGCAGCAGCAACCGCAGCTTGAGCAGCGTAGAATTCTGAAGCTGAATAACCTCGTTCCCTGCCTGCGAGAGGGGAAGAAATCCCCGGCGCAGTTGATGAAGCTGTGCGAGTCGACGGAGGTGGGACATCGTTCAATCCAAAGTCCTGCAAGGAAGAACTGTGTTCCGGGGAGGTGTTTGTCCAAGGGTTCGGGAAAAGGGGGTTGAATCCAGAGCTCGCAGGAAGCGAAAGTGAACCTGAACGGACGCGAGAGGATGGAACCGGAGCATTTGCATACTCATCTGGCAAGAACCTCGATGGAAATGATGAAAAGGTCTCAGCACGTGAACGCCGGTACATTGACGTTGAAGCAGGGTGGCCCATCAAAACATCTCGCTCATCCAGTGCAGCCGCAGCCGCAGCAGCAGCCGCAACTTGTTGTTGTTGCTGCTGCTGAAGCAGGTGATGGAGCTGATCCCGGTGGTTGGACAGCCCCGGGGGAGGTTGCATTCCGATCGCCATTGAGCCAAGCATGGATGACTTCTGAGAAAGTGACACTCCACTAGGTGACAACGGTAGAGGGGATTGACTGGAGGTAGTAGTTGAGGGCGGAATCCCGGAAAGAGAGTCGTTCTGCAGAGACTCTGAGAAGCGAGACGAACCGACTAGTTCAGCGAGATGTCTGTTTGCGTACATTCTGTCAAAAAGCAAATACTTTTAGCGGAACAGCCAAAAGTGACGATGTTTCATCGGTGTTTCCAGTTCCCCCAGTGGCACTTGACAGACACAAAGGCACTGAAACTCGGGTGCACTGCCCAAGGATGTGTAATACGGCCTCACAGGAAAGGAAATAAGGGCATGCCACTCACCTGAAGATGGGACACTGCAAACGATATGGACAGTACTCTGCAAACACACGAACACACACAGGTCAGCCAGGCTGTCTCTGTACAGCCAGCAGGCAGAGCAGACAAGCACGTATGTAGGCACGCAGGCACGCACAGCCCACACGGCAGGTCTGTTTTTGGTGGTCTGAGTTGCTCGCGGTGAAAAACACCTCAGCGGGCCAGGGGAGGGCGTCAAGTGACGGGACCACCCTGCACCAGCCACTGGCTGACACATGACATGGTCACGTGGAGAAACAGCCACCCCAGCGCTTGGCTGGGCTGTTTCGATTGGTTGGAGTAGGTTGCATATGGGAGGCAATTTCGTGTTGATATGCACTGCTGGCGATGGTTACACATCAATCAAACTCTCGTACAAGATAGTGAGGGCAAGGTAGTGGTCATCGGCTGGCCCCCGCCGAGTGCGTGTCTCCGCTCGGGCTGACTCGCTGATCTCCTGATCAAGCCCTGAACAGAGACTAGAAACCAGCACCCGGAATTCCTTGTGCCAATTTGCAACTGTCCCCTCAAGAACACTACCCCACATTATACCCCCTTCATCATCATCAGGCCTCCCCTCCACATTCAGGAGCACGTATCGAGAGCAGTTTAGACATATCTGCATAATTCCTTCGAAAATTGAATAAAGTTGATGTGAATCGAGCAGCAGTGCCATGTGCATCTGACTGATCTTTGAATAATGAAGCCCGTTCAAAGTCGGAATGTCCACGATTTGCCGTGCGAGCTCTTCTTCCCACCTCATCATCTCCTCTCCCAAATCCGACTCGGCGCTCTCATTGACACTTGCATCGGATCTCGATTGATACTCAAGAAGCGCAGAGCAGGCATCTTTCCCACGCAAAGGCCATGTAGATGACAGCTCCTCCTCTCTTCTTCTAACTTTATCCAACACCCTCAGAAGAGACTTCCATCGCAAACCAACTGCAACTTCAAATGTGTAGAAAAGCACTGCTGACATGAATATCTTTGCGTCTCTCAAAAACATTTTTACCAGCCTTGAACTGGAAATGTCGAATCTCGATTGATACATGAGTGATGAGCTAACAAAATTGATCGCATTATCAACTCGCATGAGCTTAAGAAGCCAAGAAGAAATTTCCTGATACTTTGTCAGAATATTTGAAGGCAGTAGACTTGGCTGGCTCGGCTCATACTGCAGTTTGAGATAGTCAAATGCACGAATATCTATGTTGTGTTTTGTATCATTACTAATTTCGACAGAACACCATGACAACTCACCAAATGGAGAAGAAGCTTTACAATTCTCATTGTTTCCTTCAAAGTAAAGTATTCTCCTTGGTTGAATTTCGTCACCAGCGGTTATTTTCTTTTCAAAAATTGTGTTGAAAATCGTGTGGATTTTGTGTTCAGGCGGTGGCCATAGACTATCTCCTGAATTATGCTCAAAATAGCTTGTTGTAAAAGTACTTCTTGAGACAGTTTCAACAGCTTGCTGTATGTCAAGTGAAAAGAATGAATCTCTGAGTAAGAAAAATGATCCAAACACAGAGAGATGATTAAATAGCGTATGGCAATTACTTTTGATTGACAGTTGCTTGCTTTCCAACTTTGCATAACTTTCAAGCCCCAGATATGTTTGCAAAGAAATGTGATTTGATAGTGTTATGTGCAGTTCAATCGAGCGAAGCAAGCCTTCGGCAGTGTAATGAGTGATTGTCTTTTCAAATGAGTTGACCGATGTATTTGAATGATTGAGTATATTGCTCTCAGCATGTTTATGCAAATTACTCATCAAAGACTGTACATTTAGCAACAGAGAATCGTTACCAGAATGTAGCTCGAAATCAATAGTTGACGGCAGCGCAAATGTAAATCCTGATTCTTCATTACTGCTTGTAGGGACATCTTTATTTCTTGACATTTCATCAGCTCCAATTGTCTCAGTTGTATCTCCACCAGACCTGTATTCTGTGTTCAGTCTGATTAAATCCAACTTCTCAGAATTTACCAAAACAGAATCACCAGAAGCAATCATGTTACTTGACAGAAAATCTTGAGATTCCATGTTATGCTTTTGGCCAGAAGTTGTTTGCGAATCACTTGGTGTGTCATCAGATAATGCCTGAGAATTGATAACATTTTTTGCACTATTTCCTGTAAATTTTGGATCAATGTATTCACCCAGCAAACTGTTGACACCATTACCATGCTGAACATTCTCAACTGGCATGTCTCCAATAATTGAAGATGGTGACAATTCTGTATTGTCTATAAGAGGTTCCAGATTGAATGATTGAATGGCCGATTCTTCAGCTCCCAGTTTGAATGATTGAATGGCAGATTCTTCAAAATCTCTTTGATCCTGCAGATTATTTGTTAAGTATTCCTGTTACTCACTGGGCAAAATATACGCTTACATTATCTGCCAGTTGAAGTTTATCTTTGTCAAATACTTCAGATTCAAGTCGATTTCTCTTCTCAGACAGTGACATTCGTTTCTGTCGCCATAAAAGTCGCGTTTCCTCTTTGTTCAATAGTTCCATCCTAGCACGATAAGAGCTGACAATTCTTTGCTTTTCTGTCTCGATCAGATTTGACTCAATTTCATTCTGAGATGACAACATTGAAGCAAGCGCAGCTGATGCCAAATTATCCTGTTTAGAGATCTTTTCCTGTTGTGCAAGAAATTCCTACGGATTATGTTAACCATCCGCTTGAGAGACATTTCCAAATCCAACCTTATATTCATTCAAGAGTTGCATTTTTCTTTGTTTTAACTGCTCAATATTTTGTTCTGCATGCTGTTTGTTTGAATTGTCTTGTGATTCAAGCTGTAGCAAAATTAGGAATATTATCACAAAACATTGATCAAGTTAAATTACCTTACGAAGAATACCAATTCGTTGCATTGTGGCAGCTTCTGACAGTTGAGTGATTTCTTTGACTTGTTGGTTGTTAAATTCACTGAACAGAGTTATAACATCATTTATATAGAAATTCAGCTTTTGCTCAACACTATGTGTTCAAAATATTAATCAAGCAAATATCAGATCTCACTCAAACTTTACCTTGCAAACTCTTGCTCATCAAAGGCCCAATGAATAGTGCTTCTTTGTTTCAAAAGAATTGTTTTTGATAATGAGCTTTCTGAATCTTGTTGACACAGAAGTCTTAATGTCAAGCCACTGCTTATTAGGGAAGTTAAAAGCTCTTGAGGAATAAAGGAAAGACTTGAATGTAACTTAATCGACTTTAACAATTGAAATTAGTGTAAAACATTTCTTGAACCGTAGAATGAATAACTAACCTCAAAATCAAAGTGAAACTTCTCTGCTACAGAAAAGTTCTGAAGAATTATATACTCTTGGTTGACAAGAGTTGCAGCAATATTGAGTTCTGTAGGTGATTCAATACAAATCCATTGTTGTAACCATTGGAGAAATGGGACGCTTGAGTATTGCAAAAGAGAAACCAAAATTGCTCTGGATACAAGATATTTATGCTTGCTTTTTGAGCTCTCTGTTTCAACTGTTGATAATAAATCAAGAGACATCATCCTATCAAAGAGTTTTGAAAGTAGCTGACCACCATGAACTTGCTGTGAAATTTCCTGCGATATGTAGCTTGTAAGAAAGTTCAGAGATACCTGAGAAGCTAGATTTTAACTGACCTTATAAGTAAGAATAGCTGACAGTGTCTCAAGGATGTAATGAAGGTCCTCAGTTGTGTGATATAATTCAATAATGTTGAACACTGATGACCTATTCTCCAGAATCCATACAGTCTCTCCTAACTTCACAGTATATGCTTTTACATAATTCATAAATGATCCTAAAGCACTTCCATAAGCAGTAGCTGTTTCACCATATGCTCTGAATCGAGGGTTATAAATAACATACACACAGGTAGGTGCATCACTCACCCTAATCTTAAGCTGGCGACAAGTTGCTCCAATTGATAAAATAGCGAACCTTGTTTCAAGAGTCCAGTGAGCGCACTTATTGAGAATCATCATTAGCCTGTTGATATATATGGAAGACTTACCAACTTACTGATTAAATGATGCTATGCTCGTAAACGGTACGTGGCGAAATGAAAGGAAACTATCATATATTCTCCGAATTGAGAATTCCGCACTGCTGGTACAGAGTTCAAATGTGTCTGATGGAACACCGTTGAGCAAAAGAAGAATATCCTATTTCAATTATGCTTTTGAGATTTCGAGCACTATGTTTCGGCAATTTTGACTCACATTCTTCAAACGATGATTTGGCAAAATGGTGAACACGTTTTGAAAGCGCGACTTGTTCATTATGTACCTATAATGACCAGTTGCAGCGGGGAACAAAGAATCAAACGATCAGCGTACCGGATGTAAGTGCTATCAAATGTCTCCGGATCAGATCCAGATAGGAAGCGTGATGGTTTTATTTCTGAGGTTCCGCAGTAGTCCTCCCATGATAATGTAACCTGGGTTGAGTCAAATCAGTTAAAATGTTCGATCGAGCCTAGAAAGCTGCGTACTCTCTCCTTTTTGAACGTTACACGGCGACCAAAATCAGGTATACTTGTGTCGAAAGTTTCTGCAGCGGGAGGTATCGGGGGCACCTTATCCTTTACCCTACGCACTTCAGAATATATTGGAACCAAATCTATCGGAGTTCGCGGCAGGCAAGGAAGGCTCAGCGTCACGGTGTCAAAATCGCTCAAGATTTTTGCCTCTGAAGTGAAGTGAAGATTGAGCAAATACGCGAAATTGCATCTCGTCCCCCATACCGTGCTTTGATAACGCTCCGAACAGTCTGCCTTGAATGAAGTCATTCAATTCGCTATTCCGAAGTGCTATGCGAGTAGTGAGTAGTGCGCAATGACGATTGACGTGACCTTGCGGCATACCAGCACCGTCAATGAATCCTGTTGTTGAATCTGTGCAATTAAAAAGGGCACTAATTTCCGGAGCATCGCTGATGTCGTCTAAGTGAGGTCTGATGAATTCCTCGACAAGATCCTCTGTCTCCCGCATTATGCCCAGACTAATATACACGTGATCAGTAGGCTGCTTTTCAATTAAAAAAATGTCTCATCAAAAAGCCCAAGGTCTTCCAAATCCTTTGCGGCTGCTTTTCGTGTCTCCATCACGTCAGATGCCAATCCATCCCCTAGCTTGATTGCTGCTCCCGCGCATATGCAGTGCTTTTCTTTCCACGCGTTCATCGCTTCTCTCAAAACGGTCCGCTCCTCAAATCCTTCAAATCGAGTACCAATAAGCTCCTTGATCGCCAGTTCCGCCGCATTTCTTCTGGCGACCTTATCATGTTCTCCGTCCGCCAATGCTATATCTCTTTTATGGACGCAAAACTTTGCGATGAACCTACCCGTTTCGCGGCAGTTTCTCTAAATTGGAGATAATGTGGATTTTGAAGCATAAGATTAATGATCAAGTTTATTATTACCGTCGTTATGGTCCAATTGTTGCACGCAACAATCCGCATCAGATGGGACAGCAATCGAACTGGGTGGCATTTTACTGTGTGCGGTTTGATGTAGCGGTCAATCCATGGCACCCAAATCCGGTCAAGAACCCCCCAAGCTTCTTCAAGATCAAAATCGCTGTCCAAGTACACCGCACCGATGACTGCTTCGAAAATATCCGAAATGGCTTTGGGTGGAGAAACATCGTGCCAGTATAGGTTTGACCCTTCACCTTGTTGACGCTCTTGAACCACGCGAAGGTGAACCACATATTCCGATATTGCTTCCTGTGGTTATTCGATTAATGGTATTGTTAATGCGCCATTGACGACAAACCTGCAGCGATGCGGAGAAGTGGAACATATATCGTGGAAGTCCCAAATTCACGGAAATACATGCCAGTATCGAATTGTTCACCGAAGCGTCCTTCAGATCTGATAAGTTTTTTCAGTTTCAGCAAGATGAGCTCTTCACTTTGTGTTCTACCCGTCAACGGTCCTGGATCTAACTCGGGGTATTTGAAGAATTGATATCGCACACAAAGGAAGCCAAGGATGGCGTCGCCTTGAAACATAATTCAGTCTTTCATTCAAAGAGCTGTTCACGACATCAAACCAAGCCATTCAAGTCGTTGATATGATGGGATGTTATCGAGGCAGTTGCTTGATGTGTGAGGGCCTCTGCAAGGAGAAGCTGATCTTTGAATGTGTAGCCGATGATCTTCTGTACTTTATGAACCCCAACGATTCTCTCTACTATTTGATCTCCCACATGTGCGTTTCTGGATGGAACGTATTGCGCTTTGAACTGAGCGGCCGCTTTGCCGAAGTCGTCATTGATCGAATCGAGATAAATACTCCTAAACGCCTTGTGGTAGCATAGTTAATGCTAATAACAAATTGAGAAATGGAAATAGGAACAATTACTTGGGTTGCAGGTACTAATCCCCCAGCTTGGAAGCAGGCACCGAGGATTGACTCCATAACATCGGCAATTGTCTTGTCTGATAGCGTTTGCGACTCAGATACAGAATCCAGATGGATTGGTCGCCAGCTCGCCCTTGTGAGGCTCTTCGTTATAACATACTCTTGAATATCTCTAAACTTTGCTTTATTCCATAAAGTGCAGTTGGATTGAAATAGAGACATCAGCATGCTCAGAATTCCCTCGTGCTTATCTGCACACGTTACAAAGAGATGCCGAGCCAGTGTCATTTTTAGGAAGGAGTCCCCGAGAAGTTCTAAGCGTTCATTATTGAATGGGAGGGCCGCGGCTGCGGACGAGATGGCTACGATCAACTCATCTGCTCGAATCGGAAGATTTTGCTTCAACCGAAGCTCTTCGGCATTGCAGAGCATCTCCAGATAGTATATGATCGAAGGCATTTTCATGCAGTCCATCATGATGATTGCTGGAACGGGATAGACCTCCAAATTTTGACTCATGAGGCAGACCGCATCATGTCTGTCATCCAAGACATTCCCTTTCGCGAGCAAATTCGTTCTTTCGCAGACCCATCTCGCGTGGTGGTATTTTTGGGTGCGATCTTCACGCGACAAGCGTCCCTTCATGTACCCAGCAAGCTTTATTCCGGTTTCATCCCGAGGTGCACATGCATTCTCGATAACGTACTTTCGATTCCAAAGCGCTCTGTCAGTTACCACCCACTTCGTCACCTCGGGCGTTAAAACACTATCCTTGGGAATATTCTTCGTGATCCCAATGACGTCTTTGACCAGCTCCCAGTCCACCTCGGTGTACTCAGGCAGCTTCATTGGCACAATAAGAAAGCCTGGAATTTCGTTTGCATCAAGGGAATTTTTGAGGAGGGGCGACAAACAAACAGAATGCGCCCGACGAGCTTCTTCAAATTGATCCAGAGATATGATGCACTGGATTGGATTTATCTTAATTTTCAACTCTGCTTTCCGAGGCCACAGCGAAAGCCCGGTTTCGCTCGAAAGTATCTCGCGAGGACCAAGAAGCCCAATTGTCATCGGAGACGGTGCTTCAAGGTTCTCGGAATGCGATGTGAGTTGCAAGAGCAAACAAACGATGGTTCCCCTTTCAAAGCTCAAGTTCCATCCGAACTGCAACTTCTTAGGAATGTTAATTCGGTAGTCCATTCGCCTCCTCGATTTCGATTTTAGCATTTTAAGCTTGCCCACCGCTTCTTCGTCACGGCCACCTCGCCGCTCCCTATCTTTCACAGGAAGCAGCCTATCCGTCAAATAAGAAAAGGTGTGCAGCTGTTTGCAGAGCTCAAAAGCAACCGATTGTTTTGCAAGGCTTTTGGTGGGCATTCCCGAGCCAGTCATAAAACGGATCTGGGGCGGGAAGCTGTTTGGAAGTGCGGCCGTAGCGGTGTACATCTTTTCTTCTTTTCTGAAATGATACTCCACAACGTTTTCGTGGTACGGATCCCGATGGACACATTGAACCACTTCATTGAGAAGACTCACAGCCTTGGACGGCTGGAGTTGTGCACCAGTTTGAGTTGTGTACTCAAACCTTCGAAAAACATGGTATGGAGCTTTGTTGTCATCATCGGTTGGATCATCAATAGTGCCGATGACCTGCTTTGTGTTTTCCAGTAATTCCCGTCGTATTTGTATCTCTTCTTCCTGCATACCACGCCAAAGGCGCTCGTGCTCGAGATTGCCCTGTTCGCACATGATGTAGAACTCGCCGCAGTCGGAACGCACCCTGCCTCTGGTTTGGATAAAGTTTACCAAGTTCATTGTGCTTCGATCTAAATCGTAGCTGTGCAAAAGATGGTCGATCAGTCAATGCAACAAAGCTGACTCAACTTTTTTCTGTACCGTATCACAAGATTACAAGTCGGTACATCGATACCCTCGGCAGCAACCTGGTATGCACAATAATATCAAAAGTTGTACCGTTATTGATCAAGTGATTACCTTAGTAGCAATAATCAAGTTAAGTATATTTGCGCGGAAGTTTTCCAAGATGTTTGTCTGCTGTTCGGACGACATCGCATAAGATCGATTCCCTTCATGGCCAACAAGTGTACCACATCGCACAGTTGGAAGAATAGGTTTCACCCTCGGATGTGCAAACAATTTGCATAAAAGCATGGCAGTGGATCGCATTTCCACGAAAACAATGGCAGATAGCGGGCGTTTTGTCCTGACATTGGCATCAAGAATCTCTACCATGGCTTTGAACTTTGGTGATAATCCAGTGTCGATATCTAAACTGATGGTGGGTACTCGCATGCTCAATTTCTGAAGATCGGAGAGAACGCGTGGACTGAATGACATGACGTCCAAATCTCCCTTCAGGGTCATGTCGCTGATGCTAAAGCTGAACATTGGCATGTTCTTCTGTGATTGAGCCATGTGGACCACTTGCGTTCGAATGAATTCGTCACTACTCCACGTGCTTAAGTTCAACAGGGATTTGCTTGCTGAGTCTATTAACCTTCGTAGCACCTTCGACTCCACCAAGCAGTCTGATGGAAGTTCCTTCTCGAAATTATTCAGTGCAACTAAGAGAGGGATAGTTGTCCCTTTCCAACCCGACAAGTTGAAAAACTTTAGGCACATATCTGGACGACGAAACTCGTCGATGACCGTGACCAAGGTTGCGTCGAGGATGTCTTCCAGGTTCCTGTTCGGCGTAAGTAAAATAGAAGATTCTTCTGGCATTTTTTACCGTCGGGATGCAGAAGATTCTGCTGAAGAGTTGATAGGAGAGGCACTCAAGCCCAAGATTCTAGGTCGGCCTTCCTCCTTTGACGGGTGATAGTACTCTTGCATGATTAGCGAATATGGATGACTTTTGACTGCATTATGAGCCTCGTCGAACACTAGAAGGGATATCTAGAGTGATCGCATAAGCAAACAATCACAATTGGAAACCCCTTTCATTACGTGCTCTAACTTTAAGAATGCAGCATGAAATGCATCATACAGAATTTGAGGAGTACAGCATAGTACGTCGCGCGAATGGATAATTCCCTTCCACCAGTCTTCATTTTTCACCTTTTAAACTAATTAGTTCCAAACCCATTTCAGAATAGAAGTATTACGTCTTCAGGATTCATATCTCCAAACCTGCTCTCAACTTCTGGACCCAACTGTGTTTTCTGGGTGTACATATCCTGGATCAGCTCACGCTAAGTGATTGACAATGACATATACCAGGTACTGAGTTTGTTGCTTTACTAATGGTACGGTCGGAACGAGGAAAGCAACAATCTTTCTCTTTTTCTGGAGCTTAGATCTGATATGTGGGCAAGGAGTCTTATACGGACCTTATGCGAAAGCTTGTTCTGCAGTTGGTCAACCTTCGCAGCGGCCGCGTAGTGCTTCGCAAGCTGGATTGCAATAAGTGTCTTTCCCATTCCTGTGTCCATCACGACGATTACTTTGTGGGATTGAGCTTGACCGGAGCTAGAATCATAGTTGCCGACTTACCATTGCGCTTAAGCGCCCACTCGTAGATCCTGCGCTGATACTCGCGTAGCTCCTGCTTCACTACGGGCTTCTTGACCTTCTTCCTCGCTCCTCCCGGAAAGATCCTGCTCTGCGACGTGTCGCCCTCCCAGTCGCCGTCCAACCCAGCTGTGATCATCGCTGCGAGTGTGGGAATTGAGTCCTGTCCCGTGCACAGCCACATAAAATGGTCTTCAACGCGCGCACAGACCTCGCAGAGCTGAGGGCCCTGAGGGGCGGTCTCGACAGCAATGCGGCCCCGTTCTACGATCCTGCGCATGTATTGGACTCGGCTCTGCGTATCGTCAAGTCGAACTCGGGCCTGATCGATGAGGTTGAGAAGTGGGCTCTCTACGAGCAGATTGTGGTTGCCGCCTATGACACTGGCGACGTCACCACCGGGAATTCTTATCTTGACCAGATTCTCGCTAAATTTCCCCCGAAAGATTCTTCCCGCTCGTCCCGCCTGTTAGGCTTGCAATTTGAGTCGACCGGCCAGTTTGATAAGGCGGTTGAAGTTTACGAGGCAGCCCTTGCCAAAGATGAGAGCAACATTGGCCTCCACAAGCGCATCATCACTGCACTCCGGGCCCAAGGTCGAAAGCAAGAGGCGATCGAAGGTCTTGTACGATACCTCGATGTTTTTATGAGTGACATTGAAGGCTGGCTGGAACTGTCGTCTTTGTACTTGGGTGAACTCATGTATCAGCAAGCTGCATTCTGCCTTGAGGAGGTCATTCTTCTTCGACCAAGCAACCACTTATACCACCTTCGTTACGCCGACATCCTCTTTTCGTTCGGGCAAGTGGAATTGGCACTGAAGCACTACTGCAGAGCTCTTGAACTGTGCACGGACAACGTGCGTGCTTTCTACGGTATTCGGACTTCAATTCTGGCGCTCGCCTCGAAGAACGATAAGGGCAGGGGTACACAAGTAGACGTCGAAACTCGGGATTCTCTGAAGAAACTGGCGGAAGAACAGCTTTCCAGCTTATACGCGAAGGCAGGAAAGGATGCGGCGACGATCAACACGATTTTGAAAGCGTGGATTCAGGAGAGGGCATAAAGTGTGTCAAAAATTTTGGGCTTGAAGGAGCAGATTCCCATGTAGTGCCTCTAAATTCGATAAAATGAATCTCAATGGCTTCTACTCCTTCATTTCTTTCTATTAAATCTGTGTGTGCCGCTGCTGGCACCACAAAACGCGCAGTTTGTAGGTCGCTGCAATTGATGGACGAATCTTGCCAGACAGACAGTGGATCCCCAAGGTACCGCAGCATTCAGACTTGCATGCGTTGAGTTGCTAATGGTGAACGTCACAGCACTTCCGAAATTGCTGCGACCCAGCACTTCGTAGGCCGCACTCACCTCCGCACACGGCCCCAGGAAGATATTTTCAATGCCGCCGACGAGAAGATCAAAGGGGTAAAATTCTGATCCCGAATGTGAATAAAGTAGGGCTAACACTCGTCCCAGGACATCATCCTCATGATTGCACAGTACCTTAATGAAGAGGGCTACAATGTTTCGAAGTCCACGGTTCTTGACGAGGCGAACATGAAATGGCACGAGCGAGAAGAGAGTCTTGCGGACATTAAGCGGATGAAGAAAGCGATAATGGGTGGGTCAGTTTGTTCTTGCTGGACAGAAGGGTCATTTATGCTGATGTGCTTATGCAGAAGGAGATTGGGCAGAAGTGGACAAACTCTGCGCAAAGCCCATCGTCAAACACCACAAAAGCTTCCTTTATTCTGTTTACAAGCAACAATTTCTGGAGTACATCGAGCATCACGAAACACAAAAGGTTGTGTGAGTTCATAGGGGAAATGTGTGTTGACTATGCATTCAGGCGTTTGCACACCTCAACAAGCGTCTAAAGCCCCTCGAGCATTTACAATCCACTCCGAACGAGTTCAAAGATCTTTGTTACGTACTCACTGCAAAGTCGATTCACGACGCCCCATCGTTGAGAAATTGGGAAGGAATTGGGCCATCAAGGTAATTCTCCCACTGATAATCGGAGATGCCGTGATTTTTATGGTGTGTTTTCAGAGAGAAGCTGGTTCAGCAATTTCAGACCATGGTGAATTTGGATGATGTGGATAGAGACGGTATCCAAAAATGAACAGCTTTTTTTGCTGCACATTCATTCCTGTTTATAGGAGTTGGGTCGATTCCTCCAAATAGACTGCTGAATTTGCTGAGACAAGCAGTCGCATATCAAATAGAAGGATCGCTTTATCATCCATTAATATCTCCGAAAATTACAACGTCAGGACTATTCAAGCCAATAAAGTATTGATTTTTAACTTGGAGAATCAAGGTTATTGCAAGATTACACGGCCCTCGTTATTCCGAACTTGGTGAAGCATTCATTGCATGGCCATCTCGACAACGTCAAATGTGTCGCATTTGGAGGCGAGGAGGGTAAATATATTGTATCTGGATCAAGGTGAGCGAACCATTGTTTTCTTCCTTTTAGTATTTTCACACTCAGTGTAAAGCGACAACACATGCCGGTTGTGGGATGTGGAGAGCGGAGAATGCAGGTCTACTTTACACGGACATACATCCAGGATATGGGATGTCAGCACGGACAAGAGTGGTCGTAGTATCGCGAGTGCATCTGGTGACACAACCGTTAAGGTCGAGCGGATGGAACTGGACTCTGTATCCTTTTGCGATCTAATATGCTTCTATAGATTTGGGACTACTCACAAGAGACACCGACGTGCGTGTCGACTTTGGAAGATAGTTCTGGTGATGTATATAGTGTTCGCTACCATCCCTCTGGGGTATGCTCATTGATTTCGCCATCAGTCCTGGTTGATTGCTAATTTTGAAATGCAATAGAGTCATGTTGTTACGGGGGGCTACGACAAAGTTGTTAGGTTGTACGATCTGTCACGGCAAACAGTTATCAAGTCATTCAGTGGGCACCAGTTATCCGTCAGCAAGGCGGTGTTTTCTCCTTTAGGAAACTTGATTATTTCCGGGTCAAAGGATTCCACAATCAAATTCTGGGATGTTGTATCCGGCTTATGCATCAAAACCATCTCATCGCACCTTGGGGAGGTTACGAGTGTTGAATGCAACACGGATGGTACATTGATGTTGAGTAGCTCGAAAGATAATTCAAATCGTTTGTGGGATATCAGAATGGTGAGTTTTGTCAGGCTCATTTCATGTGAACTCGTAGGCGTTAAACTGCTCTAGCTCCGTCCAATACGTAGATTTAAAGGTCATCAAAACACTTCGAAGAATTTCATAAGGGCCGGCTTCGCAGGTACTGCGCTGGTTGTTGGGGGTTCCGAGGTGAGCTTCGATTCAGACATCAGGAAGTCGCTGAATATCCAAAACGTAGGATGGGGTTGTGTACATGTGGGACATTGAGAATGCAAATGTGCTGCAGACACTCAAGGGACACGATGGCGTAGTTTATAGCGCAGTGTGGAATGCACAGCAGTCGTTGCTCTGTTCATGCTCTGATGATGGGTTAGTTAAAAGTTGGTGGTATGATGAGAGCAAGCCCCTGTTCCCAAATTAGGATGATGATGCTTCGTTACTGTGGTCCACTTTTTTTTTGAGGACAAAAAGACAATGATTGAGTTCCCTGGTTCGCTGATTGGACTCTCCCAGTCACATCCACTGTCCCTGGGTTACCACTTCTTACTTCATTGAGCGTCATGGTAAAGGATGGGGGAAAAAGCTCACCTCCACCGTCACCAAAAAGACCTCAAGGGGAAACTTTTCCATTCCATTGGCAGCTGGGCTGCTTTCACTTCTGCTGCCGGTAATTTGCCTGAATATCGATAGTCGTGCCCTTGGATATTGTGATAATGTGAGTTGCTGGACGGATCACCCGAATTGGGGACTTTATAGCAAACAGATGGAACCAAAAAATCATACAAACACCCCCTTCCTGAAGATCCACGGCCAATCCCCCTCATGCTGGTTGGAGTACATGAAAATCAGTTAGATATTCATAGCTCCATACACATTCCTGTTCCACTGAGTATGGCATACAGGGCAGTCCAGAAGCTTCCGGTTGGTGGTAGCATGGATTGCCACAGTCGTCGTCTGAGTTCCAGCGTCTTCGATCCTTGCAGTAAGGGAGGTTCAATGGGCTACCAGATTCGAAGCGAAGACATGGGTGGACAAGCTTGGGCAACTGGTGAGGCTCCGCATTCAGCGCCCCCATCGCGCATTCCTGGCGAGGTGTAAGCTTCGGCTGTTTCACAGATAAGCCGTACAGGTAACGCCAGTCGTGCCTTGATGCGCCTCTTGGGGCCAGAATTACCGGATATGCGTTTGAACAGGTTGACTGGTGCATTTACCCAGGCAATGACTAGATCGGTCTTGGAGTCCCGCCAGTCGTCCATCGTTCCACCCAGTGTGGCAATGAACTTGCATGCTCGCTCCACTTCTCGCTGCTTCAACCAGTAGACTCGCCAGCGCCAGTCCGCGTGATTGTTCAAGATGGTGTAGTGTGCAAGCATTGCCTCAATGTATTGCACAAACCAACGAATGCCTGCATCAACTTGCTGAGGGTCCGTGGTGACCAGCGAAGGATGTGAGCCCTGGGCTCGCTGCACCCTCAGCTTCTCTGCCAGTCGCCATTCCCGCCACTTTTTCGCTGAGTTGATGTTTGCACGTTGATAGTACTCGGCAAAGCTGTTCCGGAAATTGACCTTTGGAGTGGTACAGGTGTCCTGGACTTGGGAGCCAGTAAATCGGATGTCCCCTTTTCCACGATCGGCACCTACCACAAAGTGGGGTTGGAAGTGTGTCTGCTATTTGGCATACAAATCATTCCAATACCCAGTAAATCGGATGTCCCCTTTTCCACGATCGGCACCTACCACAAAGTGGGGTTGGAAGTGTGTCTGCTATTTGGCATACAAATCATTCCAATACCAACCTCTGGATAAGCAAAGCGCTTCGCGCTTTGTCCCAAGGCACATAATCTGGATGGTGAGGAGGCGAGTCCTTGATCTTGGCTTTCCTACGATGAATTGAAACTGACATCCCATCTGTGATGATTCTTCCAGTTGCCAAATCGAGTGCATGGGAACCTGGAAGTGTGATCTTCTGGAACAGACGGTTGACCCACAGCTCTTGCAATTCAGCTGAGTCCATGTCTTTGATTGTTGGGAGGTCATTGTCCTCGGGATGCTGCTTCTTGTTGGGTTTTGGAGAATGGAGGATTGGGTGGAAGATCTTCAAGTATGTTGAGCGGCATTAGCTCCGCTTTTAAATCAATCCAAAGTGCTGGAATATTCCCCAACGTAAAATCCTACACATTCCATCAAGTTTCCATCACGTTCCGTTAAACTAACGTTTGTCTAAAATAAGCACTAAACTAAACAAATGGAGTTCGGAGATCAGAACAAACTCAGTGTAGTCGGAGCTGTAGCAATTCTCTGTGATTGGATCGAGAGAGTAGCTGGGAACGTGTTTGGACATCAGCTATTTAGGAACATTTTTTTTAATTGGGTGTAGAGGCAATGAATGGAATGAGACTTACCAAGTTCAGCATTGTCTAGGAGTTGTTGCGGTGGTAGGAAGGCACGGAGATGAGACCTTTGACAATGTAAAGTTTTATTGGATGTACATACTGTAATTGTCCTCGTCGTCTCTCTCTTCTTGGATGATTCCTCTCTTCTGCTTGCCCTTCCCATTCAGCTCCCGATCCAGCGAAAACGGCTCGTTGGGATGCGTGTCTACATGTTCCCATTCTCATTCCAGTGCCTCCTGGTGTGTTTCTTGAGCTTGGATTGTGACTGGCAAGAGAAGTTTGAGAGGTTAGGTGGTGTTTCGACAGCTTGATTCCTCCCAAAGAGATCGGTAGATTCATCTTCTATCCCCATCATTCGTAGCCAACTCAACCTAATTCGTTCCCACTCCCCGACATCTTTCTGATCATTCTGCATTTGAGAATAATTCTGTGTTGCATTCCCGAATCCAATAGGATTATTTTTCTTGGCGATTTGCTGTGATATACGACTTTCATTAACATGCAAAGATGAGATTCGGACAGACATGTAGTTACATCAGACTGAGGAGGCGAATCCAGCTCCATTGAAGGGACATATGATTTGTTCCAGAGAGAGATGCTGCTCCGTCTTCGACAACGTCATCTACTTCTTTGGTTAGAACGTTCTCCATGAGCCTCATAAAAAACATTAATGCTACCTCCCCATTGAAATAATCTGGACCCCATAGGATCCATGATGTGAAGTGCTGCACTTGTAATTGGTGAAGTTCCGTCACTGAGGTCTGTAGCAGCGTCCGCCGACATCCCTAACCTCTCGAAAATCATGATATCCTCCAAATCGCCCAGGAATGTATCCCCCCAACCCCCTCGCCTGATTCGCATCGTTACGCTCTTTCTCTTCAGATAATTTCCTGGTTTCCAGTGCCTTCTGATTTCCACTTCGTCATTGCCTGACTGCAGCATTCAGAACGACCGGAGGACAAATGGACAACCTTCCAGGAGAGGGCGGAGCAGCAGAAACATGCTCACTTACACCATCCAAATCTTCGGAGTTTAAACCGATTGCGAGACCGTCACTCCCAATCACCATTCCGCTGCTTTCAACGTGGCATGAAGGGGCCACTGTGATGGGCGTTTTCAAATCGACTTAAAAGATCCACGAGCTCGATTGCCATTCGCCTGGGCACACGTTCTTGAGCTGCTTGGGCGCTGCACCAAGAACCATGTCTTGTCCGAAATCGAGCTGGGAAGGTGACCACGATACCGTCCCACAGTCACACCCACAAACGCCTCATCAGATCCCTCCTTAAAATGCCCCTGATAACTCCCTTGGCTCTCGACGTCCACACCGCTCGGCTCTGCCAACGTGTCAAGGTGGGAGTAGTACCAGCACACGACGCGGAAACCGCGCTTTGTGATCTCGTTGCGGATCGCTATGGCGGAGGGGGAACCATCTCCACGCGTCGGTGGTAGTTGCGGGACTCCGGGGATTTTTGAGCATCGGCTGACTTTGTGCTGATCTCGCGGTCCGTGACGGTGTTGCATGGAAACGCGGGATGAACAACGAGACCTGCAAAGAATGTCATGGATATGAAAGATCAGAATACTTTTGCTGCACTTACGGTGGATAGAGGGAACCCATTCGCCTGCAAGAAGGCCGATCACTTCGCTTTGTGCTTCGTGGGCATGCAGATCTATCATTGCCGTTACAACTGTATTCGTCTCGACAAAGAATGGGTGTGCGCCGGGTACGCCGCTCGCTGGGGTTGTGGGAGCAAAGGAATGACAATGGACGTGATTGTGCACGTTGCTGTTTGGCAAAAGTCAGGTTGTGTGAAATCGGCGGCGACTACATCAACTTACATGACAGGACTGGGAGGCTGGGATGCTAGCGACAAGCCAAGAGCTACATGTCGTTGGGTATCGAGACTGTGCACATGCTTCGGTATCTTCGTCAGATGAACGGATCGTTGAGCCCTTCATGGCCCCATTGATCGTCCCCAGGTTAGCCCACGTTGGACTTCAATCTGGATGCACTGGTCAGCCCTCGTTGCACTGAGCTCAGCGTACGATAATTGAATACTCTACCCTTTCTTTGCGAGCCATATCGTTTATGAGTAACATGACAGGTCAAAACCCCCGAAAAACATCGATTCAATCCTAAGGAGCTACTCAACGAGCTCATCGATGTGTACATGCACTTGTCACATCGGGCTTAGTTTGTATCAGGAGTAGCAAAAGACGGCCGGTCTTAAAAAAAGGGCGAACCGGGTGCACTTCCAGTGGGGCTCTCGCTCTTGGATATTTTGTCCCGTTCATTATCTAAAATAACGTGCAAGTCAACCACTGTCCTCCTTAAAACGATGGCAACCACAAATGATCTTTCAGAAATCCTTAAGCTACATTGCCCTACTTCGAAACATTATATAGCAATGAGCCCAGTCTTTGACAAACAGAATATAATCAGGTTTAGTTGACCTCAGGATCGCTTCGATCCTCGATACCACTTCAAATGCCATTCTTTCAATCGTATAGTCTCCAACGTTGTTTGATACAACCACCCACACCAACCAGATCTTCAACGATTCGTGAACAAAGTTCTGGATAATAAGCGTTCTCACGGTGATGGACTCTTTGCAGAGTGGGGCAATCGGTACTGTGTTGAACTCATGTTGCCATTGTAATATAAACCCCGACCCCTCTGACAGTTGCCGGTCGGCGCAAAAACTTGAACGGCATTGATTATCCTGCCAATCCGGAGAATGCACACGCATTTATCTGGTGGACACTTAACTCAGAGCCCTGGGTCAACTGGTGCGTGCGAAAGCAATGCAACTGTTTGCTATTCCAGCAGACTGGATCGTAGTACAGGAGAACCACTCTCGGTAGAACTTGTACACAATTTACGCAACGGCAATCAATGACCAGATCTGTAGAAACAGTACGGCTTAACCGGATTCTCAGAAATACTCCAGATGCCTTTGGAAAGTCAATTCCTTGTCGGATTCAGAAGTCCTGCCCGGTGCTGATGGGATATGGATACCCGAAGTAACATTCGCAAAGGTATGGCTTGCTTTCGGTAGCTTCAAAGACCAAACGTTCATCGAGCAAAGTAGAACTGACTGTAAGGCTGATGCAAGCCGTCTGTGCCAGCCCTAATCCGCAATATGGAACATTGCCACCTTTCTCATTAAGTTTTCCGGTAGTTGGATCCACCGACGTAAGTAATATGTCGAACCGCTTTGGACAAGAAGAGAACCTCATTAACTGAACGTTACGCTTTCGCGGATAATGACCGAGTACACGCCATCGGAAAACTCTCGGGTGTTTATCATCGACTCTATCGGTCGTCTTTTGGCATACAATGCAAATATTTCTACTGTCGACGAGAAAGCGACAAAGATTGGTGAGTGCGGAAGGGTATCTCGATGGATGTGTAACAGATGCAATTTCAGTCATTGCAACCAGCGTTAACGATACTGTAATTTCTCAGCTGTCGAGGGTCATTGAGGACAAGTTCTTGAGTGACTCGACTTACTACACCACGGAAAGATTAGAGCGTGTTGGACTGGAAGATGGCATGTGGACATATTCTGTGCACAAACTGGTGGTTCCATCAGATTTGTATCTTTACATCGTAGGAGCCATCCCTCGTGAAGACTATTTTGCAATTGACGATGCACAGAGACGATCGTCTTCGCTATGTTGGCAACTTTCCTTGTGGTGCTTGGAACTGTTGCGTAACAATGCCTGTTTATAGGCTTACAAAAGAAATGTCACAGGTTGCCAACTTTGAATTTTCGATGCTGTCAGAAGGGTTTTTCGAGGAAACGAGTTAGCTCACAGAAATTCGAAGAATGGAAGGTGCATTCAACGATCTCGTCAAAGAACTGTGAGTGTACCGAACTTTTCATCTCTGTTTTGCCAACTCACTTCTACCAGGTTGAGTGCAGTCAAGCGCAACGGAGAAATGTCTCAACAAAGATCCCGACGGCCAACGAATTTCACAGCCAAAAGACAGTACAGTACTTTAACAACTTAAGGCCACTACGTCTGTATTAAAATCCAAAAGTAGTCACAACGGATTCAGTAGAAAAACACAACACCACGGGTAGAACACATGATAAACTGGTCGCAAAAAATGGCCAAAAACTTATAATCTTCTACTCATAAACGTCCTCACCGACATCACTTGATTCCTGCGGGAGAGGAGATGACCCTCGTTTCTGCAAGGCCAAGAGCGAGCTCATTCGCTTCATCGCCCGACCAAACGTACCACGCTGTGAGGCGTCGCTCTGAGGCTGTGTCTCAAACCATTCCAACACTTCGTCGCTTCGCGATAAGTAATCCTTCACGTGCGTGACGAGGTAGGACAAAGCATCCTTATCGGCAACTGGTAGCGAAAAAGGAGATGGTGGGATTGCGCCAACCAGACCTGAGACACTTGAGGGGCTCCCGTTGTTCTGAGTTTGCTGTAAAACTTGCGCAGAGCTGTCGGTTGAACTGTTTGTGGTCGGCGCCAGAGAAAAGAGCGGTCCAGGCTCCCGGTAAGACGAGGTTCTGAACACTTCCATCTCCGCTACAATGGAATAAAGACTATAGAACTTTCGGAAGTTGATAATTTGTCCAAGTACGCTATCCCCTTCACTTCCTTCACTTGTTGCGGAGTAACCGGTGTGGGTCGAATGAGGGTTGGTTGTTGACGTATGCGACGTCGCGTGAGATGACTGGGTAACATGGGATGTGTGAGAATACTCTGATGACGGAGAAATGGGGCGGGAATCCGTGCCTGTCGTGCCAGGGGTCGGGAGGGACGGTGAATATGAACGGCCCGTCAAGTAAACAGGAGCCTCCTCGTGAATCTCCATCAAATCATGGATGTAAGCGGCTGTACTTTTCGGTGAGGCAATGTGATTTTGGAGCGTTTCGGGTGAATTACCTAAGTACGGAACTGCGGGTGGTTGTGTCAACCGCAATTCAGCCCAATAGTTGGCAAAACCACCTTGAGGTTCTGTTACGGCGGATAACTCTTTGAACATATCGAGGTACTTAGTTGGGAGACCCTGGAGAGAGCGTGAAACACAATTATAAAGAAATAGTGATTTGAATACCTCCCACGCGGAGCTCAGTCGTGCTACGGCTGGAAGACGAAGCCCGTGCACCACGGCAAAAACAAGGCTGTAGTTTCTCAATCGTCTGGCTTCTTTGACAACTTTGATGAACCGCTTAATCATTTTGCTTCGTCGCTTTTGTCCATCTTCGTTCAAGATAACGGAGCCAGTGTAGAGCGAAACCTTTAAATGTTCAAGTCAGTCGCAATGATTTAATCACAGGTGGGAATTCTACCAAGCGGAACCACTCAACAGCGTCAAGGATAACTTTGAGTCCCTGATCTCTCCCAGCCCCAGCTACTCCCACAGGGTTGTGCAAAAGATGCAGGTAAGAGTCTGGGCGAATCTGACGATACAAAAAGTGGTCGACGAGTGTAATCTGTTGTGCAAACCACTCAGGCTCCCAGACTGATATCCACGGACGCGTCTGAAGTTGCTGATGAGTCGGCAGCGCCCATTGAGGCGGCGGGTGCGTTGTGGGACTCATGCCCGTAGTCATCGCAAGTGCGGCTGCAGCAATGGCTGCAGCAGAAGGTCCTGCACTGTTTTGTGCTGATGAGAGCCCAGCGGAATGTCCGGGGATGTTGCCGATGCCCGCTTCTTCATTGATACATCCGTATGGGGTTGGAATATATGTTCCGAACCGTGGAGGAAAAGGTGAAATGTACTGCAACGTGTACCATGAGAGTCGCTGTAAAGACAAAACGCTAAGATTCAATGCCACCACATTTGACAGCATATACCTGTTCTCGGATAGCGTGGCTAATTTTCTGCGAATCACCAAAAGAAACCGACGAGATCTCATTTACGAAACTCTGAAGTTCCGAGAGCATCCCCGGGTTCGTCTGGAAATCAAGCCAGTGGTTGGTCACCCACAGAAGCATGCATTTGATCGCCCGAGCTTGTATGTATTTCCGATGACGTCGATAGAAAACCATCTGCGACTGCGTCCTTTCAAACCCTTCGGACTTCCTTAACTGCGGGTAGCCTGGTGAACCTGGAACAATGGTTGGCAAAACCACATTGTACCACTTTATCAGACTTGCGAGGACATGAGAGGGAGAAAGAAAGAATCGATATGTCGCGAAAAACACTTCAGCGTAAGACATGTCGTTTATCAGGGGGAATATAAGGGCGTCTAATAGAGAATCGATCGGGCCAGCGGCGACAATTTGCATGTTTCCAGTGGACGTTGTAGTGTACGTCAGGGAATCGAGCGGCTCATCTGGACGGAAGGTCAACCAATACTTCCGAGTAAAGCAAAATCAAAATGCAGACCTTTAAATATATCCAGAACGCGGGCACTGAACACATCTTCGTACGATCCTTAAAGGAAGTGAGAACCACGAATGTCAATAGTGTAATTACACCCACCTGGTGATAATGGCGGAATGCTTTCAGGTGACGAGACTCCATCACGGCTCACCCATTCAGGAGAATTTTTCACTATCTCGCCACACCGAGCTGCCCACATCATTCGCTCAATTGATGATGTCAAGTTCGATTTTGAGCCAAAGATAGTTTCCAAACTGATGATTTCTGGGAATTGCGGCGATATCTGGTGGAGTGGTCAGCTCGATCCGAGGATTCAATAACTGAAGAAATTACCGGTACATTCTCTGGTTTCTTTGTGCACTCTAAACAATAGAAAGACGCTTAATGTACAAGTCATCGTCTCGGAACAACTGTGCGAATACTTACCATGTAAAAATCCATTGTACCATTCTTTAAAGCCTCGACCAAACAGCTTCTTTGGGGAAGCTGCTAGCTGACCATCTGGAGATTGACCAGCGCCAGCCCCACCACCCCCTAGGGAACCATGAGATGACTTATGTCCAATGTTGGGGGTCGGTAAATCCGGAGAAATTGGTGATCCGCCCCCCCCGCTTCCATTTTTCCTCATGTTTACTCCTCCCGACATATTCAGCGCGGGATGAGAACTTGCTGGTCGAGAAAGCGTCGCTGCATTAGTCTCTTTGGTAAATTGAACATCAAACTCGTCAACAGATTTCTTCGGGGCCTTCGTCCCTGCAAATGGGAATCTATCCACGCTTCTTGCAATGCGATTCGAAACCGAAACAGGCACATGTTGTATCAGTGGCTCCTTTGAACTACTGTCAGCGGGGACAGACATCGCCGGGTTGGATGCGGACACTATTCTCTGTGCGTTTGAAACAGGTGTGAGAGCTGAGATACCGGAGTTTGAGCTCCTTCGTTTAGGAAGCAGAGATGCGCGCTCAGGCTTCGTCATCGGGGAAAGATCACCTATGTCCATCTCGGCCTCAGAGGACTGCGCAAAGGTGTCCCGATTTTTCGACGTCACTCGGCGATCGTTCAGTAGTTCCATCGACGCAAAGTGATTTTTCATGGAATGCATGCTTGCAGTCGACTCCTGTCTGATCTCCTCCAACCGAGCTTTCACTGACGCAACTTTCTGCAAAACTGCCGGAACGCCTGAAACTGTCAATGCTTGTTCAGTTGCTTCCAGTAGCCCTGTGCGCGTAAGCACCCCGCTGTCGTCATCGACAGCCGCTGTTAAAACAACTTGGATGGATGGTCGCTTTTCCGCTATAACTCCGGGCCCAGTATCAGTAACTGGAGCTATTCTACTGGTGTCCCGAGCAAACATTCCAGATCCTGTGACACTCAAACGGTTCGATATCGCAGACACAATCGTGTCACCTCGACTTTCCTTTCGAGAGACTGATGTTCTTCCAGAAGCTGTTCCAGATGCCTCGCCTGCAACCCGCAAAGATGATGGTGCAGACGGCGCATGGACCGAATGGATCTTTTTCCTCTGATCTTGTCGAGGGCTGGGATTTTTCGGAGACGCAGGAGCAGAACGTTTGGCTTCCATCACAGTAGGAGCAACTGATCTATTTTCAGACATTTTTATTTCGGCGACCGGAGATGCGCCGCTTGGCGACGAAGCACTTGCTCTTTGTGGAGTGTCAGGAAGGCTGATAGTAACAGCAGATTCCAGTGATGCCTTCTTCGCCGCCGGGGATTCAGAGAATTCTCCGGTGATACCATCAGTTATCGGAACAGTAACTTTTGCGGGTATGGGTGGTGGTTGTCGGCGACCCGAAGATGATGGCTGGGTGGACTGGCGCTTCGAGCCAGGTTCAGTGGTTTGGTCGGGAATAGATGCCGATTGCTGAAAGCAGCTCGGGCATTTAAAGCAGCCAGGACAGTCTGATCGTCCCGAGCAAACGTCCGCCTTGCTGGAGTGGAATCTGCGAGAGCCAGAACACGTCTCGCAGTCCATGAGTGAGCGCTGATTGGTGGACGCGTACGAAATTTGAAGCAGCTCTACACTAGGCATTTTGCAAGAAAACTGCAGCATATCATTATACAAATAAAGGGGAACGTTACGGCGATTCTAAAAGATCAAAAGAATTCTGTCGACATATCGATCAGATTGAACAGTCGATCCATATCGTCACCAGCATCCCTTTCCACTCCCACCGACCCACTTTCATCAATCGAGTGAGTTGAACGGCTCACAGTAAAGTCTGCCTGTCTGAAAAAGCTCAAGATCTCCTTGCTGATGAGATAACGAGCTTCCTCTTCCGCCGATGTCTCTTCGTCTATAGGTTCACCCTGCTGCATCCGTTCTGCAAATTCCCTCGCTTCTTACGCCAGTCAATCGCCTGCTCTAAGCGATCAGTGTTTAGGAAAGTTACCTCGATTGATGATG
Organism: Cladochytrium replicatum; assembly: GCA_025526935.1. Lineage (NCBI taxonomy): Eukaryota > Fungi > Chytridiomycota > Chytridiomycetes > Cladochytriales > Cladochytriaceae > Cladochytrium > Cladochytrium replicatum. Next base: position 234,368 of record JAHLKD010000060.1, on the reverse strand, counting down.
GGAAAGGGTAAGCCCGCTCGTGCACCACACGCAATTCCCCATGATTGGGCACAAATCCCAGGAGTAACTCTTTGGAAATTTAGATGAGCATTCCTAAAGGAAGTTTCTGTTTGATGGAATGCGAACCTGTATAAAAATGTCAAAGAGTCGAGCGATCGCGGGTCAATAACCATGTCCATTGTGTATGCCCCTAGCAGTGGCCTCTTTCTGATCAGATTCCATTGAAATATTTCTAAATGAAGAATTAATTGTGTTTAGATGGTTAATTCCAGAGGAGCAACAATGTGATCACCGTGAAAATGTGTGGCAGCTAGAACAATTGGGCAGTCTGCTTCACGTCGCAGCATCGTGTCCAAAGTTGCACAAAACAACCCAATTCCATCTTTGTAGTGGTGAGTTGCAATACACAAACCACAAAACGATGGACCCACTTGAAGCTTCAGTTCCTTTTCCGAATTCGTCAATGATGACCAGGCTTCTTCTGGTAGCATTGCGAAGCGAGACTGCAACCTGGTGGAGATCGATCATAAAGGCGCTGACAACCTGTCGTTGAGAGTTATACACTCCCAAGCCAAGAGATCGGCGCACTGCAGCTTGCCTTTGTAACACTTTCACGAGTATGAACACGTGTGAAGATCTTGTCCACAAGGCCAATGCGTGCTCGTTCCGCTGGTACAAAGCTTCCAACATGAGCCATGAAGGTTATCAGTGCAACCTATAAACCTGAGCAAGCAGGATGAGTAAGCCCACCTAAATCCTACCTGTTTGATATACACGCTCTTCCCAGAGAAGTTCGGTCCAGTAAGTAGCATTACTTTATGCCATTCGCTGTCATCAGTGATCTTGTCTGGACTCCCTAAACGACAATCATTCTCGACAAACGTTTCTGAAATGAGCTCATGCAATGGGTGCCTGTAACCTAACATGAGGGGGTGAACTACATATCATCTAGTTACTTGCCGCCCTTTAACGATTTCGATCAAATTCTCGTTAGTCATTTCGGGCATCTTAAAATTTCCGATTCTAGCAGCCTCGGCCAGCGAGATCAGGCTGAGCACTGGTTCAGCTGTAGCCCCGAACTGGTTGGTGAATCCTACCAGTCAATCTCTGCGCAAGTATCAAGAACCTTCAGTATCGTGTCCTTATAAGTCAAGATTGTTTCTTGGAGCTTTTGGACTATCGCACTTTCTCTATCTACAACAAAACGTCAATAATATTCAGATAGAATCTTGCTAGTGATGCCCCACCAACAATGAGAGAATGTATGTCTCCGATCTGCTCATCCAGAGCTGAAAGATAATGTTAAACAGCACTCCATCACAGGCTTCATCATATATACCAAACATCTGATCATTTTTGTAGTATACAGAACTCTCTGTAGCAAACTATTCGATGTGAGTTTTAACCTTAATCGGTCTGAAATCAGGTTAAACACGAAACTCACCTGAAAAACTAACCTGTCCACAACGTAGTCTTCCGCTGTTCTCATGAAGCCTTGTCGAGGGACAGTGATCAAATAGCCAAGTTGCGGGAAGTAAATCACATTCAAGTCCTGTCCCAACTGCGGCGGGATGCAATCCACGACAGTTCGTGCCACAGCCGACTTTTGAGATGTCAACCACATATGATTGTGTAGCTCGCTTGATGTCGTGACGTCTTACCAAAAGATCATCTAGACCGTTATACGTCCGTTTCATCTCGTCGAGTTCATCGTCAACTTGAGGCTTTACGACAAATCGGTTTTCCGCCCCTGATTCATCAAAGTCGAGCTCAAGAGAAAAGAGAGTTCATATCAAGATTTAGCTGAGACCACACATCGATCTTACGGTGCTCGAGATGAAGACTCCAATCTCCCTGAGGTTGTCATAGCTGAAATACTGATTGATCTTTGACAAGGATATCCCGTCAATATAGTACGAGCACTTAAGGAACAGTATATGCACCTTCTGAACAATCGGTGGGGTTGGGGATGAAAACTCCTGCACGGCGGTACGTATCTTAAGTGCATAAAGTGCAAACTATCCAAGGAAGAACGTTGTAAGCGTAATATCTGGCAATGTAGCCATCTCATTACCTTCACGAGCGAGTGCCACTCGTGTATTGCCACTTTTGTTTTGAGATGGAAGGTGGTTTTCTACCAATTTTAAGATTTGAGAAAGTTGAGCTGTTTGAGTTCAAATGCAGGCGGATCTTACTGTTATTGACTTCACATGCTTGAGATGGTCTCTAATTTGATTCACATTGTGAGAATGGTCGGACCCTGAAGTACAGAAAATCAGTTCCATATTGTGGTTTTTGAGTGTCGGGACTTCTTACGTAGCAAATATTGAATAGTCAAATGTCGTTCCCTGAGCACGGTTATATCTCTGGAAGGCCGCAGAAACCATTGCTTCAGTAGCGCGCGGCCCGCAGGAGTCCTTGTGTTATCCAAAAGCCCTGCGGCATTTATGATAAGCATAAAATAGTCGCTGTTTAGCATGATGTACCAAACAACGATAGCCCTTCTTTAGTCCGCTTGCTGTGCATACCAGGATGTGCTTCGTTGCAAAATATCTGAAGAGAGCTTTACAAAGCAAAAATATTCGAATCAGGATAGTCAGTAAGCTCGCATACCACATAGCGTCCATGTTAACATGCACGAATTTGTTTCTAGGTGTGGAAATGTGTAAACAGACGAAGGGGAGTTGTTCTGGAACTCTTACAAGTTGAACAACTCAACCCCAGTCACCTCCATCTCTCGCCCACTTGCACCATCTTCAGCATATATCTCGCCGGTCAGCCGTGCTTTCGCTACATAAGTCAACAGGGCCCCAGCACAACAAACCTAAGGTGCAACAATGAATGAGGATTGGCGATGGAACAAACTAAGTCACACCATTTCTTGATTCCCCAACGAAATGACACTCTCAAGGTATATCATCATGTCCGCCTGAGGACCGAGCTGCCCGTCGGCCTGGATGTGCACGTATCGCGATTCGGGGCCATCACCGTTCACCTTTATGGACAAAAGTTTTGACTTCCCCCCTTCGTACAGAAAGTCGGTCTGAAAGGTGTATAGATTAAAGGTTCGAAGCTGGTCGAGTTAATGTAGTTACCGAAGGTCTGACTTCGACCGAAAAGCCCAATGGCATGGATCCATCTTGAGAATAGTGAGCGGGAAAATCATAAAACAGAATCGCAGTGCCATCACACCGTTCTCTCGAAGAATTTCCATCAATGCTTCGTCCGTCCTCGATCCAACCACAATAATGTTTGGGCGAACTTGAACCTTGACTAGGCAGATCTCGATATCAAATGGAGCAAAAATCGGATCAAGCAACTTACGCATTCGAACAAGCTCAAAGTCATCAGTTTCAAACATATCCTGCATAAGGTACACTCTTGATTTTGCGACACTGTAATACGCAGTGCCGAGTTTTTTCGAGCGATATGAAATCGTCATCACAACCTTAAAGTTAAGAAGCATTGATTCTTACTGAAATTGAGAGATTTTAAAATCACCTTATCCTCGACGTCCTCATCGTCGCCTTCTCTGAAAATACGAGCCACATCCCGGCGATGTTCAATCAGCTCAGGAAGAGCAGAATTGAGTGGTACTCGCTCGCTTCTTTTAGGAAATTGTGCCTCGTCTTCGCTTGAATCCTCTTCTTCATCAGTTGTTGTTGCACTCAGATCATTCGCGCCTAGCCAACTGGATAAACTTTTCTGTGCTCTTCTCTCTTTGACGCTCTCATTTGCTCGTTCACTGTCGATGTTCGTCGTCGCGAGCATCCGACTGTTAAGATCAATTTCGGTTACTACTTCAGGACATTTGGAAACAGCTGGTGTAGCCACGCTGAAGTTGGACAATGATTCGTGTCCTTCCCATGGTAACTTCCGAGAAATACTTGGGGCACGAAGAGAATGGGCAGATGAAAATATTAAACGGTCTGCCCCCTCCGGTGGGATTTTGGCCTGCTTTGGCTGCGAACATGCAGATCGGGGATTCGAATCGGCGTTAGAGTCGACCGATTTATCTCTTTCTCCTTGTTGATTCTGAAACGCTCCCAGTGAGGATATTGCGTCACGTCCAACGCCGTCATAGGTTATTCTTTCTATTTTGTTTTCATCAATTTCCAGTACTGCTTCATTGTTTGTGTGCATGTGTTCGCCCAGTTTTAGACCTTCGACAATAACATTGCCATGTGGTGGTTCTGTGTCTACATCCATCATGTCTGCATCCTCGCAGAAGGACATTTGCTTAATTTTACGTTGAATATTAACTTCCTCTTAAATGGTCACAGGTCGATTTTGAATTATTGCTTACCTTCGCTGAAGGCTGATCATGCTCGGGCTGTAATCCAGGTGAATAGTCAGTAATTTTGGTCTGCGAATTCAAACTACGCCCTTTCCCAAGCCATGAAAATTGAGTAGAGACCATCCCAGTTAAAAGAGCATCTTTCTCGTTTGTCATATGTTCTGTTTCCATTGGGATAAGATCCTGTTGGTTTGACGAAAACATCACGCTTGGCGTATGCATCTGCACCCCTTGTGTATTAGTTTGGTTAGTTATGGTTCTTTGCTAGGAAAGTTTAGATCAGCAAATTAGGAAGAGGGAAGTGGGAGCCCAACCTCAAGGATAGATTGGTGCGAAGCGAAAGATTCGATATCCTCTTCGTCTACCGAAGGAAGGTCGTTCGCCTCCTTTACATTCATGACTCTTCTCAAAAATGGAGTTCGAGCAGGGCGTCTGCTTAGAGCAGGCGAAATGACAGATTTGAGAGGACTTTTGCTCGTGGGCAAGCGGAAGTTGTCTACAAACCTCGAAATTGGCCTTGAAGGAGTGAAGTTGGGAGCAATGTTCTTTTGCTGTTGTGAAAACGGAGTGCGGTTTTGAGTTGTGCGCATTCTGTGCGGTTTTAATATCGAGCCGCTCGAGCCCGCCGGAATACCAGCGCGACTCAGGGTAGAGATCTGAGGTGTTCGAAAGGTGGTGGGTTGGAAAACATTAGACTGACTTTCGCCAAAAATTTGTTTGGGCGTCGTCGGCGGGCAGTTCTGATCAACGCTTCCCCCGAATCGATACCGAAGATCACCACCTGAAGTTTCAGCCCTCAGACGCTCTACTGCCGTTATGGATCGGCTTGAGACACCAACCAGAGTATCCTTAATAGAGGCATTGGTCGTTTCCTCGCCAACCCCTTCACCGAAAGCTTCATTATGGTCTACAGATATTGAGTGAAGAGATCCAGATCCGATCCTGTCGAGCTGTGTACGTTGCGAATCAAACGTCGATGGAAAAGGAAGATCATTCTTGTACGTGGAATTGGGCACCTGAAGCCCAACCTGGGAGACGCTATCGTGTGGGTATATATCCGAGATCGCATGTTGGTTCCCAGTCACCGGATCTTTCTGGCGACACATGTCCGACATGCTTGTTACGGAGGGCGGCTCACGATTGTGACGAGACTGAAGGCCCGCCTTGCTCAGGACAGGCGAGAAAAGTGAATCTTGGCTGAAAATAATCTCGCTGATATCGGTTGATAGTTTTCGAGCGCCAACTTCTCCGTTGTTCTGCATGTATGTCATCTCCAAATCATTAAGTGGTGGCGAAATAATTGGATCAGGTTTATCCATTGACGCATGTATTATCTTCTCCAGTTTATCAATGGTCTCTTGATAGCCAGGAGAAGAAGAGATGAACATATCTGGAGTTGCTTTTTGGGAGTGACCCGGGGAGGAATGGAGGCTATTGCGAATGATATACGGTTCCATCGACGAATCATCCATTTTGAATTCGAGGGTATTGAACGTGCTCAAGTCGATCTTGATGCCCTCCCCAACCCGATGGGACCACTGCTGCAATGTTAGTAACAGTCCGCCTCGCACAAGCCACCGCATCGCACATTTGACAACCTCACCAGCAGAAGTATGCGGCGGCAGAAAGAGTTGCATTCACAAAATAAAAAGTTATCCACCGTTGCATTCTTAAACCGACTCAGCGCTGTTGACTGGTTTTTGGGTGTGTCCCCCCGGTGATTTCCCACGACCATTTTGGGATCCTCGACCTGGACATGACGTCCCCAAATCTTCACCCCCAGCTTCACCGCTGGTATGTTGACAGTTGACCCACCATCAATAACAGTAGGGAATTTCAACCTTGTTATTAACTGAAATGCAAATCCTTCCCTTGAAGATGGTAATTTTGGGCACCGTAAAGTCTACTGGTCTTTTTCCTTTCTGGTCCTACCTAAGTCTTAGAAAGAATCTTTTGTGAAAATTTCTTTAGCATTTTCATCAGACATCCTCAGTGCAGCCTTGTCATCAGATGTTAAAGGTGTCGCACCCTTTCTAGTCTGAGCAGCAGTAATCTTGTTTAGTTCGTAGAGACGCCGTACATTATCAAAATGGTCAATGTACGAACAAATAGGTCCTTGATCTATTTCATGAATTATGCTTGTAAGGCGCGTAGGACGCAATGTTGTCGTCTATCTCCCTCCATTGAAACACAAACACACACACAGACACACACACACACACACACACACACAAACACATCATGTATTCACACCAAAAACAGCAGCCACAATATCAAGGCACAACTTGCTCCTGCTCTCTCTCCTCTTGCCGCAGTGATGTCGACGCTGCACCCTGTCCACTCGACGAAGACGACGACGTGCCCTGTGCCGGTGCTTCAGGCATCAGAGACAGGAGCTGTGTCAATTGAGTCGTCACGCCCACAAGCTGGTGCTGCACATTCTGAAGCGCTTCCAGCCGTGCGAGGATAGCCTGGCGCGACGTTCCCTCCATGGACCGAAGCTGTTCGTCACTCAGATGTTCGTACACCCGAGTGCTTGGAAGTGCTAAAAAAAACGAAAACAAAATAAAAAAAAGGCTTCAATAAAAAGGAGCCAATGTATCAATGTCAATTTTCTTTTCTCACATTGTCCAGGGACGACCAGAGGTGTCAGAGTGAGACCGCCCAAATACGCGGCGCTGAAAATCTGTTAGTTTCAGCACAGAAAAGGAAAAGCAAATAATTTAGCAACGTGCGGGTGTTCGCCAGTATGTTTGAAATATCATACATCGCGAGGCGGGTCAACTGCAGCCGCACGGGTAGGCTCAGCTTGTCCGGCTGGAACACCGGGTTGAGCTCCCGCGGGGGCCTGAGCATCACCCAAGAATCCTTGTGGGCGAACAGCTCGTCCCAAAAAGGCAGGCAAGCCCAAGCCTGGAACCGGTGGTTGGCCAGCAGGAGGGTGTTGATTCGCACCACCGACCGGAGGAGGTTGTTGGGCTTGTGCAGCCGGTTGGGGCGGTTGAGCGGGGGTGGCTAAATCATAAAGCAGCAATGAGCAACCCTCATGATAAACCCTTCAATAACCCAGTACAAACATACGCTGTTCAAGAACAGATCTTCGGCTACGTGTGCAGAAAACGGGTTATGTGTAAGTGACAAGTAACCCAAACACACCGTCCGAAAAATAGTCATACCAAGTCGGACAGCTCCGCTGGCGCTCGAGCCAGCTCCTCAAGCACCGAAAATGGAAAATGTGACCGCACGGAAGCTTTTTCGGGGTCAGCGATTCCGCAGTTCCCGTTGGCCGCGGTGGACCCTGTGCCGGACCACCCGCCGCCGCACCGTCGTTGCCCTCGGGCTGCGCTCCAGGCAGCTCCATCTCCTCTCTGCAAATAATGCACGTCCGATCCGTCGCGTTGAGTTCCTCCAGAGTCGCGTCCGGGTACCGCTCGTTCATATTCGCGGTGGCTCGTCGGTACTGAACCAGATCGCGGCATCGCTGGAGGAAGCTGCGACAGGTGAGGTACAAATCACGAACAATGTGCAAGGGGAAGCCGTAGAAGTGAACGACGACAGCGAAGAAGAGGAAGTATGTGATGAGCTTGAAAAAGTCTACAAAACAGTAAAAAAACACAAAAACAGTCAGGAGCGACCCACCATGGATTCGGGGGTTTCATCCATAGGGATGCGTTTACCTGTAACCAGGTCTAGGTAGAACAGGTACATTGATTTCTGCTCCCATGGTGCTTCGCTTCTCAAATCGATCGTGTGCAAAATGTACTTGCAGATCATCGAAACGATCAGCGACGAAAGAATCGCATACTAAAAATGGACGCTGAGCACGTCGAAAAAAAAGAAACCCCCCGCTATCGACAGTTTTGCTCGGTACCTCAAACCCAAAGATGATCATCATGCTGCTCCCCTTGGTCTGCGTGTATTCAATGGCGTACCACACCTGGCCAAAGTCCGTCAGGAGCAGCAACGACATCACAATGACCATGCGAACATGGAATGACACCGGCGGGTTCATGATCTGCTCCATCTGTCCACAACGCAAAAAAAGGAAATGACATTCTTTTTCGTTTACAGTCTGTTCCCAAACTTACAAAGTCGATCCGATCGTTCGATATCCAATGAAAGATCTTGACAAACAACAGAAACATGAACAGCGTCACGAACGTCACGTCAAACTCGTCCCTGATGATGGTCATCGCCAGGAGCGTCTCTGTGACCGCTACCCACGAGTTGTCATACAAATGCTGAAAATAGGTGGGCCCAAAAAAAAGGTCAACCATGTCGGCCCCTCCCCTAATGAGCCACACCGACAGACAATCGGTTGACCGTCCTCACCTCCAATTCCAATGCGCGCAGGTCCCCAAAGAACAACTTCTGCAAGAATCGTCCTGCCATGATCATCAGAAACGCACCAAAATTCAAAAGAACCTTGTTTTCCAGGGTAAAAAAAAAGGATCAGTCCCACGCATCGGAAAATTGCAATTGCGTGCAATTAATGTACCAGTAGCGATGCGCTCGAGCGGGTGAGGTGGATGCATGTGTTGTAGAAGTGGCCCCTCTGGATCCATGCATTCCCGACGACCAGTGCCGCCAGTAGCGAGCTGACAGCACCAAACACGAGCAAGCGCATCGTTTCGGTTGGGTTTTCAAGGTGGATGAACTTGGCACACAAGCCGCAGAGACGCAGGGGCACCGACGTGTGCCAATCATTCATTTTGGGGCTATTTTTTAATTTATTGTACAGAAGAAAAAGGAAAGAAAATGGTTTGCTTTATCATCGAGAGAAATTAGGGAGATGGGGGACTATTGAAGTGCTGGTGTTGCAAGCGCTTGAATTCGAGGCAGGCGGGTGGAAACAATGAAGATGGAAAAAACTAATTCATATCACTACGAAGAAAAATCAGAAGGGACGGGGTATTCAGACATCAAAAAACGTTGGACAAAGAAACAAAATGAGGAGACGAAAAAAAATCGAATTTTCCAAAATCAAGGTTCCTGTCCCCACACCTGCTCGCACCGAACCCCACCTCCACGAACAATATCCACAACCACCCCCGGCCGAACCGGATTCCCGTCAACAACCACAACAACGAGCCCCCTGCTCTCCCCCATCTCCTCTTCCTCCACCTTCAAAATACACTGCGCCAAGGAGGTCACCCCTTGCTTCCCGATCCGGTTCGCAGACACATCAAGCCGCTTCAGACGGCCAAGATACCCCACCACCCTCTCATCCATCCCCATCACCATTCTCGCAATCGAATTCGCCCCGTCGTCTTCCACCGCGTTGCCGCTCAAACCAAGCTCCACAAGCTCACATTCTCCTTGCGGCGCTTCGGCCTCGAACGCAAGCAACCCGTGGTCCGTGATCGAATTCCGCCCGATCCAGAGCCTCTGCAGCCCAGGAATCGACAGCAGCGCCATAAAGCCCTTGTCGCCAACCGCGTTGTCTTCAAGCCCAAGAGTGCTCACCACGCCAGTCGCACGTACCGCCGCCGCAAGCTCAAGCGCGCCTTCCTCCCCAATCATGTTACTACCAAGATTGACGTACCGCACCGCGTTCTTGCTCTCCACGTTCCCCCGCGTCCCGTTCGCGACCAACCCGTCCGCAATAATCTTGGCCCCCCGATTCCGAAGCCCCTTCCCAGTCAAAGACTCGAGCCCGTTCGCGCACAAAGACACCGCATTGAGCCGAGTCGACCCGCACGCCAGCCACCGTGACAGTGCTTCGCACCCTCTCAAACTGATAGAGTTGCCATCGAGATTTAGTCGTCGCAACGAAGAGTTCTCCGACCTCAGCAGCGCTTCAAATAGCGTCGTTGCTCCCACGTCGTCGATCCCGTTGTGTGACAGCGAAAGAGACTCGAGCGCGCTGAACCGTGTCGACAGCCCAAGCTCACCCGTCAGCCCTCCCAGATCCCCAACCGCGGAATCAAACGATCGCGCCAGCCGGTGGAACCCCGCACTCGAAATCACACTGAGCTGGTTCCCCTCCAGCATCAACCGCTTGAGCTCGCTTCCAGCCGTACCTCCGAGCGAAGCGGAGAGCGCTTCCACTCCAGCGGACCCGATCCGATTCTGACGCAGAGAAAGCTCCACAAGCCGCAACCCGCAGTCCAGCCCCGACGCAAGCTCAGCGGCTCCTTCGTCGTCTATGAAGTTCCCGTCCAGATCCAAAGACCGCAGTGCCAGCCCGTGCTCCAGATTCGCTTGCTCCTTCATCGCCAGAGTCAGGCCTGAAATCCCTCGGCGGCCGACGCCAACGGAACGCAGAGCAAGTTTCCGGAACCGAGCGAGCCCAAACACCGCGCTCGCGACCGCGTGAACCAGATCACGCGCGTCAGGCTCCTCTTCCTTTGAATTCTCTCCAAACGGATCGCTCACAGACCGCCCTTGCCCCATCTGTGCCGAATGCGGGACCATTGCAAGATTCGAATTCGAACCACGAAATTCTTGCTCACCGTCTTCTTCGACGGCTAGCGAATCGGGAGGTATCGCACCAACGCCTTGGATTCCAAGCTCCTCCAAAAACTTTAGCTCCGAAAGAGCGTTCGCGAGCGCTTTGACAGCCGGCTCCGAGAGCAAACTTGTGCAGACAAGGTGAAGCCGCCTGAGTCCAAGCAAAGGGTCTTCTAGCTGCTCCACGGAACGCGGGACCGCACTCGCGGCACTCACGACATAGCCAAGCAGTCCCACGTCGCGCGACGACATGTTGCGGAACACAAAGCCAGACTCAATACCTCTGGCCCCGCCTAAAAGCTCTGCAAATCTCTCCGCCGAAAAAGCAAGCTCGTCGCCTTCATCGTCTTCGCAAACTCGGATGTCGGAACCGCTTACCCCATCAACGACACCCATGCACCGCTCGAAAAACGGAGCAATGGCTTCTCCTGTCGTCGCCAGAGACCGCTTGACACTGAACGACGTAAACCTCAGCCGTTCCGCATACGTTCGCCCACTCTGCACAGCCTTCCTGATCAGCGCGGCTGCCGCATCCACGGAGGGCACCATGACCAACGGCAGCGGCGGCTCAGCGTCGTCCCCAGCGGTACACTCTTCGTCTGGCTCAACACCCAACAACCTCAAGTCGCAATGCAGCGTCGTCGGCGCGTCCCGGACAGGGTTACCATCGAGAAACACGCTCGTGACCCCTTCCCCGGGCTTCACCATCCTCTTTGGGTCCACAATCTCCATCGACTCCATGAGCTTCCTCACCCCGGCCTCACCGATCGTGTTTCCCTCCAGATGCAAGACACGCAACTTGCCCGCGGAAGCAGCACCATGGCCCTGGAAGTACGCCGCGAGCGCCCCGACGCCGTCGTTCCGCACGCCGTTCGAGTCGATCCACAGCTCCTCGATCGAACCGCACTCGCCCAGCGCCCGCGCGAGCGTCGCGACGCCCTCGGACCGCAGATCGTTCTTGCTGAGATGCAGCCGAGCGAGTCCGCACTTGGGCTCCCGCAGCGCGTCCGCAATCACCCTCGCGTCATCTACGGACAGATTGCAGTCGCTCAGGTTCAACGTCTTCAGACTTGGATGCGTGCAGACGACGCCTAGGAACTCAGCCAGAGCGACGGGGTCGTCCATGGCGCCAGGGTTTCCCGAAAGGTTCACCGTTTCGAGAGTCTCATTGGACCGCAGAGCGCTCGCAAGCGTGCGGAGCGAGGCTCCTGTCAGTTCCGCCGATCGCATCGACAACACCTTCAGAGACATTACCGGCGCGTTCCCGGCGGCGGCGGCCATGCCGAGCGACTGTGCGATCCCGCTCGCATCCAAGTCACCAAGACCCTTGTTGTAGTCCAATACCAGAGACTCCAACCCACCGAGTTCTCTCAGCGCCCCGAGAACACCGCACAGCCCGCCTGGGTACAAGCCCGTCCGGGATAAGTCGAGCCCACTCAACCCGGCGTTCTCTCTCACCCCCGCCGCAAACGCATCGCACCATTCCTCCATGAACCCGAATTCGCTCTTCACCCCGCCCAGCCCAACAGCGTCTTTCCCAGAAAGCGCAGCCTTCAGCGCGCTCATCGCCTCGCCGTCCCTCAGCGTCGGCCCGGGGTGTCCGTGCCACTTTACCCGCCGGACAGCGTTGCCCGCCGGAACACCCGCGGCGAGCACCAGCGCCGCGGCCGACGACCGGAGCTCGACGTCCATAAGCGCGAGCTCGAGCACCGCGACGTGGTCCTTCTTGCCCGGTATCTTCAATGCGCCTACGAACCGTCGTGCGGCCGCCTCGTCCATCTGGCAACCCACCAGGGTCAGCTGCCGTAGTGGCACAGCGCCGGCGTCGGAAGGGAGCCGCAGGCGCTTTCGAAGCTCCTCGGCTAGAGAGGCAATGTCGGCTGGAAGGAGATTGATGAAGGTCGCTTCGTCGCGGGTGAGGTCTGCTAAAGGGGAGGTCTTGCGTGGAGGTGGCGGAATGAATGCAGCCGGACGCCTGCCCGGTTCGCGTTTCATGGCGACGGTCTGCATCCATGGCGCCAGTGGGGCGCCGAGGGTCGCTTGACGGTGCGCTGCGGCGGCTGCGAGAGATGTCGTCTGTTTGGGAGAAGGTAGAGCCTGCCTGGTGACCGACAATGGAACTGGCATAGGTGATGTGAGCATGTTCAACTTGGAGGAAGGTGGAGACGGGGTGTGAACGGGCGTTGGGAGTGACTCGTTGCTGATGTGTTGCTGATGGAGGGGACCATGATTGCGTTCCAATTTGGGCAGATTTGCCAGCCTCACGGATCGAGCGTGTGCCGCCGCTGCAGAAGTGATGTTTCGGTTTGCTGCTGTGACAAGAATTCCGACGACGGGGGCCCGCACACCAGCAACTGGGTCCTTGGATTGACTTGGACTCGCCTGCATCGGAAAAAACGTTTTGAGTGTGTCATTTCCATAATCTAATAGGTGTGTAGTTTTACACACTTACGTTGGCAGCAACGAGTGGTGTCTGGGGAGCAGCATGTGAGACCGAATCATTGATCTGTTGGGCATCGTTTTCCGGTATTTTTGGGTTTGGTGGTGATTGAATATTCAAACCAGTAACTTTGGCGTGATCGATAGCATCGGTCCTAGTGGGTCCATCATCAGACAGAGCGACGATTTTTACTGCTTCTGGGGTTATAGGAGTCAGCAGCAATGGGTTTGCGGATTGTGGTTCGGCATTTGAAACTACTTCTGCATCTTGAACAACAAAGTTAGAAACCGGCTCTGCATCCGTTAACTCCCGAAGATTCTTCTCAATGGCATCGACATCAGTCGGCGGCTTTAGCTCAAGTTTTTCGCTCGCATCAACGTCACCCGACTTTATCTGTTCTTCAAGGTTGTGCTTTGTCGCTTCTTTCAACAGCGCTATTCTCAGCCTCTCTTCCAGCTCGCCCCTGCTCTTTTGCCTAGGTCGGGGGCTGACAGCAGAGTCTCGCTTCCATCGGGTCGTCCGCGACGCGACAGATCCGGAAGTTTGGTCCGGAGTTGCTGCCAATATACTGCCAGAATCGATGGTTTCGATCCATGTGTGCACAGCGCACTCCACGGCTTTCCGAACATCTGCAGCCCTGAAGGGTACCTCTCCAAGTTCCGCGGACCCTTCGGCATTTTCAGGCGGTGGAGGCGGTGAGCGCGGCGAAAAGAAATGGCGGACGCGCTGAAGCGCTCTGTGCAGAGTGCTTGATGGCGTGGAAGGGGGAGTGGACGACCCTAGGCTGTTTAAATGAGATCAATGTCAATGAATCAATTAAAAAGTCCGTCCGTCCGTCTGTCTCTGTCCTCTCCGTCTCTGTCTCTATCTCTCAATCTGTCTGTCTCTGTCTCTGTCTGTCTCTGTCTGTATCTCTCTCTCGCTCTCTTTCTCTCTCCGTCCCTCTCACTCTTCTGTCTCTGTCTGTCCCTCTCCCTCTCCCTCCATCTCTCTCTCTCTCTCTCTCTATCACACTCATACCTTGACGGGGTTGGAAGAGTAGGTGCGGTGGTTTCAGTGGGACTTGCACCGACGGTGGGGAGAGCAGACGGAAGAACGGGCGATGGGGAGGGGGAGTGGTGCTGCTGCAGGGTGTCAAGTCTCAGTGGTTCTCGTTTTGACCTCAGAGAGTCGACCAGAGTTCCGGACAGACTATGGCTGCGCTGGCGGGAGCCTCGCCTTGCTGAGGAGGAGGGCGAGTGGGCAAGGTTTGGTGAGCTGAGTGATGAATGGTGAGAGAAGAGCAGTATCGGAGCGGCGGCACCTTCGTGGCGAAGAGCGGCAGCGATGCGCTTTGCGTGTTGAGAAGCGGCTGGACCCATTCTTTGGTGATTGTGGTTTGACAGGATGCATATGAGGGCAAAGGGTTGGATGGACTTGAAGGATGAGGTCACAGATTTTGTAGAGACAGAAGACGATGAGGTCGAGATGACACGCGGCGCGGATGAGTGACTATGTACAGAGTTTAGTTTTGCGATCCGATGGAGTTCAGATCTGTAGGAGTTGACGGCGGCGGTAGCGGAGAAAGGGCATTCGACGATGGAAGCGAAAAGGTCAGGGGGAACGGGAACGAATTGTCTGCGATGGGAATGATCAGAGACGAGGGAAGCTATGTCGATGTCGTCGAGCATCATTCGGAGGTCAGGAGGGCCTATGGCGAGGATGGCGAAGGTCGGGGGAAGGGGGGAGTGCCAGATGTGGAGCAGAGGGGAGGGCGGTTGGTGAGAAGCGGAGAGATTAGTAGGGCTGGAGTCTGACATTGAAGCTGGAAGACGGCGAGAGAGGAGAGAGAGGAGAGGGATTGGAGAGATTCGAGGGTTAGTGAAGTTTTGCTTCGAAAGGTAGGAAGACTGTGTACATTTGAGAAGAGACACATCCGCGGTGCAGTGCAGCAGGAGCAGTAGACAAGTAGCAGTGGTATTAATACTGGCGGTGAGTCGCAGGGGCAGTACTGTGATGTGTAACGGAGCACCGGTGTGCTAGCAGCAGTCACAGCAGCAGACGAAGCTGATTTGAATGGAACCGACGGATATCGGTGGCAGTGTCGACACGGTGTGAGTATATGATAATAACATTGGTAATTATAATTATAATCAGGTAGCTACCACTGCTACTACCGTCGCTGCTGTTACTGCTGCCCTATTATTGCCGTTATTCCGTCATCTTTGTTGTTGTGTGCTCAGCTCTTCCTTCCTGTGCGTGCGTGCGTGGCTGCGTGCGGCTCCCATTCCGAATGTCCACCTACACTAGCGTACCCGTCGCGGATCTCGATAAAGACAGAACCCCTCCCTTGCTGCCTTCCTCTCCTGCCAACCATGATCCGGAGAAAATGCTCTCTTCGCCAGAGAGTGAGGGCCCCCTCGCCACCACCGCTAACCTAATCTACATCCTGCTCAACATCGTCTCGTCCGTCGGCATCGTCATCTCAAACAAATGGGTCATCGAAACTCACAACTTCAGGTTTGGCACCCTCCTCACCTTCTTCCACTTTGTCATGACCTCCGTCGGCCTCGAACTGTGCGCCCGCTTCGGCCTGTACCAACGGAAACGCATCCCCTGGTCCCAGGTCGTCGCTCTCTCCGCTTCATTCTGCGGCTTTGTCGTCTTGACGAACCTCAGTCTGCAGTACAACTCCATCGCCTTTTACCAGGTTGTCTTGAATCGACATCTGCATTCTGGACCTTGTCATTCCTGACCCCCCCCTTCTTGCTTTCAGATGGCCAAAGTATTGACCACTCCCACCATCGTCGTCATTCAATCCCTCTACTACGGCGTTCAGTTCTCAAACTTGATCAAGGCCTCCCTTTTCGTCACTTGCTTTGGCGTCCTCGTCACCAGCGTCACCGACGTTAAGGTCAACTTTATCGGCACCCTCTGCGCAATTTCGGGCGTCATCGTCACTTCCCTCTACCAAGTAAAAACCACTTTCTTTGCTTCCAGTCTGGCCGTTCAACTTTATTTTAGATCTGGGTGGGAACCAGGCAGAAGGAGCTCGGTGCAAACTCGATGCAGCTGCTTGCGTACCAGGCTCCCCTGTCGGCTTTTATGCTGCTCTTCGTCATCCCACTCATCGACGACATGAAGGGACTGAGATCTTACCAGTTCACCGTGGAGAACATCACTTGGATCTTTATCTCGTCGTTCCTTGCCTTCTTTGTCAACATCAGCATCTTTTTGATCATTGGAAAGACGAGCCCTGTGGTGAGTGTTTCAACCTTCGCTACCGGGTTTTTGATCCAACCTCTTCGTTATAGACATACAACGTGGTCGGACACTTTAAACTTTCGACCATCATCATTCTTGGGTTTGTGATCTTTGGATCCCCCGTTGACTTTAAAAACATTCTCGGAATTCTTATCTCGTGCGGAGGCGTATTCTGGTACACTCACCTGAAAATGAAGGAGAGCGGTTAACGGAAATAGGGCGGTGTTCAGCACATTCCTTGCTTCAGTGCAATAGAGGTTCTGAGTTTGAGGTTTAGATTTTTATTTGCCATTTTACATCTGCGTCTCCACATCTTTTTTGGGCGGGTATTCAAGGTTGGTGTTGGGTGACCAGACTTGGGTATGTGTTTTTGTCACTCAATTCCGGGTCCGACATAACATGAAGAGAAAATATGAAACTCAATTCTATGACTGCACCCATCGTCGCAGCTTCATTTCTACCTCGTCGACGACTGCACACCACGATTCCGCTCACTGTTTCACATTCTTTGAGCTGAGCGCGAGCATGCGATAAAACTCTCTGTACGAAACCCGCCCGTCCCCGTCCCCATCCAGCTGTCTGAACGCTATCGTCGCCATCGCGGTCGCAGAAGATCCACTCAGGCCCGGCGCAGCCCTCGCCATCGCAAGCGCCAAGTCCTCCGTCACCAGATACCCCTTGTCTTTTTCCCGTGCAATCAATCGGGTGTAAAAAACAAAAAGCCCCCCAAAAAAAGGTTACCTTCGTTGTCGAGCAACCGAAAGATCTCCACCGCCGCATCGTCAAACGACACCTTGATCCTCGGCGCCACGACGTCCACGAACCGCTCCAGCGGGACGGATCGGAGGGACCCGAGAAGCGCGTCGAGATCATGCTTGGGGGGAGACCGCTAATCAGTCATAAAAATCAAACGATATTTATTATGTTACGGGAGATGGGATCGAGGCTGTTGCGGCGATGTAGGCGAGACGGGCGTGAGTAGGCGAGATGGAGCCCTTGCGCGAGGGGTCGTAGCGCTGGAACGCGGAGGCTGCACATGTGCGCGGTGGTTCCATGTTGAGATACAGCAAAGCCCGCGGAGATTTTCGGTGATCAGAGTCTTTCTCTTGCCAGGCAAATGAATTCAAATTATGCAGAAGCAGAAAGAAAACATCTACTGTAGTGAAAGGAAAGGAAAGGATACAATGATAGAGAAAATGAGAATCAAGAGGAGAAATAGGAATCAAGCAATTTACTCAACCTCGGAGGACTCTGATCGAGCATCATCGAGATTTCGATGAACTCGGGGGGAGAAAAAATGGCGCAACTTAAAGGGGGCCGAGCAAAAGCTTTGAAGGGGCCATCACCAATATTGTCAAACGTGGCACCCCGCTCGATCAGCACCTATCTGTGGGCATGCGAGTGATCCTTTGTAACAGAAGCTTAAGTTCAGTGGGTGGCAAGTTCTTCCTTGATCCAATGCAGAAGCTGCGAGATTTCAGCTAGCAAGAAGCAGCTGATATCTTGCTAGTTGTGTGGACCTGTGATGTTGGATTGTACCAGTTACTGGACTGAACTCTATAACAGTCACTTTAACAATTACACACAACACACATTGTGACATAACAGATAGACTGGAGACTCTGGCGGTATGGCGGCTTTTATGCACAGAAATCCTGTTATGGAAATGGGGTGTTTGTGACGGAAAATTGGATGTGCTGAAAAGAAAATAGCTCAGCCTGTTTGATGTTTTGAGCTTGTCTGTTTTAAGCCACTGCACAAAAACTCCTGTTTGATTTGTGTTTGTTATTAATCCGGAAACTAATTATACGTGTGACCACCTATCTGTAGTATGTGACATCTAAACACATCTTTAATCTGAACCATTTTATCAGATCTTTTGAGCATCCAGTTCAGCGATCGAGGCAACTTCTCTGATGGTGGGGGCGATTTGCATGGGGCTGTGTGGTGTGAAGTCATGAGCTTTTGTGATTGATAAGACCTAGCATCATGATTCAGAGTTGTCCATGGTGACATTTTTTTAATATGCAGAAGTTTAAATCCAACATACGTTTTTGTGTGGCGTAAAGACACATATGATAAATCAAACACACGTTCTTGTGCATCCCAAATAAAGAGGATGTGGCAAGGTAAGACACGTTTTGTTAAATTTTCTCATTAACACAAACAAAAAAAGAGGTAACATAAGGGCCTATTTCAATTTTTGTGCGAAAAAGCCGTTCTCAATACAGGACAGTGAGGGACCTGTTGGTTATAATTGTTAAGCTACTAACAATTGTTTACTCGGGAAGAGTAAGATGTATTCAAGACAGTGTTAACGCCTATTTACATGTCTTCTATGAATTTACCACATATTGTAGGATGTAACAACTGTGGTAGGGGTTGGTAGGAAGTGTGCCGTTTATTGGAGTCTAAGCCTACACAAATTAATTTCGCAATGCCACAAATACAATAAACAATAATATAGACATTGTTACATATCGCCCAAACCGATAAGAATGGAATGAAAACACACACACACACACACACACACACACACACACACACACACACACACACACACACACACACACACATATATAAACAATCAAGAAAGTGCATGTTCACGTTTGCAATCACGGAGAATTCTGACAGAATTTTTAAGATCAGGATCTGACATTCATTCAGGGTCTTCAAGAGGATAACCCAAAAATTTGACCAATTACAACATCTTGCTGTGATGAGACTTGTGTTCAATAATTCCTTCAAATTCATATAATTTTACAATTTTCACCATGTCCACTGACAGGAGCGGCCGAGAACAGGATGGGAAAGTGTATTGTCCAAAGAGGGGTGATAATCTTCCAATTCCGAAATATTCACAACTGCATGAAATTTTTTAATGTCTTTGGAAGTTTAAGTTTATAAGCGTTGTCATTAATCTTTCCAATGATTTCAGAAGGACCGATAAAGTTCTATGGAATTTTAGTAGACTTATGTCCACGTATAAGATCATCGCGAAAATTTCTGAAGAAAGAAAGACTTAATCGCCTCTGGAAAATTGTTTTTCAAAGCGATGTTTGTTAGCCACATGCTTCATTTGATGTAAGCAATGCTGAACATCCTGATGCTGCAGAACATGTTAAGGAAATGGAAGCTACATTTGGAAGCTACATTGTCACATGTTAAAGATCTTATTCGCAAAGCTCAAGATCGTCGAGCTCGATATGCTGTGCGATCCTTCTATCGTTTCCCATTGATCAAATACGTCAAGCCCAATATGCTGTGCGATCCTTCTATCGTTTCCCATTGATCAAATACGTCAAGCTCAATATGCTGTGCGATCTTTCTATCGTTTCCCTTTGATCAAATATGCTATGAATGCTCGTGCTCCCTCACTACGCTCGAAAAGTGCAAATGAGGAGAATCAGGTGCAATTACAAACTGAGCCAAGCCAAGATCCTTTGCATGAACTTCGCAGCTCGGCTTAAAGGGGTTCGAAAGGAAAAATAGGGTGTGTATTGTAGGTTGACTAGTAGAGTTGTTGATCAATCGTGTTAAGAACTAGCATATCAGACTGTTTGCTATATGGGTTATCCTTTGGGTTGTCTTTTTTCTCTTTGACCTGAGAGTTTTTTTGTCAATCCCTCTTCATTCTTATTTGAGGACTTGTATTTCATGTATTTATTTCCATGTTTGGCAGGTTCTGTGTGGAGTGATGGTTGCATTTAGTGGGGAATGTGGTGTGGCTTGGTCCTTTGAGTTGATGTGACCAATGTCTTTGACCACAGGTATGCCCACAGGCACTGTTCACTTGAATATAGGAGTTGATGTGACCAATGTCTTTGACCACAGCATTCCCTGGTTGCCTGACCAGCTTGGGTGTAGTGTATAGCCTGTCGGAGTATTAGGCATATACACACCTGGGAGAACAGGTACTGGGCCAAGAGACGGAACCTGGAGCTGTTGTGCTAGCTACAGTACAGCTAAAGACGCTCTACCGCTGCCAGGAGAAGCCCTTGGTTTTTAACAAATTGTCTTATGTGTAAGAAGCAAACAAACTCCTCCGTATCTGTAGTTCCATGTGCGGGTCCACACCGACTGAGACAAGAAGGAAATAGTTCCTGTATGCAACCACCACCTGCTAAAAACCAAGGGCTTCTCCTGGCAGTAACAATGCAAGATCACTTGTGATCCCAATTTTGGAGCGTCTAGGCAAGGATATGTTGAAAGCTGGATACAACAGGTCCTGGAAGACTTTAGTGTGTGAGCTATGTACCAAACAGAAAATCTCTGGTTATTCCTTACCATACATGTAGTGTGTGAGCTATGTACCAAACAGAAAATCTCAACGCTCTAGCAACCCACACACTACCAATCCCGACATACCCTAGGCTTCCCAAACAGTAGAAGACCCAACAACTAAGATGTAAACAAACATTGTCAGAAACAATAAGGAAAACAAGGATGTAAGGCACAGGTTCAACACACAAACTCACAATTAGAAAGCATACAAAAACATAAACACAAAGAATGGCCCAGATTTTAACACATCACACATGCTATAAGTTCTGTTCCTCACTATGGTTCAAGTTCTGTGAGTCACTATGGTGCAAGTTCTGTTCCTCATTGTGGCTCAAGTTCTGTTTGTCACTACGGTAGAATATTAATGTTGGATGGAGGAGTGGGAGGACATGTGACATCTCTCAAAATACTTGCCCAAGCCTGGCAGCCTATTTGCCGAATAGGTAGGTACCATTTGTATTTGACAAATCGGTGCCTTCATTTGCTCAAATCACAGTTGAGCAAATCAGGGAGCTACCCAAGGTTCGCCTTGTGCAAATAGGTACAAATAATATTTGACAAAATTAAATAAAGAATTCGACTCGTGGCAGATCCTGCCGAGTTTATTACTATGTAAACACATTCATAGATAAACGCAAAATACATGACAAAACAATCAAAGTAATAAGACTAAAAAAAACTGCCAAACCAATAGAAAAAAGAGCAGAAAATGCAGAAAGAGCAGCACAATAACAAAGCATGGAAAGAGAAAAGATTGCAGTGAGATGTCCATCTCTTTCAAGCTTCCATGTGTTGGAGTGGATCCTGGGAATTAGACTCCACAGGGTAATCAGCTTAGCGGTCATGGAGGTCTAAGACCAACCAAGTATGATACCCCAGCGGACGTTTGTTGTTAATAAATAAGCATCGCAGAACAAAGCAAATTCCTTTTCAGATGGATATCTTCCTGTTCACCACACCACTGCCACCCCAAGCACCGGACGCGTGGCCAGCCTCACAGCCATCCGAGCCATCCACGCCAGAGCCACAGTACTTACTCCCCAGCGCCCAAGCTCTCTGCCGGGCAAACAAACGTCGGTTCAGTCGAGCCCAAACACACCGTAAGCTCTCCTGCCATTAATCCCTGGGAACGAACCAATCTAGCTCTACCCCGCTCGGCATTCGCAATCAAAAAGGCAACCGCCCACTTGCAAGCCGGCCGCGATCATTTCTGAGAGTTGTCCTTTACATTCTTGTCGTGAGACTTTGCCTTGCTCTGCTTTGAACGTTCTTGCTGATTATTCATATAACGCCGCTTTTTTTTCTCTTCTCTCTTGCCTCCCCATATTGTACATCCAGGATTTTTGCTTTGTTCCACAACCCAAATTTGGGGGCTTGCACCACTCATTTTTTCTTAAAAAAAGTGTGTGTCTTGCCTTTAAACCCACTTCGACTGCTTGCTCTTCCGCCCTTCTCAGAGCTTGATCTTTCAGTTCGATTCTTCCGCGCTTGCGTTTCGCTTATCCGCTTGGACCCTTTCCTTGTAAGTTGTCTCAATACAGAGTATTCCCTGAAAAAAAAGAAGGAGAGAAGTGCACGATTCTTTTGTCTGTGGTGAGTGGTGGGCAAGAGAAAACGTCTTGACTGGGGGCTTTGTTTTTGTTGTGCATGGTTTGGTTACGTTTCAGCTCAGCTCAGATCTACAGTAAAGTGTGTCATTTTTGTCAGGAAAGGGATATGCTGGAGTCTCTGTATCGGGGAGTCGGCGTTTAACATTTTTTTCACGATTTTTCTCTGACTTTTTTTACCTTGTTTTGCCGTTAGTAGTTTTCATCGTGACAAGGTCGGACTTTGGAAACTCTTTGACCAAAATTGGTGCGCATCGAACCCCCCTCCCCATTGGTGTGACTCTTCAAGTTGTGAAAGGGAGCGTTTTATAGTTTTTCTTTTCTTTATTGTTTCTCTACGGGATGGTGCAAGTCAGACCCTATGGAGCCCCTGTGCTCGAGATTCAAACCCTCAACCATTCGAAACTCAACGCTGACCGTTCCCTCCCATCGGACCACAGCTCCGACAAGGAAAGGAGACCGAGCAGTAGTGAACCGCAATCGGCCGAGCAGCAGTTCGACGACCCAACAGACATGAAACGTAGCAGCGAGTACGCATTCCAGCTTACCGAACAACCAATCGTCAAGAAACAGCGTTACACTACACAAGGCACTTACGGATACTCGATGAGCAACAGCAACGGCAGCAGCAACGGTGGCAACAACAGCGGTGGTGGAGCAATGGGCTTCAACCAGGGCGGTGCAATGACAGAAATGTACCCACAATATCCTGCAGGCGGGATGGGCCAGTTCATGAACGCCTCTGGCGGGTTCCAGCAGCCTCAGCCAACTCAAATGGCTGGCATGGGCGGCTATTCTAACATGGGCTCTTATCAGAACACAGGGCAGTACACCTCGGGTGGATTTGGAGTTTCGGGACAGTACAACACATCATCGGGTTCGTACCAGGGTGGCGGCGGCTATCAAGGCGGTAACGGGCAGTTTACGGGTACGGGTAACTTTCCCCAGCAAGGCATTCCCGGCGGTATTCCCACCCCCGTGCGCACAGTCTACATCGGCCAGCTTGCTCCCAACACCACGATTGAGGATATCTGTAACCATATCAAGTGTGGCATGCTCGAGAGCATCAAAGTCCTCGACGACAAGAACTGCGCTTTCGTGACCTTTATCGAGTCGACCGCCGCCCAGGTTTTCTACAATGAAGCCACCGCGCGCCGCCTCGCAATCAACAACGTTGAGGTCAAGGTCGGATGGGGCAAAGCGTCCAACCTCAGTGCGGACATTATGACTGCGGTCAACTCGGGCGGGTCGCGCAACGTGTTCATCGGCAACACGGACGAATCGATCACGGACAAGGTTCTCCAGCAGGAGTTTAGCAAGTTTGGCGCGATCGACCAGATCAAGATCCTCGGGGACAAGCGCATTGCGTTCGTGCACATGAGCTCCATTGTTGCGGCGATGAAGGCGGTCACGACCTTGCCAACGGACCCCACTTGGACCAACAGGAGGATCAATTACGGGAGGGACCGATGTGCCCCTGCGAAACAAATCGGTTCTGGTGGGATGGTGAGCCAGGGCGGTATGTTTAACCCTGCGGCCGTGAGCGGTGGATTCCCCCAGCAGCAGTTTGACATGGGGATGCAAGGATATGGTGGCGGAATGTCATACATGCAGAATGCGGTGAGGACTGTGTACATGGGTACGATACATCCCGACGCAACAACAAAGGATATTTGCGATGTACGTGATTTTAATTTCGCGGATTCGAAGTCAAAATATGCTTACCATTTTGTTTTGTTTTTTGTCTAGGTCATCCGTGGTGGCATCCTAGAAAAGATCAAGTACCAGCCGGAGAAGAACACCGCCTTCGCGACTTTTGTTGACCCAGCCGCCGCGAGTGCCTTTGTGCACCGGGGAAACACGGACGGCGTCGTTGTCAAGGGCAAGCGCGTCCGGGTCTCGTGGGGCACACGATCAACCATGCTCCCCGTGCACATTGCCGCCGCAGTGCAGTCCGGCGCTTCGCGCAACGTCTACATTGGCACCATTGACGAGACCATCACCGAAGAGCGTCTCCGTCGCGATTTCGGCAGTTTTGGCGAGATCGAGCTTGTCAACATCATCCCGGAGAAGAACATTGCCTTTGTCAACTTTACCGAGATCCAGTTTGCGATGCGGGCCGTGGAGGCGATGAAGATGAACCCCGAGTACGCGGCTTACAAGGTGAACTATGGGAAGGACCGGTGCGGGAACCCGCCGAGACCGAGGGACCCGAACCGCGCTGCGAGTGTGCTGGCCGGGCAGATGTCGGGGGGATTCCAGGGCGGAGTTGGAAGTCAGAGTGGGAACGGGGGAGTTGTGTCTGGAGGGGATGGAATGATGGTGCAGGGGCAGGTCATGGGCATGGATGGGTATTCCATGGTCGCGAACGGGGCGAATCAGTACGTGTGAGTGGGCTGAGTTGTGAACGGGTTTCTGTTTTTTGGGTGTTGGAGGAGTGAATTTACATTGTTTACATCTGGCATTTCGTTATTTCGAAAAGAAGGCATTGTTAATTGGTTCGAGGTTCGAGGCACGCCACTTTTTTTTTATTTACCCTCCAAGGAAAATCGACCTTCAGATTTACTTCTTCTGTCGGGTTCACATTCAACCCATTTGAACAGTTTTTATTGTGCTTCATGCGGGGTCCGCTTTCTTTTATCAAACGATGAGGTGAATTCAGTTTTGGCCTCTCACACCATTCCTTCCTTTTCAAACGCCTCAAAAACGACTCTCAAATGCCATCCCAAGTCAAAACTTTGGAAAATGATTTCATGTTTCTTTTCGGTTGTGGGAATTACCTTGTTTTTCACTGGTTACCATTTTTATCGTTCAAAATGCACCGCAATCCCCACACTTGCATTTTCTGCGCATCGAATGCCTTTTTCTTCGGAAGACGAGCTTTATTTCTTTGTTACCAATCCGGTTTTATTGTATCTTACATTGGACGCTTGATGGAACCCATCTATCCTTTCTTTCCAAACCTCGACGGAGGAGGATCCCTTATTTTTTTTCCTTCATGTAAAACATACACCCTTTTTCATAACATTTTTTAGTTTTTCGGTGTACAAAAGTGTTCAACAAGTTCTCTTAAATGTATTTCTTGTAAGCGTGGGATCGCCGAGCGGATAATCAATTTTTTGTGAGTTGAGATGAGTTCATCAAACCGTCAGTTCGCCGTTCTAGTCTGGGGAGCGACCGGCTTCACGGGCCGCCTTGTCGCAGAATACCTGACACACAATTATCCAAACATCCCGGTGGCTCTTGGCGGGCGCTCCCGCTCCAAGCTTCAAGCAGTTGCTTCCGCTCTTGGCAAAGCTGACACTTCTATCCTGACCGCGGACGCCGCAGACGCAGACTCGCTGGACCGCATCGTGTCACAAGCACAAGTGGTGATCTCAACCGTCGGGCCGTTCTCGGTGCACGGGCTGCCGCTCGTCGCTTCGTGCGTGCGCTGCAAGACAGGTTCGATAAACTACTTGCTCAAGTTTACCCATTGCGTTTAACGTCTCTTACTTCATTTATTTAAGATTACATCGACTCGACGGGTGAACCAGACTTTGTTCGCGACGTCATTGATCAGTTCGATGACCCCGCTCGGGAAGCGGGCGTTCGGATCGTCCCGTGCTGCGGGCTCGATTGTATCCCTTCCGACCTGGTTACCCTCATCGGAGTGGAGCATTTCCGACGCGTACACGGGGAGTCCACGGCCGAGGTGCGGCATAGCATCCAGAACATAAACGTGATACCGTCGGGAGGCACCATACACAGCGCGCTCAACTTGTTCAATGCGCCATTGAGTAAGATTCTGGCAATGACTGGGCCGATGTATCTGGTAGGAAAGGATCGGGTCCGCTCAGGGGCCTCGGGGAAGGACAAGTTGGTTCAAAGTTTGCTGAGGTATGATCGGGACTTGCGGCAGTGGCAGAGCTCCTTCATCGCTTTCGAGGTGAGATGGCTTCCCCCAAGATGATCGTTGAATGACTCTTGGACATGATCGGCCCCTTTTTGTGAAATTCTAGGTCGCGAATGCGAACTACGTTCGCCGTTCTCATGTGAGATGAAAGAGTCGCATTCTGCAACAAACAGTGCTGACCTGTAAATTTTTAGTCGCTACTGAACTACGGGCCACGGTTTCGATTCCTTGAGAGCATTCGTATTGCAAATCCTCTCATCCCGATCGTTGCCCTCCCGATCCTTGCCTTCGCCGCGACACTGCTGTACTTGCTCCGTCCGCTTCGATACCTCATCACCCGCTTCGTAAATCAGGGTACTGGAGCGGACGCACTTACGCTACGGTCGCAGTACTTTGTTGGGAAAGCGATTGCTGTTTCCGAATCTGGACGAAAGGCGGTGTGTACGGTCATCACGCCCACTGATCCTGGGTACATCGAGACGGCGGTAATTTAGAAAATTCACACTACACAACGTCTCTTATTTTTCTCATTTCTTCCACAGAAAATGCTGTCGGAAGCGGCACTATCGATTGTTTTGGATGGGAAGAAGTTGGAGGAGCTGTCTGTGGTTGGTTTAGGTGTTGGAATTAAGTCGAGCGGGGTGCTGACGGCTGCGTCAGGGATGGGGATGGTGTATGTGGAGAGGTTGCGCAAGGCAGGTTTGGTGCTGAATGTGTCGCCTGTTCCTTGAGTTGGCCTACTTGGTGTCGCAAATTTCGTTTTAGAGCCCAGGGCCGAAGCTTTTCCTCATTAAACAATTGCTGGATCAGAAGTTTTGGTTCGGATGATGGACGGAACAACCATGTGTAAAGACAAGCGGGATGCATTTACCAACCGAAGCCGTCCCACCTTCTGCAAGACCTCCAACTTTTCCCTCCTCCACCTCCATTCCGAATGAATGCATTTTCACCATGTACACTCTATTGCTGGAGGAGAAAATCTGGGGATTTTCAAGAGTAGTCATTGTTCAAGTCGCACACAAGTGGCAGCCATATCATCATCTGAGCTGGCCAGCCGAGTATATCACTTGTTAAACGTTGTTTCAACTTGTATGCTTCAAGTCAGGATTCACTCCAATATCCTCATGCGCAGGTGCTAACAAGCCACACAGCGAGTTGATGATCTGATGTTGGACTCTCGGATTATTCTCAATGATCTTATGTTTAGTTCATTTTAATTCTTTATTATTTCTTTATTTTGGAAAAACATTCACCTATTGGATTGTTTATTGGTATTCATTTCTATGTCTTAAATATCCAATTCTGTTCTTAGTTTTTCCACTACTTTGTAAGTTTGATCCTGTTTTCATGTCAGTTTTGTTATCTAAAAAAACATTCGTATTCTTAAACTTAGTCGTCTGAACTAAAGTCTGGTCTCGCGCAATGTGATCTAGTTAAACTCTGATTCTTCGAACCAAGCAAACGGATCCTTGCACTTCATACTGTGCGACGATTGTCAAGGTCTGATTAAACAAAACTTTAAATAACCGATTATTGAACCAGCCCAGACAGGGAATATGGTAATGAATCATTGCACCTTCCACGCTGGGGTGAAACCTGCTTTACCTGTCTCCTTGTTGCCCAATACCTCACAACCAGTGACGACGCACATGGACAGGAGTTCGTGCCATGTAGCGGGCCAGTTGGACTCCCCTCGGACCTGGTCGCCCTCATCGAAGTGGAGTATTTCGTCGGATTGCGTCACATGTGCCAAAACATGAACCTGATCCCATCAGGTGGAGACCGTGCAGTCGCCCCTTGAGGAAGACGTCGATGGTGCGTATTTGGGTGGCAGGGAAAGGTGTTCATTTCTGCTGCAAGACAAGCGTATGTCTTCTTTGAGGTGAGATTTCCAAATTTAACTACCAGTATCGACGATGATTTCTTGAAGCCGGGTGGCTAAGGGGATATATGTTTGCGGTACTCACCGGATAGAGTAAGTTGATTTGCGCGCGGGATTGTTCTTCGCAACCCAATCCACACCTGGCGAGGATGGTGCCTGGGAGTGTGAAAAACTTTAAAACCATGGTGGAAAGTCGGTGGGTCAAATGCATAAGGTGCGAGTTGTGATTGTGAATCCAGCGCCTCGAGCTATGCATCCACCCAAAGCATGCTGCTAGTACCAAGATCCACTTGTTCTCCAGCATTCCAGCACCGCTATGCAAAGCTTGATCCGTCAATGTCCGGTACTTTATACCGCTAGTCCAGCCCTAATTTGGTTTGCCCGCTCAATACATGCTCGTGTCCTTCGCTGCTTGCAGAGTCGAATGCGTCTGAAGGCCATCACGACCTCTTTTTTTGCCCTTCTTCACCACCCGAGAACATCGACGAGCCCATCCGCAAAGCCCGCGATATCCCGCTGCCACTATAGAAACGTGGAGGGATCACTTGTGATCCAGCACTCTGGCACATCCAGCGCACCATCGATCAACCATTCCACGTCCCGACTTCTTCCTCCAGTCCATACAGTGATCGCTTGATGGGTCTTTTTGAGCTCCATCAGCTCGTTGGAACGAAGTAACATATTGAGAAATATAGAGAACAGATCTTTGGTGAATGAAGTAAAGAAAACACTTTTCGCAGTGCTGTCCATCTCATTAACTTGTTGTTACTCTGCAGTCTTTGGAATGTGTTGTGTCGCTTTGCGGTCTCATTCATCCCTTCATCGTGTTTGCACTTACTTTGGATCACACTGGCTCCATTTGAATTCTGAAGGATTTGAGGAATAGTCCTGTAATTGACTTTAGCGACCTTCTGGTAAATTGTCCTCTCTTTCGACACATTCAGCGCCTCAGGTCTTTTGTTGAATAATGCAAGGAAAGAATGGATATTCAAGAGGAACATGCTGTGATCAGTAACACGCAATGCCGGTCGTGCCTAGATGAGCTTCTGGGGTGTAATTGCCGGAGATGCGTTGGAAGCGGTTGACTGGTGTATCTCCCGAGGCAATGACCATATTAGTCTCAGAGTCCCGCCAGTTCATCAGAATGGTGTTCATGTTTCACAGAATAACCATCTTCATTTGGCCCATTTAGGAAAGCTACTTGAAAAAAGTCTTCCTGCTCGAAAAACTTCAAAAACTGGCGTGTTGCCCGTTGCCTGCACTCGCTCGGACCAGCGTGCTCTCTCACCCATGGACGACTTGGACATCGATCTGTATGGGGACACCGGTGCCGGCGAATCTGTCGACGCCGCAAATCCTGCTGATGTAATCCCCCGCGCAATCTCTGCCCATTAATCGCTTGTCGACTGACTCCATTCTTGTTCCTCTATTGTTCGCTCAGCACTATCTCTACGATGATTTTGATGTTGCCCTTGATGGAGTTGAGGGGAGTCGGAAGAATTCTGTGCCTGCTGATGTCAAGAAAGAGAAAGACCACCGCCTGGATGGAATACAACGGGGTGGTGCAGCTAATTTTCCAAAGCCAAATGATAGTATCGAGGAATCCAACGAGATGGTGAGTATAACGATTGCCTCCGGCTGGTGAAAACAAGTGTTGGTGACAATGCTTGCATCAAACAGACTCCGCACACTGCAATGATGAACCAACAATTCCGGAACCATAACGAGATGGAAGATCCCCGAGGACCGTACGGCTCCCAGTACCCTCAAATGCAAATGATGCAACAGCAGCCACAGCAACAAATGCAGCCCCAGCAACCGCTACAGCGTTTGTCTAACAGCAGTGCGCTCTACGTCGCTGAATTGACGTGGTATACCACTGATCAAGACCTGATACAAGTGTGCGCGGACGCTGGCGTGTCCGAATCACTCGTTGTCTCCGAGCTGACCTTCCAAGAGCACCGCGCGAATGGCAAGTCCAAAGGAGTCGCCTTCCTGCTGTTTACGAACCCGGAACCTGCATTTCAAGCCAAAGAGTTTTTGGAGAGGATGTATGTTGATGAAAAGCAAGATGAGGAAATCCTGTTGGCGGAAATGGGGTTTGTTGTGGCCTGTGTGTCGGATCTGTCTGTTGGTGGCCGGATCTGTGTGACTGGGATTTCGAAAGATTTGTCCGTATGTCTTGCTGTTTGTTACAGTATGGATGGTCTCACTCTTTTTTCTCGCATACAACATGCAATTCCTGGATCACCAACATTCTCTTTGTGGAACAGACTGAAGTGGGAATACCTCAGCAAATGGCCTTTGACCCTGAGGGCGTTGGTCGCGTTTATGTGAGGAATCTGTCAGTGAAGGGGCTCTACCCTGCGAACGCAGTTCTCTATCATCGGGTTTCGTCCATTTCTTCGTTTCACTGTTCACAACACATGCGCTAACTTAATGACTCTTGTTTCAAACATTATCTTCTTTGTCAAATCTTCGTCTCGATCAAACTTGGACACTTCAACACATCGGGTCGACTTTCATCGATCTAATTCTTCAAACTGCACGAAACAGTGAGCTCCACGGGAAGCAACCAAAAGTGACCTTCGTACCTGCTCTTCATCTTGCAGCTGGCAACAATCCTTTCCGCAATGTTCCGAAGGCTCAGGGCGGCCCTCCGCAACAAGTTGGGATCGGTGGCCCGATCGGGATGGCTCCCCCTGGTCCCACTGGGATGGGACAACCCGAACCGATGGGAGCTGGGATGGGAATTATGCAACCTCAGAAGCCGTTCGTCGGTTCGCCCCTTCAGGGACAGCCCATGCCCACACCTCCCCAAACTGGCCCACAACAGCCGCCTCAGCAGCAGCAGCAACCTCCGATGAGGCCCATGATGCCCATGCAGAACGGAGGTGGGGGGCCTGGGATGCAGGGTATGGGAGGTAGTGGGATGGGAATGCCGCCTCCTGGCGGGCAGTTCCGCGCCCCACAGGAAGCTGAGATTGGAGGAGCTGGCTTCGGGATGGGTGGGCCGATGATGGGTCAACCGGGTGGATTCCGGGGGGGTTATAATGCTGGAGGATTTCGAGGGGGCATGCGTGGAGGGGGAAGGGGCTATTACCCGCGGCCAGGACCGATGGGCATGCGAGGTGGGCCGGCTGGAGGTTACATGGGAAGGCCCTTCGGTGGACCGCCGCCTCCGCAGCAGGGATACTACGATGAAGAATACGATATGCGTCGCCCACCTATGCCACAGGGGCCTGGTATGCAGCAGGGTGGTGGAGGTGGGATGATGCCGATTGGACAGGGACACATTCCGTTCCGTGGACGATACAGACCCGAGTTTGACGATGAAATGGGTGGGGAGATGGGACAGGGTCCTCCCCCACCACAAGGAATGAGGCTTGAGGACGATCCGCGCAGATTTTATGGCGGAGGACCGCCACCGATGGGACCAGGACCTGGACCACGGGACTGGGACACAGAATCTAAAGGTCGCCCTGGCGGTGGCGAGCCGGGAATGGACGAGCGAGATCGCGATTTCAGAGATGATTATCGGGGACCCCGTGATCCGTATCGAGACTTTCCCATGAGAGATCCTCGCGGATACCCGGGTCCACCCCGTCGCGATGGACCGCCGTATCACATGCGAGAGCCATACGGCCCACCTTACGGAGGACCTATGGGGATGCCGCCACCGCTTGTATCGCCACCTCCGCAGGTCATGGTGAAAGAGAGAAGCATGTCGCCGCGCGGAGGCGGTCGGAGTTTATCACCAGATCGCCACCGGAGCCCTCGGGACGGTGGGAAGAAGCGCCGCCGTCACAGCAGCCGATCTTTGTCTCCGGGAGGACGGCGTTCCCGTTCGAGATCGCGTGATAGGAGCAAAAGCCGTTCCCCGTCGCGCAAACGGCACAAGGAACGCAGCGATCGGCGAGGGAGCACGACTGGAAGCGCAGGTGGGTCTTCGAGCCACAGAAGGAGGAGCAGGAGTGGTGAACGTCGACGATCTTCGTATAAGTCCGACAAGGAAGAAGAAGTCAAAGAGAATCAAGTGGTGGTGCAAGAGAGAGTTAAATTGGAAGAGGGGCCGTCGATTGCTGGTGCGGCAGCCGCAGCCGCGGCAGCAGCAGCGGCAGCGGCTGTAGAGTCCACTGCAGCTGAGGCAAGCGTTCCAGCCAAAGCAATCGGAGAAGGCGAGGATATTTGGGTCGACGACGTACGCGCTGTTGAAGAGGATGCACCGGAAGCTAGAGATGATGAGGAGGATCCCGATAAAGAAGTCCATCATCGCCGTCGCAAAGGCGGGAGAAGCAGCAGGGACCGAAGTCGTGAACGGGGGTCAGAGCGCAGCCGAGAGAGAAGCAAGGAAAGGAGCCGAGAGCGAAGCCGGTCTCCGCGAAGGAAGAAGGAGCACAAGGAGCGAGACAGGAAGAAGAAAGACAGGGATCGTTCTCGTGACAGAGAGAAGGACAAGGAAAGGGACAAGGACAAGGAAAAGGATCGCGAGAGGGACAAGGATCGTGAAAGGGAACGGGATCGGGACAGGGACAGAGAGAGGGACCGAGATCGGGATCGGGAGCGAGAGAAAGACAAGGAGCGTGAGCGGGACAGGGATCGACGGGAGAGGGACAAGGAAAAGTCTGATCGAGAGGACAGGCGCTATTAGGTTCCTTTGGTTGTTGCTCGAGACGCTCTACCATCACCCTGTTTTTGAAATTCGTCTCTTAAAAAATTTGCTTGCCAAAGCCTAGAACCCACATGTCAAAGCCCCTGATCCGGGCTCCAAATGGCCGACCTGCTGTTCTCACCCCCACTCGACCCGGCGCTGGTGCATGCCATCCTCGACCAGCACCCGGGCGACCCGCGAACCGCTATAGAAACTCTGAACTTGCTTCTGGTGAGCTTGCTCGTCTGCTAGATTTCTCCGAAGTGACCGAACACCTGCACGCTAGACGGAACTCACAGGGTTCGGTCTTTCTGTGCGTCACTTGGAGGATGTTATCAAGAAGCTACAGCAGCCGCAAAGAACCCATACTGTTAAACCGGTCCGGCGCAAGGGCTCCCGCCAGTCCACTAGCTCTGAATCCTCTGCCAGCGTGATTGCTCAACCACCAACGGACCCAACCCTCTTTCTCGCCACATGCTTTCCAGCGTTCGAAGGGAGTTCCACCGAGATATTGAACTTATTCGATGGTGACGTCCAAGCATCCGTCGACATGATGTTGAAGCTAGAGGACATTCGTTCGAATGCGGGAATGGCTACTGGAGCAGACGTGGACATTGCAGGCCTCGAAATTATATCTGACCGTTCGGATGCATCCAGTATCTCCAGTACTGCCTCTTCGCATCAACAGCTCACTAGCACGGCCGTGAATACCGATGCTGCAAGGCCGTTGACACCAGAGATCATTGACGAGCCATTAAAGAACCTGTCGATTTCGGAGACTTCTTCGCCAAAGCGAAAACGACGCGGTCCTCCCCCAAATCGATTGCAGAGCCTGCCTAGTGTTCCCTCCCGCAGCATCAATGGAGCTAACTCATCACAACATTCGTCCACCTCCACCAACTCTTTTCCATCAGATGGGTTACTCACTCCCGCTCAAAAGAATGCGCTCCAGTCGCTCTCCTCCATGTTTCCTGCATACACCGCCTCCGAGCTCGAGCGCGTTGCAAAACCGCACCATTTCGACGTTCAGAAAACAGCGGACACAATCTTGCGTAACGGGATCCCCTCTGAACTCAGTTCGAAATCGAGCGGTCCATCAACTCCGTGGTCTTCGGTGGCCTCGGGAAGCGAAAGCGCTCGAGAGAATGACCCAGTTATAGTGGAGTTGCGACGGTTGTTCCCAGACGCGTACCACGAGGATGTGTACCATGCCGCTGTAGATGGAGAGTGGAACACTGAGAAGGCCGCATCGGTGCTTCTGGATCTGATGGAAAAGCGGAAAGCGAACTCAAAGTATGTCGTGATGGGGACGACGATTGTATCTGGGACGAATTACTCGTGGTCGGAGCCACCGAGAGGCGCACCCGTCAAGAGTCGAATTCGCTCGGAGGGGCGAAAGCCGCAACATGATCCTCAGTATTGCAGAGAAATGGCTGCAATGGTGCACGAAAAGCGGCGCGATCTTTTCATAAAGGCTGCGAATGCGTTCTCAAAGGGAAATCTCACGGGAAAAGGAGCTGCGGTACGTTGTATGTGTTCGTGGCTGGAAAGTTTTCAGCTTGGCTGTCCCAATTCTTGCATCTTGCAGTGTTCCTAACAATTTAGCTCCCTTTTCAGTCATACTTTGCACAAGAAGCGCAGAAGCTTGCCAGCGAAGTGCAAGAATGGAATCGGCTGGCCGCGCAGGGAATTATTGAGGAACATAGGTAAGTTGCAAGTGCAACAGTTAGACATCTTCTCATTTCCCCATTAATCAGGAAGCGGGTTCGTGATCCCAATGTTATCGATGTACATCACCTAACTGTGGCCGAGGCGCTCGAATATGTTCTAGAGGAGTTGCAGCAATGGGATAGGAGGAGAAGGCTTGATATGGCTGCAGGCGGCCAAGTTGGGATTGCAGCTGCTACTACACCGTTTGTCATCATCACCGGGACGGGGAGACACCGTGAGGCCGGCGTGGGTTCAAAATTGTATTCTGCTATTGCCAGACGACTTGTCGTAGATGGTTGGAAAGTGCGTAAGGATCACAACCAAGACAAGCTGTTTATCGTTGGTAGAACATTTTAAGGATTTTTGGGGAACAAGAAGGCGGTAGAGTTTTGTTCTCGAATCACTTGCATATCTATTCTCTCTCTGCTCCACTACAAATATCGGCAAAGTTTAATAAGAAAAGTTGTGATCTCCTGCAAACATCGGATCTCCTTCCGCATGGCCGCCCATTCGTTGGGCAACCTTTGCACGGTGAGCCTACGTTGAAGAGAGCCTTTCAGTAAGATGCACTACGGCTTTTCAAGGGACATTGATCACCTTATTTCTGAGATGAATCTCAAAGTTGCCCAAGGTTTGGCCATCCCCAGGATTGTACACTTTGCCTGAAATATTTGTTTTCACTCACCCTAACTCTCCCTGAAAAAGTAATCTTACCTGGGCAATCGTGGCACTTTAATCTGTACTCAACACCACGCAAGATGACTTCGAACCGATCGTCCGGATACTTTTCCTCCAACGCCAGCTTCGCATCTACCAACCACGACGGCAAAGAGGACGTGTCCGGTCGAACTCGAGGCGGCCTATTGTCTCCAAGGCTGCCCGCTGAATCGGGCGGTGTGGAATTGCCTGAACTATGCTGGGTTTGTGATGGCTGTTGCTGGGTTTGGATGTGACTAGGCGGGTGTGAGGTTGCTGCGATGAATGGGCTTTGCTCTATTTGATCCATCAGTGCGTGGACAGGATCAGGTATTGGGGGGGGTGGGGTAGCCGCCGCAGCAGCAGCAGCCGCAATGGTTCGAGCCTCCTCCGCGGCCGCTATATCCAAAATTCGCTGGCGACTCCTGGGAGAGAGCGGTCGCGGAGTATTTGTTTTGCTGTAATATATCCCTACTCAAGATGATAAGGTTTATGATATTGGTTGGTATGATGGATTACCGCATCGGTTACACAAAGACTGTGATGAAGAGGAGAAGAAATGAGCTATTGCATACACCATCAAAAGTATCACAGACCTGTGACCCGTTCGGACCCTTTCGAATGAGCGAAGTTTCCTTGGCGGAGCAGGAACAGTTTTCGCAGCGCCAAGCCGCCACCCGTTCTGTTTTCAATGGTCATTTCGTTTGCTTTGAGGAGACGTATCCTTTCCACTCACGTCGTTTGCGTACAGGCGATTCTCCCATCATATATGTGATGTGCGTCGGTGGTGGTGCAGGCGCGGATGCTGTGCTGTTCGAGGTATTGTTTAACGCATCCAAATTTCGAAGCTTTCGCGGACGTCCGGGACCGGATACAACACCAGATGCCGATCCAGATGGTGTGGAAGGTTGATAACCCGCTGATGAAGCCCAGCCTTGAATTCCCCGTCGGAGATTCATTGGCGAGGTGTTGACGCTGCTGGTTCCATGCTCATAAGCCGAGTGAGAATTGGCTCCAGATATGTCTCCCCCAACAATCGTCTCCACAAATTGGTGGGGGAGCAGGGAAAGGACAGTTTTGGGAGGTTCTCGATCAGGAAGCATACGCCGACTTCTTTGCGTTTGCCTCTTCTTACGCCTGTGAAATGCGGGTAAACATGAACTGTTAAAAATATGTGGACAGCACACGAACTTCAAATCACGATCCTTGTCACGTTCTTTCTCTAGACGATCGACTTCTTCACTTTCAAGCTCCTGAAAGCTTGGTGCATACAGCTGTGCGCTTGATGGGTCGCGAAGGATCGATTTTGGCAATTTTGCTGGGATCTCCGGAAGGAAACTGGCGGCCAATTCTTCGTCATCGATCACGCTACTTTCAAAGTTATGGTCGATGATGAGCAGTGATTTGGCATAGATATGGAGTTGTTCTCTGATCGAGTGCGCAATCGCTGACCTTTTGGAGCAGCAGTGTGAGAACAATCAATCGGCACTTTTTTTGGTTGTGTTCATACCGGAACTCCGACGGTAATCCAAGCTCATCTGCCATCTTTTCAGCAAAGGATTCTGGGTTATTTCGCTTGCAATTTAAGTCCCACTCGAAGGCGTCAAGCAAGTAGAAGTTGCCGATTGTTATGTCCAGCTGAACTCCGAAGCAGAATGGGCTCAAACGAGATTTGAAATACAGATGGGCTATTATACCTTGATTGCAACACGAAGATCGGGCCCGTCCTGAACATTCTCATCGACGCCATCATTCCCTCGCGATCCGAAGAAGGGAGGAAGGTGTACAGCAAGAGGAGAGTTATTTTTGTAATCTTCAACTTGTTCGCGAATAGACAGAGTGATGGCCTGGACGAATAGTGGTGTCAAGGCAGGGCTGATTTGTAGGTCATCGCACAGCTGTTCCGCAAAAGCTGTTGGGTTGATATGCTCATCTGGAAAAATAGCTTAATAATGAAGACGTTGGAAAGGCTCAAAATAAGCACCATTCATGTTCCATGTGAAGGTGTCACGAAGCTTGACATTTTCAAACTCAATGTCAAGACGAATAGGTACCAGAGTTTCGGGGATTTCCGCAACATCATTCAATGAGCGCTCCGTTCTGGAGAAAGGTGAAAGGGAGACATGGCACATATATGAGGATGTCGTCCAACCAATGTACCAAAGCATCTCACATTGTGTGATAATAATCTCTACGCTTGACTGTCGCCTCTCGCCCATTCCAGACAAAATTGCCGTTTCGATCTCGCACCGTTTCGTGAATCAGCAGGTTGCCGGCCTTGTCCCGGATTGGAACGACATCCCCACCAATTTTGCCAACCGAGCGAACACCACCCATCCGCTGATCAGCCGATATATCAAAAAAAATTCCGTCCCTGGTGCTCGTCGAAAGGCGCTCCCACATTGCTTTCTGGTCGGCTTCCTGGCGAACTTGTTGCTTGTCGAGGGCTTTAGCATATATGTGTTCTCTGGCGAGGTAGACACGCAAAGCATCTTTCGACAGGGATGGAGAGAAAGACAGCGCCGGTGACATCTCCCTCGGTTTCTCCGTCTCGCCGTGCTCCGGTTGCGGTTGTGGGTCCTCTCTTGGTGTGCGATCCTCCTCCTCCATCTCGGTAAATCCAGTCACAAGCCACCAGGATTAAGCGGGTGATGGAACACCTCGCCGAGTTCACAGCAACTCTGCTGCTGCCAGACCTGCCGGCGGGGACCGAACTTACTGTAGACGCAATCACCTGGACCACGGGAGAAAGGTTCAAGGGCCTGAAATTCATACCCCCCGGCCTGCATCTCGTTTGCTACAAGTACGTAAAACTCCCATGCCGTCTTTGTTTGCGACTGATGCGCTACTTTTAGCTCCCCAGGAGTTCAGAGGAGGGAAGCGGGAGGAAGGAGTGGTTTCTTTCATGACTTCCAAGCCAGGGAGGTTTGTCAACAGTTGTGGTTATACGTGCTTCTGAAACGTCGGCTGACTCTCAATAGATTGTCGTGAAATTGTGGGATGCAGAAGCTGAAGACATGTACGATGACTCGCACGATCCGGATCAGGTGGAGCGCTATCGCATCAGTCAGTTATATCCTGTTTATGTGCAACGCAGAGTGCCTAATATCTTTGAACAGATGTAAACGATTTCATATTTGGTCTTGGTCCGTATCCACTGACACCATCCGATTCTCTGAACTATATGGGTTCCTCGATTGCGGGCTCTAAAGTCACTGATTTGTACGGGCTGTGGACTTCATGGACATCTCATATCACTCCCGAGGTTGTAAAACGAGTAATGAAAACAAGATCTTCGAGAACAACGACGAAATTGGGCACAGATTTCCATTTTACAAATTTCGACTTGCGACGATCGTTCCCGCCAGGGTCAGCTCCATCGGAAGTCACAAAATATTCCATCGACAAATCGTGGTTGCTTGAGCATTTGATCACAGATGCGTGGGATGGAAGCTACACTGTCGTTCTTGGCGAAATTCAGCTCGCCTTCATTCTCACGATAGTGGCGTTCATCCAAGAAGGTTTTGAAAGGTGGAAAGCACTGCTCCATCTTGTGTGCGAATGCGATGATGCGATAAGAAGCTACTTTGATTCGCTTTATTCAGAGCTCTTTGGTGTGTATCAAAGTTTGATCATACG
Source organism: Cladochytrium replicatum (assembly GCA_025526935.1). Classification (NCBI taxonomy): domain Eukaryota; kingdom Fungi; phylum Chytridiomycota; class Chytridiomycetes; order Cladochytriales; family Cladochytriaceae; genus Cladochytrium; species Cladochytrium replicatum. The sequence goes on along the minus strand of JAHLKD010000060.1, from coordinate 195,571 downwards.
AAATCATTCTTACCACACTCTAGACGTTGTATCTTGCCAGCTTCGAGACTGTCCGGAAGACATGTTTGAGATGGACGGGGGTATAAACATGTTTGCAATCGATCCATTCAAAACTTATCACCTTTTTTATTCAGAAAGAAGTTTCCTTGAGCATTGTTTCAGGACATTACTCTCCCGTATTCGCGAACACGATCAAACGGACTCTGCTGTACAAGAAACGGCGATGCGAAAAGCACAATGGAAGGCTTTTGCAGAGCGCGCAGAACATTTTGCAACAGTAATGGAGAACAGATTCACAGGATGGAAGTTGCACGCAAACTTCGAGCAACCCGTCCTGACTAGTTTTCGTAGTTTGGATGAGCACGATGACGACGATGATGACGATGATGCACCAGCCATAGTGCACGATGACGAGCTTCGAGATTTAGAGAAGTGGAGGTCAATGGAGGTTGTTGACCTGCTAAGCGATGATGAAGGTGATGAAAAAGCTCCTTTACAGGGAGCTGCAACAAAGACAGGGAAGGAGGCAGGAAATCCAGCCGCTTCGCCAGAGGGGTCGGATAATGAGGGCGTTCTGGAGGACGAGAACGACAAACCAGATGACGAAGATTATTCAGAGTATATTACAGAGTATTGAATAATATGGCTGCTTTATACCCCTTTCTGTTCTTTATAAAATGACTCTAGTTAAGGAAAACAGAACAATGATTAAGGCATTTCTTGAAAAACCGCTTTACGTTGAGAGTTGTTGCTGTGGGAAAAGAGTTACATAAAAAAACAGTTGAGCATAGCATATGCGATACTCACCACTATCGCAACACCTCGATTTATCCAGTGCTTTGGGGACTCGGCGGAGGGTAATCCAATTGTCATCACATAATTAGTGGAATGGCCAGTGGTGGACAACGTTCCTCTTCTTGCACTGGTTTTATAAACAGGTGTTGCGTAAGAATAGAAACCCGTGTCTCCTGCTTTTGACAGCTCGTCACTATGAATTGGTATCATGCGGATTACTGGCATCAAATCTGTCAACTGCTTGATATACTGCTCGTTCAATATGTTGAGTTGTCTGTCCCATCGTGCACCTTCCAGGAACAACCCGCGGATGTACACACCCTCGTCAGGTGGATTTGCATAATCATCTTCTGGCATAACTTGGAAGTAAAGGGTCAGTAAGTCAATAGGAATAGAATGTTTCCGTGCATAATTTTGCAGTGTTCCTTTTGCAGAATAGCAGAAGAAAGGTCACTATTGCTGTCCAAATGTTTGAGAAACTGTTAATATACCTGTGAGGAAAGCTTGTGTAAAGTAGAACCCAGAAATCCAGAAAACACATGGGGTTCCATTTTCAATCCATGTCTGGAAGAATTTCAGTCTGGACACAAAATCAATGACGTAAGAGCCCTAAAAACAGAGCAAGATTTATTGATTATTAGTGACACTCATCAAATTGAACATACTAATGGTTTTAACGATGGGTATGATTTCCCAGCCCACATATCCGGAAGTTTTCCGATTAGCAAACTGTTCACAACTTCATCAAGCTCCTTTGACATTACAACCAACCCTTTCAGTGCCTTAATTACACTGTTCAAGCTGTCTCTAACAACTCTCAATAGTCGATTGAAACGCACAAGCTCCTGAATGAGAACTGTGTTCATACTCTCTTCATACAATACTGGATAAGCTTTTTGGATGGCAGGGACATTGTAATCTCTTGGAAGTCTTCCTAAGATGTCCTGGGCAATATCACCACAGAGTGAGTCATTTGATTTGCCGCCACCAGATGACCCTCCGGCTTGTGTAAGCAGAACAGACGAAATCAAAAGATTAGTTTCTGCGAGATCTTTTGCAATGTCAGCATTTTCATGCATCCCAAAGACTTCAGGTCGTTGTATTAATGGGAGAGACTTAATATAGTTTAGATACTGTTCGTAAGATCCTTTTGGTGGGGCAAAGTATAACCCTGATGGAGAGAATTTGTAGATATCACTTAATACTTCAGGAGTGTAGAAAACACTCAGTAGTGACATTAGAGTGCGACGATCCCTGTCATCAGTGACCCGTCCCCCATAATTACATTCCCCAGCAAGGTAGACTAATGCTTGCCACGGAATTTCATCATATTCATTTAGGAACTTATGTAGCTGCCTAATGCTAATTTTTAAATCTGACTCATTGAATTCATATGGAATATTCCACCCAAGTGGACCAAAATTTCTTCGTTCCTGAACAAGTCCATGGAAGAAGCAAAGTCCAAATAATACTTTCTCCCATGCTGCTTCTGACTGTCTTCTGACTGACTTGAAGAAACTTTCATCTGAGATTGGGTCACTTGTGTATGACCGTAAGAGGTTTGCCCTTAAACCGGCTGGTGGCTCATTGGTCATTTTTACACCATTTTGAAGAAGTGTTACAGGGAACTTTTCAGATGGATAAGACGTAAGCCAAAGTCTAAACTCCTTATTAGTAGTTTCAGGAGTAAGCTCTTCACAGATCTTTTCAAGCTGTGGGAGCCAACTGACAGCTAAGTGGCAATTTTGGAGAACAATCCATGTTCCTTGCTTAATCCCTGTTCTGATCATCTGGGTAGCAAGTGGTCCCTGTCCCTGGCCTAGTGATATTGCTGTCAGTTTATTGCCAGTGAATCCTTTTCCATCTGCAAATTTGAGAAGGCTAGTGAAATGTCTCAGTGAAATTCTTTCAATTGAAGAATTATACTTTACCTTGCCATTGGATCTACACCAGGTGACAATATGAAAATAAGTGGAGCACAACAATTAGAATCACTGTATGATGCCACAAGGTCAAAAGGTGGAGGTTCAATAAACTTTTGGCCCATTTTGTTTTTGACAAACTCCATAACTGCAGGAACGAGTTTATCTGGTCTAACCATTCTTAGTACAACTAACTTCTGGAAAGCTGAAAGCCTCTCATCCCAGCCTCCAGGAAGTACTTCACGGTGGGGCTCAGAAGAGTCATTGATGTCTTTCCAGAGTGATGCAACTGTTCTAAAGTCACTTGCAAAAGGCTTAAATGAGGGTGATGAAGCTGATAATCGGCATATTTCTGTCCAACTTGTTTCACTCAGCCATTCAGGTGCAGGATTTGAACCATACGTAGCTCCTGCTACATCCATAGTACTAACCCCTCCAGTTAAGAAGAACATCCACTCATCACTATCAATTTCATTGTGATTCTTCATTAGTCCAGTACACAGCAAAAAAGAGAACAAGAGCTTGTCCTTTTTAAATAGTGATCTGCAAACATTACAATATAGTGAATAAGTGAAGTGACTCCGAAGGTTCTCAAGACGAGTATCAAGGATTTCAGACTTCTCTGAGTGAGCGATTGACTGAAGAAACAGGTTTATATACCACGCAAGGGAATATTGATACATGGGATCAATCTATGCAAAATTTGTGAGAAATATTTACACAATGAGAAATATTTACACAATTATCGGAAATTGAGCTTACATTTGCAAGTTCTGCAATCACAAAGAATAGTACAGATGAATGTGTTGCTATTGGACGATATCCTGCACGAGTGAGGTCAATCTCACGTTCTGTTTCCTCTGCAATTTGCTGTTTCTGGTTAATGTCATTTGAGATAACTTTTGCAGAAGTTAGTGCTGTGATTGCTGTCTCGCTTTCAAGTAAATTTCCCTCACTCTTTGAGAGAATTTCTAAGATTTGATCTTCAATCTCCTTAAGTTGCTTTTTGTTGTTTGCTGATGCTACAACCAACCTATTCTTTTCCTCTTCTAATTCTGGTCGTTCCTTTGCAGCAACAATTCCAAGCAGTTGGTCTTCAAGCCCATCCAACGTAATTACAAAGTTGACAATTGTAACTTTGGTTGAGAGTTCAGGCAAATAGTGCGGATTTCGGAGTTTGGATGTCATATAGAATCTAAAATTTGGTGAATACTCAATAACGGCTTCACCAAGCCTGATGCAAAGAACACCACTTTGCTTGAAAAGTTGCTTTGTTAATAGAGGCTCTAAAACAGAATCAACTTCTTCTCCAATATTTTCCAGAAGAACAGGTGTTCCAAATTGAATGGCGTTTTCCAGTGTTCTAATATAGTCGGAATCTGACAGCTTAATCACTTGAAGTTTATTCTGCTTTTCCATATTCTTAATCCACTTATTTGCTTGACCCTGTGGATCAATAAACAATGGCCACCTCCTTGTTTTGTTTGAAATAATTCCATTATCCTTTGAGAAGGCATCATTTGGTAAACCTGCAAGACTCCATGAACGAATCTGAATGGGATCACCTAAAGTTGAAATTAGAGAGAATTGTCCTGTGCAGGGAACTTGATGTTTGGCACAAAGTTGATTCCATTCACTGGTAATAGTCTGTCTGTAAACAGATGTGAATGCCCCTAAATATGCTATAATAGCTGAGGACAATAATACATCTCCCGTTAGATTATTATATGTTATTCCTAGAGATCTTGCTGCTTCACTCCATCGATCTTTTTCACCACCTAGCCCACCTATCAACTGTTCTGCTCTCACAAGCTTCTTTGAACACAAGTCAACCTGACGTTCGAGGTCTGCTTTCTTTGCTGTCATACTTTTGAACTGGCTCTCAAGTGCTTCCATTTTGTCTTCCACTTCTTTAAGTTCAGCTCGTTTTGCATTGAGCTTTGCCATCTCTACTGCAAGTTCTCCTTCTGCTTTTGCTAATGCCGCTTGTTTAGGGGCAACAACTTTTGCAACACTTTCATATTTATCTAACGCACGTACCCACTTGCAAAGACCTTCTGCTGCTGATGAGGAGTTTTTGACCACATTGGGGTCAAAATCAGGATTTGGGATATGTGTTTTTCTGATCTTCTCAATGATCTTTGGGTCTATGTTGTCTTTGTCATATGTCTTTAGTGATGAGAGAAAGTGTGGATCACCTAGCATTTTCAAAGCAGGTCCCCAATAGTCTTCAACCATCTTTCCAGACCCAGATGGATCTTTAATTCTTGCTGGTTTAACATCTTTCATAATGCAAATTGCCTCCATTACCAACTTAACTGCAGCTGGCGGATTTTTCATTGATTTAACCATACTAATATCTTGTGGTTTCAATGTGTCCAATGCTTCCAGTGCACCTTCAAGAGCAGGAAGTGCTTGACCCAAGTCAGCCTCACACTCTTCTTTTATCGCCTTTGCTTCTGATGCCTTTTTGTTTGCAATCTCCTCATCGACTTTTACAAGTTCCCTTTTCTTCTCTACTTGTACAGATTCTCTTTGAATGACAATCATAATATCATCCGTTTCTTTCTGGGTCTTTATAAGCTGTGGTTTTAAGTCATTCAGCTCAATCTGCATTGTCCCAACTTGAGATGCTGCAGAAGCTAGTTGCTCTAATCCTACTTCATATCTTGACTGCAGCGCACTTATTTCTTTCCGTTTTACATCTAGCAAAGTCTTATAAGTCTGAATAAGCTCAAGGTATGATGTCGGTGTGACATAATTATGTCTTCTTAACCGCTCATAAAATGTCTGGGAGAGCAATCTGGTTCCTGTGTGGAATTCTTTGCACATTGTTACAATTTTGCCACGTACTGAGTCTTTAAGCTCAACATCTTCAAGGAAACGTTGGGCCACAATTTCAAGTGCATCCTCAGGCCAAACTTGAAACCAATCTATAGTGCAGCAGTTGACAAGTGATGGGAACATCCTCAATCTATTTCTGAATGCATCACCAATAGGACTCATACAGAGAACAACATGGAGATTTTCTTTGCATCGTCCAATGAATTGAGAATAAAGTGCAGCAGGGCTTGCATCAAGTTTGGGATTTTCTCTAGCAAGGGCAGTCCGGACTTGTTCAATTACTTGAGCTTTTTCATCGGACGCAAAGATATTCGGTACCTCTCCTGTATTCAACATATTATTGATATCTTCCAAGAAACTTTCATGCTGAATTTGTGTATCACTAAACAAGAAAACACTTTGTTGTCCCTGGCCTCCTGCTTTTATCAAAATTTTCTTGAGGTCATCCCTCCACTCATTTTTACCATAACTTTTCGATATCTCCACCTGGAATAATTGATAGTCTGCCATATATGATGCAAGCTTTGTCAATGACTGGCGACCACTTCCTCCAACTCCAACTAATAAAGCATGACTTCCTGGTTGTCTTAATATTCGAGATATTCTTGACACATGCTCAATTGCAAATCTGAAAATAACGAGATTCATTGGAGCCTTACTGACTTGATTAAACTCATCTAATCTTCCTCTAATTACTTCTGAAACTTGCTGAACATCCGCTACCTCATCGTAAAACTTGATTGCTGCGTCTGGAACCAGGTAATCCCCGAACATCAATGATCTCATATTATCGTCATCAACTTTCCCATCTTTATTGCTATCTAAATGCTGAAAAATTTCATCAAAACGGACACCAAAATGGCGACTGGTAAGGTCACGTATACAATTGAAAAGCCATTGTCGATCAGCATCATCAACTAACCGGTCATAAAACACACGATAAGCTTCATGACACCACAACCGGATTAGTTTATTTTGCTCTGAAAACTTCTCTGGTGCAGCCAGCAGCAAACCTTGAATTACTCTTGATACATCTCTCAGATTGAACACATAGTGCGACTTCTGTGGTGTTGGGAGAAGATTATCTATTGAAGAGTTATATATTTCCAATGTTGCAGCAACTAAATTCTCTTTAATTGATTGAATGCTACTGATAAAATTGTTACTACTCAAATGCCAGCCAACTATTGTGACAAAAATATTCTTCATAGTTGTTTGGTCAAAATTAGTTATTGCAATAACATTGAAATGGCGCAAAAACCGCTGTGTGACAGGATTTCTACCACCTCCAGGTGGTCCCATAGCTGTTACAAATTGAATATCCACGAGCTGCATTATGCTTGTGTCTTTTAAGTCATACCACATTTGATGATCCATCCACTGCCGTAAGAGTTCTATGGGTGGCTGCGCTCCATACTTCTCTCGGGCTGGCATGTTCAAGTCATCAACAAAAATCACACACTTTAATCCGTGTGCTGGCCCAAATACACCACGTCTACGTTTGTCTAACTTGCTGAGTACAATATCTTGAGTTTGATTAGCACTAGTTTGTGCTGAAAAATTTATGAACATCGGAGTGTATTTTTCTCTTGGAAGGCCAGAAAGCAGTTTGTTTGTGATATATACTGACTTTCCAGTTCCAGTTGGACCAACGTACAGTGTATGAATATTGTGTGAAATAAATAGTTCAAGGAGAAAATTGCAACGTTGAGTATCTGCAGTGGGAACAGTGATCGCATTGAATTTTGTTTTTGGAGCAATCTCATATTTCGAGATTGTTTCAATCCATAATTTCCATGTTCCTCCAGCTTTTCTGTCCTTCTCAAATACATAATCATAAATTAAGCTAACATTAGGTATTGGTTTTTCAAATTTGACAATTTTAGGTATTGGACTTTCATTTTGTTGCCCTTCAATGAGTTGTCGGAAGAACATGTCAAACTTCTTTCTTGACTCGCCATCAATTGTTCCACCAAGTGACCACACACAGGAAAACAGAAATATTGAATGAATCCAAATTGTCACTACATTTGGGGGAATATCATCACATTTTTCAGCTTTAAACTCATCAAGTTGACAGGTCATCAATCCCATCAAAGCTACAACCATATTGATTGGAGTGGTACCAACATATTCTTTGCATTCTGACTGGATAAATTTCAAACTGACAGGAACAACCCAGTCAAAGAGGGTTTCGATGAGCTGTCGATGTGTTTCATCCAGTGAAGATGGCAGAGTATTTAACCAAGAAAGGACCAACGCTTTCCATCCTATTGCATCTGCCTCAAGATATATCATTCCACATCTTGAGACTGTTGCAGGAGATGCAACTGCAAGATCCATAACTTCAAACTGGATGCTCATTGTTGACGTCATTTGCATAATCTCACCAGATGTAAGACAAAGTTTCTTGTTATCATCCAGCACAGTGTTCATATTCTCTATCCACACTGCATCTACTGGACCATCAAAAATAATCCATTTGCGTTCTATTGTTCCTTGGGAAGCAAATGAACGAAATGTATTAGCAAGTACACCGTCTGTCCATTCATGAGTGACAGGATCAAACTGTCCATAGAGCTGTCCCATAGTGATAGATTTTGGATTAATGACACGGTATTCTGCTTTTTTCTCATTAAGTCCACGATCACACATATCAGATAGTGCGCCGGCAAGGACTCTATAAGCCATTGTCTTACCAGACCATGGTTGACCTACAAGCATATATCCGTGGCGGATGCACATCATTTCATATGTTTGGATTATTTTTTCAATTGCCCCATCTACTGGCTGGAGATTCATTTTTTTCAAATTGTCATGTATTGCTGAAAGAAGGTTTCGGTAATCTGGGGTTGGCAAAACAACTCTTGGGAATAAATCAGCTGTGATTGCCTTGAAAAGTGGAATATCTTGAGCCAAAAATTTGGGAAGATTAACATCAGTAATAGATCTAAGCATTATGATTTGCTCATCCTCAGTTGGATATCTTAACTTCAAGTTCCCAGCCGCTGTTAGCACTGCCTTTACAGCTCTCATACCATAATCATAGTGGTCTTGTGAGGAAAGCTGCTCAGAGCACAGCTTGTACGTAGCAACAATTTTTCTGGCTAAGCTACGTGCTTCAACAAATCCATAAGAGTAGAGAGATATTTCAGCAATCAGTGCATAGTCAGGAACCTGTATATAGTGAGAAAAGAATAAATGCAAAATTGTTTACGTATTACCATCATGGCAACTGGACGGAAGAGGGCTTTAAGATTGTCAGGGAGCTCACTACGTCCAGCGTATCCAGGATTCATTGTGATAAATACTGAACAACCACGATTAAGTGCAATCATTGTTCCTTCAAACATAAATTTCTCGAGCTTAGCTGCAACAGCTCTTTGAATAGTGAGAATTTGCTGTGCAACCACAGATAAAACTTCCAAATCTATTCTATTGAACTCATCAAAACATGCCCATGCCCCTGATGACGCTAAACCTTTGAAAAACTTCCCCATTGCAATATAATCCAGACCATCTGAACAATTGAACACTACACATTGTTTTGCAATGGCTTTTGCCAAGTCTTTTGTAGTTTCAGTTTTTCCAGTCCCAGCAGGACCCTCTGGAGCCCCTCCCAGATTCAAATCTAATGCTCCAATCAGTGTACGATAGCACCTGTCAGTCAAAGGAGTAATAACAAGCCTAGGAGAATTGCCCAGATATTCATACCCATACTTCAGAGTTGCATTTATCATTCTAACATAAACATCATCTTGCTCCCAATAATATCGTAGTTGTGATAACCAAGCAAAGTCATTTCCTGAAGATACACCAGCATCTGCAAGCTCTCCAACTACATCACGGGCGTGCACATCAATAACAACAAGGGCGGACAATGTCATTCTTGCCATAGGTGTGAGTTCACCTCTGACTAATGCAACAACATCTTCTAACTGCTTTGTGCAAACATCTCTGTAATGTTTAAGCCCAGCAGCTCCACCTTGAGAAATTGACTCCGATACCTCTTTAGTCCAAAAAATTTGACTTACACAAATGACTACTTGGCCTGGCCATTCGAGCACCCACTTTTCTCTTGGGACTTCAATATATGCTCTTAACCCATTTGACACTTGTTGGTGGACAGAAGTTTGCATTACTTTCTCAACTTGCAAAAGCCACTTCTCAACTGCACCCTTTGCTGCCGCTGGTTCAATAACTTCTTTCAATCTAACTTTTTCGTTTTCACTTGAACACATTGCAATAATCTTTGAATTATCCTGGAAAACAAGACTAGAAATCCCTTCAAAGCATTTCTTGAGATGGGGTTGTACCCTTAGGGGGTCCTTTGTTTCTGCTAATATTTCCAAGAGTTCATCATTTGACAAGAAGAAGAATCGGGGGAAGAAAAGACGCTTCTTTTCCAAGTATTCATTTAGCCCTTTCTGGATATCTTCAAGGAGAGTGTTGCTTTCACTCAATTTAAGAAGTAATCCAGATATACTACACACTGTCAGAATCTTCGGATCTTCTGCAGTTTTTGCCATAATGTCTCTCCAGGTTTTATCAACATTCTTGAATTTTCTTCCTTCGGTCGGCATCTGGGCCATAATATCTTCCGATGTGAAAATTGGCTCGAGATAAAGCCAAGTTGCTTGGACTTTGAGCCAGCTGTCAATTATCTCCTGCACATTAACTAAAGTTGCTTCCCACTTTATGAGTTCATCTTCAATTGGCTTAATGAAAGGAGACCCTCTCATTGTTTGTACTTTAACAATCTGGTCATCGAGCAATGCCTGGACATCTTCAAGAGATGACAGTATCTTAGTACCTGTCTCTTTGTAGTCTAAGCAGTTGAAAATCAAAGGATCCCATTCATCTCGCATTTTTTGCAACGTTTTCTGCAGAGAGAACTCCTTTGATGCTGCATCTGAAATGGCCTCAAATTGTGGTAAATATTGCCCAAGATTCATTTCTAGCACTTTTGTGAGGGAAGTGCTCTTTTCAGGCAAGATTGGTTGCCCAACAATCTCCCCCATAATGTCCCAGTGTCGTTGGCGTAATCCTGGATTTCTCAAAACTGTTATAAGTGGCAAGTAGGTTTTGAACTTGTCTAGTTTAGTCTTAACTGACTCTGCAACCTTCTTCGGAACAGGCTGATCTACAAAGGTCTTTGTGAGTTTGAACATGGTCCGCCACATAGAGTTTGCTGACTCTTCAACTTCCTCAGAATTCAGATCTCGAAATGGTCCATTCATCCATTTGCTATACTCTGACTGGAAAGTTGATGCTGTTTCCCATAATTTTTTGAATGGGTCAAGAATCTCCATAGCCTGACTATGCTGAGAAAATACAGTTGGCTCCCATTCCAGTAATTGCTCCTCAACATTTATTTTATTAACTGTTTCTAGAAGTTCTTGCAGCCTTGTCTCAAGTTTCTTTATTTTTTTCATATACTCTGGTAACTCACTCATTAACCCAAAGTCCTACCACAAATTCATGAGCTTATAACTTGCAAAAAATTCATCTTACCTGGAACTTTGAAACTTGCTCAACACACTCATCAAGTTCTTCATTAGTGGTGGTAATTTTAGTTTTCAGATCTTCTTGCGCTTTGACTTTTTTCTGCATCATGCGCTTTTTACTAAGATCAAAAATAGGCAGAATACGAGATGGCCAAGTGAATGTTACACCATTTAGCTTAATATCTTCTTCAGACATAAACGCATAGTTCAGAAGAAAATCTAAGCGTCTCTTTCCAAGCTGCACTTCTTCTTTGAGTGTAACAATATCTTTGGTTCTGGCATTCTCTACATATTTCATTACCTCTACAAGCTCTTCTGTATCATTTGGGAGCTTCATTGCTTTTGCTGATGTTTTCTCATACTGCTCACAAATGCTGCATACAAGATTAGTAAAATTTCCAAGAAAAAAAGATTTCCTACTTCAGGTTTATTTTCCTGTTAGTATCAGCAACCTGATCAACAAGCCGTTGAACTAGCATGTTTGCCTTTCCAACTAGCTCTTGTTTCAAAGCCTCCGATTCAAGATGAATCAAGCTGAAGCTCACAGCACTTGGTGTACTGCTCACTTCCTCAACTAGCTTGAGAAGCTTTTTAATTTCCTTAGGAGTTGTGTCAACCTAAACCCCAGAGTTTTATATTCATGCCTCACCATTTCATAGTCATCAAGCTCATGCTTCTCCCTCAGAAATTCATCTATCCGCTTCTCAGCCTTATGTGTCAATAATGACTTGTGCTTATCATAAATCATCAAATGTTTTTGTGGAGCAACACTATTTTGTGCGACTATGGACCGCAAGTACCGACCCTCACCAATACGATCATCATCAATTGTCATTGAAGGCAAGTAGAGTGGTTCATTCTGAAGTGATGAAAAGAGCCTTGTCTCAACTCTAGGTATGTCTCGCACAGTTGATACCATTTCTTCCAATATGTTCAGCATAAGAGACTCCAGTTCAGAGAGCGGGGGGTCAAAACGAATCTGGGATCCTGCAATTGTTAGCCTCACTGTAAATACAGACAATTCCGATCCTCCCATTGAAAATTGAGAAAAGAAGTGCTCAAGATCAGTGATGGAATGCTCAACCAATGCCCACAATTGGTTAGACATCAGTGCAGTTACTGATTTAAAAAATGCATCCAATCTACGATACCCCAGGTCTGCCTCTGGTGAAGCTCCCATAATGGCATTATACCATAAGTCTTTTGTGGTAAAAAACATATTAGCAACTGTTGGAATCCACCTTTAAATTTGTGAGAAAAATTTTATAACAGAAAATACCACTTACTCATTCAAGAGTTTACTTTTGAATGTCTGGCACTGCAGTCTAATTACACTTTGAAAGTCGTCAATGTTCATTGGCAACATGCTTGGCCCAAACACTTTCATGTCCACAAGCCTGCTGTGTTCAAAATCTGAGTATATTTGGAGTATCTTGAGCATTATCGGGTTTGTGATGTACAGATTTTCAGCAATGAATGATTTCACGACAACCAAGCTATTGTGCCAAGGCACTGGAGCACGAGCAACCCTTGGCTGATACAGCGCAGTAAAATATGGGATTTTCAACCTTCTTTGCTCCTCGGGATCAATGAGGATATAATCCAAAATAGAGCGCTTGAGAGCAAGCTGATACGACTCGCTCAGTTCCACCAGCACTTCTTCTCTTGTTTGGGCAAGATGGTCCGCAAAATATTTCGAAGCAATATGGCGGTCAACAGAGCTGATTATCGAGGGGTCCATTTGTGCAATTGCGTCATCAGGTATGCCAACTTGGATGTATGCAGAATAGCGCTGATCTGGTGTTATCTGTTTGTCAATATTGTTTGAAGGAAGGTCATACGGATCCAGAATAATAGGTTCTCTCCCCTTTTCATCAGTCTCCGCAGTAATCGAGATTGGATACTCCATATTAATTCTGGTGATGGGTGATAATGGTCGACTGGGGGGCGAAACAAAGTCCTCATCAGTTAAGCTGCAGTGCTAGAGTTTAACAGTTGACAAATCGATGACTCCCAAAACAGAAAATTACCGGCGTCCACCTCCAAACTTCTGACGTTTCTTGGTCGGGCTTTGGTTCTCTAAAATTCTCAAGTCAGTTTGTTCAAGATTCGTCCACGCTGGTTATTACCAAAAGTGCGAGGTCGTTTATTTTCGAGGTGTTTTACGCTCAAAGGTGCGGCTCGCGGACTGTAGTTGTTTGCAATTGAATCTGATATTGCTCGGTGGTGCCTTTCTTCTTTGAAAGGGGCAGCTTTTGTCCAGGAGAACGACTTAAGAACAGGAGCATCTGCCAAAGGTATATCTATCGTCTTTGAATATTTAAACGAACCATTTCTTAATTTTCAGCTGTTTGTTGCTCACCTGCAAGGCCATATTCAGAGCCTCGTTCTCGGTTTGGTGAGCGAAAACAGATCGAGCTTGGTTTTTAGATTCAACTTTCCCTCGCTGTGTCACGCTGTCCAGAGGGGGTCTCGAGCCTCTCTAAGGGTATTTTGTAAGTGCTCTTTCTGATCAATATTATACCTCGCTTCCTACCATGCTGGGATGATCTGGCGGTCAGAAACGCGTGCTTACCAAATTGGGCAAGTAGGTGCGCGCCACTGCCCAGAATCTTTGATGGAGAACGACACCGGCAAAGTTCAGCGCACCCTCCGCCAGTTCCGGTCGAAGCTGCTGGCTGTTACCGCGGCTTGCGAGGAGGAACCGAGCAACTTCCAGGACAGCCGAATCCCATCGAAGCGACTCATCCCAGCAAGCATCCATCGCCGTGATTCAGTTCTAGCACATATCCCGTTCGCAATCCTAACAACTAGTCGATCTGCCGCAACATACAAAAAAACAAGAAGGGGTGCGAACGGGCACAATCATTCTCGATCCAATCCTTTGGTCATTGCAGCAGCTGCGCGTAGCGTGGTAGAACTGTCAACAGCATCCACACCAATTCGCCGGCGGGTCAAGTCGTTGCAGAGCTCATTCCAAGAGCTGGTTCGAACTGCTGTGCGCGAATGGGAGTCGAATTTTAGGAGCGACTCTCTATACTGCAATTTACGAAGGAGCCAGCTCGAAGTTTATCCAGAGAATTCCCCTACCACCCCACGGAAAATCGAGGCAAAACGTCCCAAAGTTCACTCTCTTTCAGAGATGGCAGCATTTGCAGTCGCTCGGCTATTCGCAAAATCGCCAAAGACTTGCCAAATCGAAGAGGAAGAAACGTGGTACGCAGTGATACCAGAACTGCACCGAGGGTGAGCACACAAATTTTCAACACCTCGCCGCCTTATTAATGCTATCTATTGGCGTTAGAAATGTTCTTTTCGAGCATGTCGTTCAACTGTGCATTTCAAATGTGGATGCAGTCTCCGTTTTCAATGATCTTGTCAAAGCGTGCGTGTCCGGGGGGGCTTTTTATCAGGTTATTTTATGAAACTGTTGGCACTGAAAGACCACCATCTCACTATGAACTGCTTAGGGATTCGAGCTGCTCACGGCAAGGATGTACCGATTTCCCCCGTCGAAACAACATGAGCTGGAGTGGTGCTATTCCTTAGCGAGAAGGATGAACCGAATTAATGGCTGGTTTAATGCTCTTCATGGAATGCTCACTGTTGAGCAGTGTGTTTCTATCGACTTTTGGGATTTCCTTGAATCGATTGATCAGCTTCGTGCACTGAGGCTCGTTTCGCTCGCGATCGTTCTCTTCTTTTCCGATCTGAGTGCATTCCGACCAAAGGAAGAGCAGCTTTGTGGGCGAATTCAGTTTTGGGTGGAGAAGCTTCTGGAACTTGAACCTCAAGATTCCATCGACTCCTCGAAGTCAATTTTTGAGATCTATACGTTGCTAGCTGACAAACCACTTGAACGCCTCGGACTATCAGAGGAACTGCGCATATCAGTGCTGATCAAGGCCTTACTCCTATCAGACAGGCCGCCGTGCACAAACCTTCGTGTCACAACTCAGAAGAAATCGCGATGGGGCAACGCTCTTGGGAATATGCTGAAATCAAGTCACCAGGAACTGGTGGTTTCTCTGCTTGGGTCGATCTCTTCGCTTTACGTCGTTGTTGACGTGCTTCGTGATCTCAATCAAACCAGCTCAGCGGCCCAGCTTCTGATTTTCATCATCAACAACCATCATGCTTTGCAAAAGGATGGTGATTGGGACACGGAGCTCACTCTTGATAGGCTACAAGATGAGCTGCAATTGTTGGACGAATACGCTGTCAAGACCCAGCATGGGCCAGGCTGGTCAGAGTGAAAATCCAAGATTTCTGAAAAAACTGACATTGCTCTACATTAAAGGCGATATGAGCCGGTTGCAGATGCTTGGGTCCCTGCAACACCGGCGAAGCCCCTCGTTTTTACTCGTCGTTCGCTTTGAAGTGGCCCGTGATATATTTCGACAACTTGATAGACGAGAATAAGTGGGCCCAAAATGGGACAATATCGTTTTCTGGCAAAGCTGCACGGTCTAATCTTGACGCATTGTTGTAAAAGTTCTTCTCTACATTCTTTAATCAAATAACCCAAATATGTTTTTCCTAGAACGCTTGTCACATCTTTCGTTTGATGAGCCCGTTGAGAATGTCGAAGCTATTCCCGTCAGGCTGCAATAGCACCTCGGTGAGCTCACCAGACTCCGAGCTCGTCTGCGCACGCAGTAGCCCGGAATCGTCGATCCCAACGATAATGGCGTTTTGACGGCCCCCACTTTCGTTGACTACTGTCACGTTCTGGTCGCTTATTGTACGGAGGCATGAAATCGAATATTTCCACTCCCCCAGCATGTCGATATTTACCTGTGCAGCCAATATCGGTAATAATCTTTCAAGAAGGGTGAAAAGGGTGGGGTAAGAGCATTATCGGCCGCAGTCTTTGCAAATTCATTGTAAATCTCCTCAAACTCGATCATTGTCCGTGCAAGAACTTCCTCCATGGTCAGCTCTTCCAAGCTTGTTCCTCTCGATTGATTGTGAAGACGAATGAGCTCGTTGAGACTCACTGTCGGTCGTTCGTTGGCAACGTTCACCCCACATCCTACGTTTTGAAATATAATATTAATAATGGATATGCAAGCGGGAACATCTTTGCGCTACTACCAATCAGCAGGGTGAATGTACCCCCCTCGTATGAAGAGGTGATCAATACACCTCCGATCTTGCGCAAGCCTTCGGGTCCCTGAGCAGCTCTAGCGTAGATGTCATTTGGCCACTTCAGGTGCACAGGAATATCCTATTCATCAAATAATTAGATTATTTCTTGATAAAATAGCATGAGAGTGAGGAACCTCGTATCCCGGTTTTCGACGAACTGCTCTTGCGATTGCTAGGCCGGCGATGTACTGCAGAAATATCATGCCCCTGGAGCCAGTATGGTGTATCTGCATAGTGAACATCAAACAACCACGCTGGGATATCCAGGAGTTTCTCCCTCTCCCTAAAAAAAGAAACGGAAGCAAGTAAAACAAAACAGTTGCTACGAAAAAGAAGAATATGACAAAGTTACCTCTTCCAGCAACTTGATGGGATCCGACGCAAACGACGCCTTCAGGAAGCTGTTTTGCAAAGGCTGAATTCCTTTAGAACATTTGAAGTTGGATGCATTCAATTTCGAAAGGAAGAGAGGGGTCGGGTGCAATTTCTTACTTTTCCAAGAGAGTTTGAGTGGAATCCACAACTGATCCATAAAGGATATTTGATCCACAATTCCATGATCCACCTCGCCGGCGGACATCCCTCAAGTGTTTCAGATGGCTGAAGAAAGATGGAATGTTGAAGTACGGGGTATCAAAGGATGACAATAGGGATGGGTCTTTGGCAAAGTAGATCACTCGTTGTTGGGTATTGCTAACTCCTTCATCATTCGTCGAATCCGTGGTGGTCACGATCTGTTTAACCGACGTCAGCGAAAACAGCGTTATCACAACGTTTCAAGTCTTTACCTGATTAGGCACATACTCTTTGAGTGAGAACGTGTTCACTCCTCCTTCCACATCAGAATCCTCCCCGGTCCACAAGGATGCTCCGCCGCAAAAGATCATGGGAGAAATTCGAGGCTCCTGGAATACACCCTCGTCTTCGGCCTTTGCTGATTCGACGTTCAATCTCAGCCCCAACCGTGCCAGAAGCGCTCTCAGCAGCGCGCGACGCTGCATGTCCGACTGCTGAAGTCTATCCACAGCATCCGACGCGATCTTCTTCCCCGAAGAGCTCTTCGCCAGGACGGGATCGTATTCCACATGCACCCCCGTGAGGATCGCGCGTCCCTTCCCAAACATGCATTCCACAATCGCGGGCGGATTCGAAGGCAGCTCCGTGTACGATGCCAGCGTCTTCGTGCTCACTTCGCTCGAGGCCGCAGCGTCCTGGACGAAATACGGCCCGCCGTTATGGTACACGTCGAGTCTCGGACCGGCCTCGCCGGCGGCAATTTCACCGCTGAGCGTCAGACCGACGGCACGCGCGCCGTCTTCGGAATCGTACACGAACCCAGGGAACGCGCTCCCCCGCGCTGTGCCCGGCCAGAAGGCGAGCTCCCGCGCACCCGTGACCTCGTACCCGTCGCGTCCGCGCTCAAACTCGACGCGCTCTGCAGCAAAATACGCGCCGGCGCAGATGCCGAGGTACGCACCGCCGGATCGGACGTACTCGCGGATGCGGCGGGTTGCACCTGTGGGAGTCAGGTCGCGGACGTAGGGAAGGTCGCGGCCGCCCGGAACCACCAGCAAGGCACTGGTTTCCTCCCACGGTTCTGTGGCGAGGGTCAGGGACTGGACGGTCATGACGTCGTATGACGAGGACAGCAGGGCCCTGAGAGCCACTACGGTGTGCTCGAGCGGGCCGCGGGCAGTTCCGGGCCCGGAATAGACGAGGACATTGAGTCTGGTAGTCATCATGACGACACAGTCCTGAGTACAATTCCAGGGGTGAATTATCTGGTTTTACCAAGCCATTACTTGTATCTCACATCCCGATGGCCCCGTCGTCAGTGCCAACCTCAACCCCGGTCTTTCCAACACCGGCCAAAAGCGGTGCGATGCTGCTCTCGCTCCACTTCTTCCACACTCGCTCTTCAACCTCTTTTGCACTCTGCTCGCCCAACGTGATGCAGAAGATCGCATCGTATCCCCCAGCTGTGAAACTTTCATTCATTCCTCTATAACCAAAAAGTCTGTCCATGCACCACATACCTCCCGGAACACCAGCCATGATAACGCCTGGAACATCCATGCATGCGTCCAAAAGATACGTCTGCGATGGGGGCTCGATCGGAACATCTGCCGCTGTCGCCATCTCACGGAGCAACGATCGAGCAGTCTGTGTGATAGCTCAACTTTCTCTGCTCCGCCGGATCAATTGAACGCTTTTCAAACGTACCTGGAACTTTTGGTGGATCTCGACAAAGATTGATTTGATGTCTTCAAGAACTGGATCATCCAATGACATCGCCTCCCACTGTACACGCAGAGTTAGAAAGAACCCCTCTCTCTGGGATGCTACATATGAACTTACCTCGTGCGACAGAGAGCAAGCACAGATTATGACAACTTTGTCATAGGCAGGACGAAGAGAGTTTGACAGCTTCGAAAGACGCGACAACGCCTGTGAGATTCCGTTGTTTGCTTCATCGAGCTCTATCCAAATCTTTTCCGCTTTGATGGGAATTCGAATTAATACAAAAACGCAAAGAGGCGAAGAAATTGGTTGATTTGCTCACCAAGAATCGGATCCCGCTTTCGCCAAGCAAGGACTTTCGAAACCATGCTGGGGGTGTTGCTGCCTGCGTCCACCTCCGCAAGTTTGAGGACAAAGTATCGAGGAAGCGAAAAAGGTTCAATCTGGTGATTCCATTCATTGCTGATCAAAGATGAGGTCAACAGCTCATGCCAATCCTCACGCCTTTCGCTTGTTACCTCTCGATAATTTTCCGTATGACGTGGCCATCAGCTCCGTTTCCGGTGGTAGCAGGCTCCAGGACCGCTGGATCGAATCGTCTGTATATATGTGATCCCCAAACCGCAGCCGCAATGTCGAACCCGGATCCGATCTTTCCCTGCGCAATACAGTGACATAGCTGCGCGAGCTTGTCGACAACTCCGTTGTCGACACGTTGCCGCAGGAGAAAGTTGGCGAGTGCCGCGACGAGCGAAGTTGTCATTGCCGCGGAGGAGCCGAGCCCAGTCTTGTGGACTTGGGAAATGGGCTTTCCTGTTGGAGCAAATTGCGTAAGCGAGGAGAGCGATTGCGTTGTGAGGGGGAGCTGGCGACGACGCAGCTGCGTACAGAAAGGAGGGATCAGAAAAGAGCGACTGATATGGGTTTTTTTCGCGCACCTCGTCTCTCTGGGAATAAAAGTCATTGTGCGCAACGATAGTGATTTCTAGCCCGTCGTTCAAGAGGTCAAGAGGATCCTGCTCTCCTGTTGTCCCAAACGTTGACACGTACGCAAGAACAGTCTCGATTGCGGTCTGCACAAACGGATTCCGCGGCTGCTGTGGACTGTTGGAGAATAACACATAAGACTTGCACTGTAGCGTTTCAGGCTGAACAACCTCTGATTGATTTGATTTGAAGCACGGGCCACAGTGTACACCCATACTCCATCGCTGAACTGGGGTGCAACGATGCGGATTTCAGATTGAGCGGGGTTGGGAGATTTTCGAATGCGGGTGTAGAAGCGTGAGGTTGTAGCCAGGACAACGCCGGTGTGGTTGCGGAAGAGCACCAGGTACCCGCCGGTGATCAGCACCTTCCCTGGGGCTGACGCTATGCTAACGAGATGAGACAAGTTAGAGTGTCGGGTTCTTTGCTCGGTTGGGTTCTTCTTACAGCGCAGACGGACCGGAAGGACTTGTCATCGCGGATGGCCCGTCGGTGTAGACTGAAACGAAAACAAAACGCGAACAAACACCACGCGTTTTGGGAATGGAATGGCACGATTATTGTTATTTATTGAAGGGCATTTCTTTGCATCATTGTCGCTGGCATGCATGCTCGGCTGATCTGTAGACGTGCTCACGTCGGCTTGGGCTTTGCACGTCCCGGCCGGCTTGGTTTGGCGAACTTTGGACTGATCTTTCCACTTCCAGTCTCCTCTGGTGCTGCAACCGCAGGGAACGCCTCAGAAAACAGTTCTGGAGTGAGCTCCGCAACGTCGTCCAGCTCAAACTGCATGATCATCAATATTTTCTCAAATTTCTCAAATATCGACCGGGGTTATGCTCGCTCACCTTTTTGGTTATGGTGTAGTCACCTTGTTCTAGCGCAGAGATGACACCTCCTCGTGCAGAAGAATACAGCATTCGCTCCTTCACCTTTGCAGCATACGGGCAGGTCATTGCGAAAACTGTGGTTTGCAAATCTGTCAACGCTGCAATACGTCCCGATTTCAAAGCGTCCACTTACTGACGGCGTCCTTCGCCCCGCTCTCCACAGCGCGGTAGAGGAGAAACCGGGGTTTGTCTGCTGTCACAATCCCTGCCACTTGGTTCTGTCCCACCGGACTTTGGTCTACTTCCAGCGCGATCCTCTCATTCTCGATATCAATGGCCAAAATAATCAAATGCGGCGTGCCCTCTTCATCTGCCCAAAAGCGACCCACGGCCGCTTCTGCGTCCTCGTTCCAAGGGAACGCCATTGATGCAGAGTTGGTGGTTGCCATGAGCCCACGCCTCGAGCTGATGGTGATCTCAGCCGAGTTTTCGGCAGCTTTAACTGCCGCGAGCTCCTTCTCCCGCTCCGTCAAAGGTGCACTGGACTGCTTGTGCACAAGATGTTTCTTGTAACCTTCAAAACTCAGTTCCTCCTATTATAGTAGGAGCATTAAGACCTAACTATGTGTGTTAACGATATAGATATGTACCTGTGTACTCCCGTAGATAGAATCAACAAATTTCGAATCTCCCAGATCTTTCAAGAGAGTTCCCTTGGAGGAAGAGTACAGCATTTTGTCACGGACCTTTTCAAAAAGGATCAGATTTGATGCAAGCTCGGTTTGGAATTTTGGACTCAGATTTACTCTGGCTTTGTCTGGTACGTAGTGAAGCACGATCCATTCATAGTCGCCCGACGAAGTGGGTGTGTCTGTCCTCAGGAGAACGAATGCCGGGTCTGTGGGTAACAGCCAGTCGCGAATGAGCGCGAAGTCGGTCTCCAGCGACCCAGCGACGTCCACAGCGCCGTTGTGAACCAGCGATTCTGGGACGAGTTGATCACTTTAGCGGAGGGACACAAGGACCCAAGATAGGTACCATTTACGATCGAGACACGGATAGCACGGATGGATTTGCCGAGCACGGCATTTGAGAAAGCAGCGATCAGGTCCTGCGACGCACGGATTCCCGACTGAGCAGCCATTCCTCAATCTGTCAATCTTTGTGGTGGTGGGTCGACACGACGCGTCGATGCCACGGCGACGCACGACCTGGAAATGGAAATGGAAATGGAAACGGAAATGGAAATGGACCCAATGGTACCTTAGTGTTATTCCGTTGGTTGCGACTGCTGATTCCTCGCCAGGACGACTCGTCGCCATCGCCAACATCCCACCGCCACAAACGACTCAAGACCCTCCCTCCCTCGCTCTTCGCTGACTCCTCCTCCCTCGCTCCTCCAGCTACCAGAATACCTTCCGCGCCTCCAAGCCCAACAGGCAGCACGTCTGATGACCAGAACACATCCGCAAACCCGGGCGACCATCACCGCAAACGTCGCCGTCCCAAAGTCGTCAACTCGGAAGACTCGGACCAGGACGACGACACAACCGCCGCGGCCCCGCTCTCGGAAACCGGACGCAAAGGAGCTGCCGATGGCGTGGAGGACGATCCCAACGCCCCCAACGCGTCGCAGAACGGTGACGGCTCCTGGACTGGTCTGCCCAATAAAAGGAACACTCTGGCGATCCAGGAGGAGAGGGAGGGGAGCATCGTTTTTGAGGTCGTGAGGAACGACGGGACACACAGGAGTATGGAGCTACTCACCGGCCTGAAGAATATATTTCAGCGCCAACTGCCGAAAATGCCGCGAGAGTATATCGCTCGGCTTGTGTATGATCGGTAATGCTACTACACCCCCGTTTTGTGGGACTCGAGGCTCTATTAGCTCATTCGTAACGCAGGAATCACGAATCGATGGCTGTTGTCCGCGAGGGCTTGAAAGTCGTCGGAGGAATAGCGTATCGGCCCTTCATCCCACGAAAGTTTGCAGAGATCGTGTTCTGTGCAATCGCGGCGAACGAGCAGGTCAAGGGCTATGGTTCGCGGCTGATGAGCAGAGTCAAGGACTATGTTCGCAACACCCACGACATCCAATACTTCCTGACATACGCTGACAACTATGCTATCGGCTACTTTAAGAAGCAGGTACTCAAGTCCATTTTATCTCTCAAACTGCGATAGCTCAGACCTTGTCAGGGGTTCACAACCGATATCACCCTTGACAAATCAATCTGGGTGGGCTACATCAAGGATTATGAAGGCGGGACCATCATGCAGGTATGGATACGCCCTAGGCTCGTTTTTCTGGTCTGCTTACTTTTTTTCTCTGTGATTAGTGCACAATGATACCAAAAGTCAACTACCTCGACACTTTCAGCATCATCACACAGCAACGCAAAGTGATCTTTCAAAAGATCCGTGAACTAGCGCAATCCCACATTGTTTATCCTGGCCTCACATGTTTCAAGGAAGCCGAGGCCGCGCAAGCCAAGAAGCAACTCGATGGTGGGCTTGAAGCCCAAGAAAAGACCACCGACATGGCCATCGACCCAGCGAGTATACCTGGCATCGGTAAAGATCTCTTAGAAACAACCTTTGTCCCACCGGACCTGATGACACGGCATACTCTTTTTATTTTTTATTTTCAATAGTTGAAGCGGGCTGGACCCCCGAGATTAGCCAGGCGTATGTTAAATATTTAGTATTTCTCCTATTCGAGGTTTTGGCTAAAACATCACAAATTCAGGGTTGGGGGCTCACCGAAAAAGCGATCACCGCTGTACACCTACATGAAGAAAATGATTGCAGAACTTACAAGTCACGAAGCTTCGTGGCCTTTCCAGTCTCCAGTCTCAGGCGTTGCGGATTACTACGACATCATCACGGAGCCCATGGGTAAAGTTCCAAGTTTTCTGAAAGGGCCAGAGATCTCACAAAACTTTCTTTATTCTTGATGATGGCAGATCTGAAAACTTTGGACGAGAATGTCGAGGAAGACGTGTATGCTACCATTGCGGACTTTAACAAGGACGCGACGAAGATATTCAACAACTGCCGAACGTACAATGAGGAGGGGTCTGTGTATGTAAAGTGCGCAAATCGGTTGGAACGGTTCTTTGTGTCGCGAACCAAGAGTTTGACGGCGGAAATGCATCTGGGATAATACATCTTTTGATGTGTGATCGAAAAGACGACAAAGCGCAAGATGACCGTACTTTTGGGATCATTTGCTCCCCCGGCGGATCCAGAATGTCTTTCAACACCATAAGAACCCATTCCTGACGTTTTTCACTTTCCCCCATTTTGATAGACCCATGCCTTGTACTTGTCATGCAACTTGACCTGCACATCGTACTCTTTCTGCAGCCGCTTCTTCTTGCTCTTGGCCACCTCCGCACCGTCCGCATCATGTGTCGGAATGCCCTTTGGAAAAGAATAAACCCCGAACCAGATCCATTTCTACGATTCCAACTCACCTTCTCGTCCCACTTGGAATACAACGTGAGACTCTCGGCGTCCTTGAACAGATCCGCGGGTGCAGTCTTGCCTTTCTCAAGCTCCTCCTGCTGCTTCCGCAAGGCCTCGCGCGCACGCTCCTCCTTTTCCTGCTGACGCTTCAGCTCGCGCTGTCGCTTCTCTTCCCTCTCGCGAAGAATCGTGGCCTTGTCCATAAACTTGGCCAGTGCCTTACCATCTTCACAAAAAACAAAAGAAAAAGTGTGTTTTAGGCACTCAACAATAAGAAAGTATCCCTGTACCTTCTCGGTCGTCTAGTTGGATATCAAGCTCGATGAGATCTTCATCACGGAGCTTATCGGAGAGCTTCAAGAACTCCTTGGAATCTATCGAAGAGGTCGGGGGGGGGGGGTTTAAAAAAGCACTTATAACGAGAACGTGAACCGTCGAATGAAATTACCTGCTCCCTGTTGGGCAAGAGCGCGCACTCCGTCGCGGTAGTTTGACAACACGCGCACATATGGCATTACGATATCCTCTTTCTGCAAAACAAGAAACCTTGTGTGTGAGCACCAAACTAGCCATTGATTCCTTTAGCAAATTTACCGCGCCAGAGGCACCGCTAACTTCCGCCTTCAAGCTCGACACGATCGCCGCGCCAGATTCAGGGATCACGCCGAACGTCCTCAGCATCCTGACGACGTACTTTGCCACCTTCTTCAACAAGTCCTCCTGCACCCTTCGCTTAGCGCGGATCGCTGAAGTGCGGTACGTGTTCGTAGCCGCAATGAGCTCTTTGAGCTCAAGCATCACCTGCGGCATGTCGAAGTTGTCGCAGATAGCGGCATGGATCCGCTCCTGCTTCTTTCGCAACCTAACCGAGAATGGAAACGAGAGCGTTCGGTGATTTTCGCTTTTGGGGGAAATGGAGTGAGACAAACTCACGCATCGAAGAGCTGGCGTTCTTCGTCGTGGAAGTTGTGGTTGCCAGTGAAGGGAACAGGGTGTGCCTCGGCCTCACGGATGGTTGCTGACACCTCACGCAAAAAGTTCTACACAGAGTGAACCTGGGAAAGGATTAAAGTCATTTTTGCTAAACTTACATTGAACATTCCTTCGTAGGCTTCTGCTTCTTCCAATGAGCGTTCGCTGTAATCGAGGATGGAGCTCCATGAGTTCAGCAAGAACATAAGTCGGATTTTAGTGGCAGAATGCCTCTCCAATGCTTGCTGTAAAACGAAAAAGATCAGAGAGAGGACGTAAGCTACTAACATAGCGGCTTTACCTGAATAGTGATAAAGTTCTTCAGGGACTTGGACATTTTTTGGCCTTCGATGTGGAGATGGCCGGAGTGGAGGAAGTAGTTCACCCACTGCTCATTCTCATAGTATGCCTGAAAACGAAAGAAAGATTCATTGAGTGAGAGGAATATTCCCCAATTGGCAAAAGAATGAAGAAAGGAGGAAAGGGTGCAAAACAAAATGTACGGTTTGGCTACGAACGGCAGCATCGCAACGATATAGCCTTTGGATGAACCGTCAGAGAAGCTCCGCTCGAAATATTGAAATTTCTCTTTATCTTGCGGTATGACACACTGTTCTGCCACGTTGTCTGGGGACTCCAGAAAGCGGGAAGAGAACACGGACGGAAGCAAGTCGCGGAAACACTGCCTGAAATTTTTGGCCGGGAACAAGAGTTCGCTCCAAAAACTCGTTGCGTGCTTGCATCCGCCCTTCGCAGAAACCGCGACACCCCTCAGGCAAAACCAATAATGCAATACTCCAGAAAAAAACCCACTCACCTCCGCCTGGGCCATCTCGTTGTCGTGATGCGGGAAAGCAAGATCAATTCCACCAGAGTGGACGTCCAACTTGTGTCCCAGGACTTCGCTCGCCATGACGGAGCACTCAATGTGCCAACCCGGGCGACCCTGTCAACACAAAAAGAATTGACATTTTGAATACCCACAATGCGTTCTGCATTTTCGCCCTTTTACCTTTCCCCATGGAGAGTCCCACTCGGGTTCGCCCTCCCTCGACTTTTTCCAAAGCGCAAAGTCGCTGAGGTCACGCTTATCCAACGCTGTGTCGGTAAGTGCACCCTCGCCATCCGCGAGCAGCTTGCTGTTGCCTTTTGCGCCGGGCACAAGTTTGGGGTAGTCGTGGGTCGGGTTGTCACCAAAGGTTACGGTGTTGAAGTACACGGATCCATTGGATTCGTACCTGTAAGGAATTAGAGCAGGGTCAGGGCCAATTTCTACAGTTATCACAAGCCCAGCACCGTACCCGTATCCGTTCTCAATGATCTTTTGGACGTAGGCGATAATCTCGGGGATGTATTCACTCACACGAGTGAGAAGGTCAGGCCTTCGGACCTACACAAAGCCCCCCACCAAAAAAAATCAGCGAATTTTGAAATCAATTGACATTCCCCTTACATTGAGGACGTCCATGTCTTTGAAGAAATCGTCCTCCCAGAACGCAGCGAACTCTCGGAAGATCTCAGGCTTTGTGACTTCGGCTTTTTGCTGCGATGACCGTGAAAACAACCAGCAGTGAGATCACAGTGCTCCCCTCAATTTTTTCATAGGAACAGTTCTCACCTGCGCATCGATCCAGTCCGAGAATGCCTCCCGTGCACCCACAATCAACTTCTTGCCCTCTTCCGACCCCGTCTTCCCTTCCTTCCTCGCCACACTCGCTGCCCTCAACGCCTCAACAGCCCTCCCAGCAACCTTGATCTGCATCTCCCTCTTCCCTTTCTCCGCCACATCTCCCTCGAACCCGCTCCACAGTTTCTCGACCTCCGCTTCCCAACCTTCCACGACGTTCGCGCTCGCGACGTCGACACCGAGCTTGTTCTGCAGGTAATTTTCAAGTGCGGCGCGCACGTCAGAGAGCAAGGAGGGGGTGAGCAGCGGGGAGGTTGCGAGGAAGCGGTCGAAGAGGAATTTTTGTCTTGCGGCGATGATGATTTTGTCGTCGACGTCGGTGATGTTCATGACGTAGTGCACGTCGTAGTTGAAGTAGTCTTCCATCACGCGACGGAGGATGTCGGATGTAATGTAGTTTCTGCCCAAAAAAAAGCGTCAGTTGGTTCAGAAGATGGAGAGGGGGACCCAAGTCTACCTTGCATGCCCGAGATGGGAGGCGTCGTAGACGGTCGGACCGCAACCGTACCAGAGCACTTCCTTTCCTCGCGCAGGAATGAATTCCTCCTGTGTGCAATAGTGAGGGCCATTGTAATCCAGCGAGATGGGTCCTTATCACCTTCTTCTTCGTCAGTGTGTTGTAGACCTTTAGCTTGACAGCGTCGGCATCATTTGCAACTGGTTTCTTCCAGCCCATGTTTGGCACGTTGTGGTTTGCAACGAAATAGTCTTGCTGTAACTTGGATCGGGTTGGGATAGTGGAGTGCTTAAGGGAAGATGTAGCACGGGAGAGTTCAGTGCGAGCGGTAGCTCCGTGCCAGGATAGGATCGCCGTAAGAGACCGAGTTTTGCTTCTTCTGCTGAGGAAATGTGACCCAGCGAAGACTTTAAGCATCCAGAGAAAAATTGCTTTTTTAACAACTAGGGCTGCCAAAACGGTGTGATGCAACTGTTTTTTGGGGCCGTAAGCAGCAACTGTCCCTGTTTCTACTACGAGTCATGATTCATTCATTAGCGGTTGTGACATGGGGTTCGTTTTGCATATCGCAGTAGTACACTTTTTGCTCGAGATAGTTGGGAAATATCAAGTACATGGGGCCGTCTCAGAGCATTCTCAACAAAGAAAAGAGAAGAGGTTGTCGTCAAAAAGAATGTCTAAAAATCAATCATAAAAAAAAGGGTTCATACATCACAAGAATACATCGCAAGAATGTAATCAAAAAGTCCGACTTTAAAAAATCACAGCAGATAATTCACATCTCAAAAAAGCCGTCTTGCAAATCAACTTTTACGAAATCATCCAAAGTACCCGCTTGTACCCATCGGTGGTGTCTCCGGAGGCAGTCTCACATGTCGAACAAACGGGTGATCAAGCAGCTCCCGCGCGGTCGCCCTATTCCTCGGATTCCACTGCAAACACGCAATGCTTCGAGAAGAAATTTAAAAACTTGAGTCGAAAAGTACAACCAAAAATCGACTTCTTGTGTTCAACTCACATGAAATCGAGTGCTTCGGCGCTAAACTTCCCGCTCTCCCGCGCGCTCACAATCAACGGATGCCCCTCCACAGCCCTCGCCCTCTCCGGATCCCTCTCGCTCCACAACACCGGATGCTGAACCTCCCTCTTCCCCTTCACCTTCTCCGGCTTCTCCCCCGTCGGCGTCGTCGTCGCGCTGACCCCAATCCCTCCAATGCTCTTTTCCACAACCTTCACAACTCCATTCACCACCTCTCGGATCGCCGTCGGCATAATCGCCCCCGCCGCAGCGCCAATCGCGTGCGTCGTGCCCTGGACCGCACCAGCTACCACAGCGACCGGAACAACGGGTGGGAGATGGTTCGGGTCTATCCGGATCGCACCTCGCATCCACCTCCACACCTTCTCAACCCTCATTTGCGCCTCCCGCTCCTTCTCCTTAATCACACTCTGAACCTCCCTCACCCACCGCGCTTTCACCTTCGTCCCTTCCTCTTCTTCGATCTCGTCAGCCTCCTCGTCCTCGGCTGAGGACGACGAGGATTGCCCGCCCGCCCCGAGCTCGAGCCGCTCCTGGTGCTGCTTGTAGATCCACGGGTGCATCATCCGCAGGATCATCATCACGCTCGGCGCTTCGACGTCCGGAGGCGGTTCATGCAGCTTCGTGCGCTCAACTTCGTCGTGTCGGAACTCTCGGTCAAAGTACCAAGTCGAATCGTCGTCTTCCGTGTTCGGCGTTGCTGTTGCAGCTGGTGAACCTGGCTGAGCTGCGTCGACGTGCGCCGCGGGGGCAGACGTCCCGTCTTTCGAGTCGTGGTGTTGTTTTCGCGTGCCCTCGAGCTTCTTGCGTCGCCGAGTCGACTTGGACTTGCCGCGTCCGCGCTCGCGCGATGGCGGCGACACGTCCAGCTCAAGCCCTTTCGCGAGGAACTCGGTCGCGTCCAAGATATGGTACAACGGGTTCTCCTCGATCAATGACTCGTAATACTGCGCGCTTCCAACCTCAACCTTTGCTTTCCCCTTTTTCTTTTCCTCTCCGCCAGTCGCAGCCTCGCCTTCCACTCCTGATGTCTCAGTTACTGCGTCCGCGCTCTCGGATGTCGCTGGTACAGGCGGGGGCACCGTGTCAGTGAAGCGCATCGCATAAGCGCCGATGAGATAGTACAAAGTCCATACGCTGTCCACTTCGTACCACGGTGCATGGCCCAGAACCATCTCGTAAACGACGCAGCCGAGAGACCAGATGTCCTGCGCACCCGTCGCACCATCGTCGAGATGCTTTCCAGTAATGAGTTCAGGTGCAAGGTATGATGGAGTTCCGATGATCGAAGAGCCGTGCTCTGCATCGCAACACCGTCGGTACACCCTCGATGCTCCAAAGTCCACAAGCTTGGCTCGACCGTCGTGAATAAGAATATTTCCAGGCTAAGAAGCGGAAAAACTTCAGTTCCAATAAACTTTGTGTCTAGCCCAAACACGTTTTACCTTGAGATCACGATGAATGATGCTGCTCGAGTGCAGATAATCCAGAGCAAGCAACACGTCCCTCACCAGAAACCCAATCTCCTCCTCCCGCATCCCTTCCCCGTGCCCCATCTTGTCATAGATCTTAGTTGCAATGCTCCCCTCGTTACACAGCTCCATGTACGTAATAAACTGGTCTTCGCCCACCACCTCGCAGCCATAGTACCGCACAATGTGTGGGTGGTCGATCATCGACAAGAGCTTTATCGTGCCCTTGAATACGCGCTTGATTGGGAGGTTCGGATGAAGGTGGTACATCCTCGCCTGCTTCACCGCGAACAGTGGCTCACGCGTTCTAGGGTCAACAGCGGACCACACGGTCCCCGTCGTCCCCGCGCCAAGGAGCTCGCCCATCTCCCACCCGCGCGGGAAAAGCGTGTCGAGGTTCGCACGGGCGAGGCGAGATTCGAGAGACTCGAATTTGGACTCGATCTGTTGGAGCGAGCGGGACAGTTCGCGCTCGCGGGTCGTGAGTGACATCGTCGCGTAGCGATGCATGAGGGAGGCGAGGTCGTCGAGATACGTCTCGAGTTCCAGTTTGCGGATGCGGGTGCTTTGGTTGTGCGGGATGTGATGGGCTGAGGCGGCGGCGGCGTTTGGGGATGCCGGAAGTCGTGGGGAGGAAAGAGGGGTGGATATGCGGCGGAAGCGGTAGGGTTGAGACGATGCGGTCGAGTGATGATGCTGGTGGTGATGGTGGTGGTTGCCGGGTTTGCCTTGCCGAGGTCCGCTAGTGGAGGATGTCGCCGTAAAAACGCTGCTGTTGCAAGATTCGTCATTGTCTATGCGACTGCCCTGTCGATATGATGACGCGGAAGAAGTGCTGGTAATGACACTCTCGCTGTCCGAGTCATTATTGTTTGTGTTGCTGTTGTTGAGCGGAGATAGTTCGCGACGTCGTACCGAGCCGGCGCGACTCGAACTCTCGATCGTTGGATTAGGGGAAGATCCTCGTCGAGAAAGACGGTTGGTGCTATTGGACGAGCTACGGTTGCGATGAGCGCGAGTAGATTGCCGTGATGGTGTACCTTCCTCGATTGCGGAGGCGGGTGCGTCAGGTGGAGTTTTGGTAATGGCTGGGCTTGGTTCAGCAGATTCCTCTTTGTTTGATGGCGAAGTGCTCGGGTTATTGGTTTGCGGACTTTCCGGTGCATTTGTCAGCGAATCCCTCGGTCTGGTACTGGCCCACCGGTCTCGACGGTCTCCTGACCCTCCTCGTGTCGATTCCTCCCAGCCCTTATTGCGCAGATTGTACTCTGACAGAGAACGACGGTGAATTCGTTGGTGGTCCCCT
Source organism: Cladochytrium replicatum (assembly GCA_025526935.1). Taxonomy (NCBI): domain Eukaryota; kingdom Fungi; phylum Chytridiomycota; class Chytridiomycetes; order Cladochytriales; family Cladochytriaceae; genus Cladochytrium; species Cladochytrium replicatum. The sequence continues at coordinate 164,890 of JAHLKD010000060.1, read as the reverse complement.
CCTGGCCGTCGTGCAATCGGGATAGGTGTGGATAGTCCTGCTGGCCCTGCATGCTCCAATTCCGACTGCATCGGTGCCTCCTGCTTTTGGGGATTTCCCAAAGCGATTCCTAATCCAGAGCCCCAACTGGCCCACCCTGAGCCAGCAAAAGCTTCAGGGATCGGAGAACCACCCAGTACGATTCCAAGTCCAGAGCTCCATTCTCCTCCCCATTGTGCCCAACTAGTACCGGCTTCGGATTTGGGTCGTGCCATAGATGGAGGTTGTTGTGGTGGCTGTTGGTGTTCTACCGCAGGAACAGGAGATGCAACCTCGCCTTCACCGAGCTGGGACAGATTTGTTGAAGTTAAAGTATCACCCTTTCGAGATCGAGGTGGAGTGATTTTTTTGCTGATGGAGCGTACCCGAGACAAGCCCAGGTCATTGGCCCAGTGGGCCCAACCTGGCCCTGCCGTTTCACCCGGCTTTCCTGGGGAGGCTTCGGGGAGTGAAGAGGCGACTGGAAGCGTCTGCGCACGGTTTAAGCTCGATGCCCGAGACCGGACCAGGCCAGACCCAATTTCTCCGGCCCAGTGAACCCAGCCGGCATTTCCTCCAGCCTCGGCTCGATTTTGCGGCGAGGTTATGTGCTGCGAGGCGGTTTGCGGTTGCGGAGAGATTTCTGATACATGGCGAGAGCTAGACAAACCAGCGCTCAGATCGCCAGCCCAGCGTATCCACGAAGGAGTCCCTGGCTGAGGAGGAGAGGCCATAGAAACGGAATCTGGAACGGTCGAAGAGCCGCGTGCAGAGGCTCAGGAGGACAACCAAAGGAAAGGTGGGTGAGAAAGGTAAATGTGGTCGGGAGCAAAAACAGATTTGAAAATGGACGCTGTAGATAAGTGAGGAAGTGGTAGGGAGCGTTCAGCATGGATTTGCGACCCAATAAAAATGGAAAGCGCACATTTGTATAACACCTGTAGGATAGAAAGCGAAAGCGAGGCAGCAGCGAGCGAGTGGGGCAGGCAGGCAGGCAGGCAATAACAGACAGCGGCCGATGAAATCAAGACGGGCGGGTATGGTATGTGAATTTTGAAGGTATTGGTTGAACAGGCAGATTTGATTTTTAATGTTCAGACGGTTGGGTTGGCGCGTGAGCAGCTGAGCGGGGAAGCACTTTTGCAATCATGTTATTGTATTATTATCATCATCTTTTTGTTACACTTTTTGATGGAAAAAACTTTCACTTGACTGCCAACTACTACTGCATATTGGCCTCCTTTTCAAAAATGTAGAATAGATCCTCCACATTCAAAACTGTCACCACATTCAAAACTTTAACCGGCCTGTTCTTCGGTGCCACTTCAAAACTCCCAAAAATCAAATGCTTCAAACCGCATCCCACCGCATTCCCAAAAAATATCAAGAGAGTTATTTCGCTTTTCTTCTTGGCGGCTCACATCACCGAGCAACTGGTGCCGTCGACGTGGGTAGGGCACGCCAATGCCGTGTTCTGCGGAAGAGGCGCCCCATCATCATCCGGGGTGCTTGTGACAGTCTCCGTCACTGTAACTGTTGATCCAGCGGATAGATACACTGTCACTGTCGGTACCATACTTACAACCACAGCGGTGGTCGTAGTAGAAGAAGCCTCCTCGGTGGTAGTAGATGTCGTTGCGTCCTCGGTGGTAGTAGAAGTCGTTGCTTCTTCGGGGGACGTAGAAGTCGTAGCTTCCTCTGTGGTAGTAGATGTCGCAGCTTCTTCTGTGGTCGAAGAAGTCGTGACGTCATCGGTGGTCGTAGAAGTCGTTGCGTCCTCGGTGGTAGCAGAAGTCGTAACGTCCTCGGTGGTAGTAGAAGCCGTAACGTCCTCGGTGGTCGTGGAAGTCGTTGCTTCTTCGGGGGTCGTAGAAGTCGTAGCTTCCTCGGTGGTAGTAGAAGTCGCAGCTTCCTCGGTGGTAGTAGAAGTCGTGACGTCCTCGGTGGTAGTAGAAGTCGTTGCGTCCTCCGTGGTTGCCGATGTCGTTGCGTCTTCGGGGGTCGTAGAAGTCGTAGCTTCCTCGGTGGTAGCAGAAGTCGTAACGTCCTCGGTGGTAGTAGAAGTCGTCACGTCCTCGGTGGTCGTAGAAGTCGTAGCTTCCTCGGTGGTAGTAGAAGTCGCAGCTTCCTCGGTGGTAGTAGAAGTCGTGACGTCCTCGGTGGTAGTAGAAGTCGTTGCGTCCTCCGTGGTTGCCGATGTCGTTGCGTCTTCGGTGGTCGTAGAAGTCGTAGCTTCCTCGGCAGTAGTAGAAGTCGTAGCTTCCTCGGTGGTAGTAGAAGTCGTTACGTACTCGGTGGTAGTAGAAGTCGTTGCGTCCTCGGTGGTCGTAGAAGTCGTAGCTTCATCGGTGGTAGCAGAAGTCGTAACGTCCACGGTGGTGGTAGAAGTCGTAACGCCCTCGGTGGTCGTAGAAGTCGTTGCTTCTTCGGGGGTCGTAGAAGTCGTAGCTTCCTCTGTGGTAGTAGATGTCGCAGCTTCTTCTGTGGTCGAAGAATGGGCGTCAGTGGTGGTAGAAGTTGGATCAGCTTCACTGGTCGCGGCAAGAGGACTTGTATTGGAAGGATCCTGACGACGCATCACCTTGATGTACCCTGATCAACAAATCTTTCAGTCTCTAGTCACTGAGATCGACAGAAGAGAGAATTACTTACCGTCTGATCCCAGCCAGAGCGGCTCATTATGTCCGACATTGTAAATCGGAGCGGCCAAGACGCCATTGGAGATCCCGGCGGGGGCAAAAGTCGAAGCGAGGGCAAGGTAAGCAATAGTAGTTGCAGCATAGACACGTCGAGGACGAGCTCGCAAGGATACAGAGGGGGAAGGGGTGGAGTGGCGTGTAGACGATGCAGGCAGCTGCAGGATGTGCGATGAAGGCGACATTGATGATGATGATGAAGTGATGGTGATTTGCAGAATCGGAAGGGATGTAATGATCTAGCACGTCTAAGTCTAGTCTAAAGGGAGTGTGTGCTGATCGAGCTGCAGCACGGCGGATTTATATTGGGAGCGAGAGCGAGCCAGGCCGGTGGGGTCGCGTTGACCCAGCGCACAGCACAGGGAGTGCGGAGTGGCACAGCACGTGTTTGTGCCATACAGAACAGGGTGGGGCGGTGGGTCCGTGGGATTGCTGGTGCGCTGCAGCGGAAATGAAAAAGTTAAGGGATCTGTGTGGGTCTCCGCAATGTGTGGTTTCTGATGCATCTTGTTTCAATTCGATTGCCCTCAGATCAGTGACAAAAACAGGAAGTTCACAACCTCAAATTCAATAAAAACACTGAAACTCTGAAATACGAACAAATGTCACAGCGCAGGTGGGCGAGCTTGATTATTGCTCGTTGGTGGTCCAAGCACCGCCGTGCCCGGTAAAGCATTGTTGACAGGGACATCCACGCCATCACTGTCATCAAAGTTTGTGGAGGCTGGATCTTCCCCCAGCGGGCTGTAGCGACGATTAATGCTGTGCACTAAGAGAATTCAGCGTTACATAAGGGATTCTGCTGTCGAGATCTCACTATTATGAGCCAGCCACAGAGGTGGAACTTGTCGAGAAACATCAACAGGCACGGCAAGTACAGTCGACGGAATGCTTGCCAACAACGAGAGGGTGATGCAGGTCGCCGTTGCCGCGTAGAGACTCAGTTTTGTTTTGTTTCCACCCATTCTCGACTGGTTGTTAGGCTGGTTTTGGTTCTGGCTGGTTGAAAAATATACCAATTTTGGTCAAGATGTTTTGGTTGAGATGATATCGTGTGGCTGACTATGTGGCCCAACCGCCCAACCGCAAAATGGTCTCACCCGCTCACCTGATGCAACGCACTGAGCATGAAAGCGATCGCAATGCTCAAAGCATTTTGTGATTCGCTGTGCTTTGTTCTACAAAGGGCTCGTTCGGCAGCGCCAAAGTCCTCGTCCTTTAGCCATCGTGTCAAGTTTACTTCGCAGCTGCGACTTATAATCCTCATTTTGACCATCTTAAACCACATATTTGGGCTCAACAAACGTCGACAACGTGCTCCACGATTTGCGGTCACCTGAAAACAAGCATTTAAGCATCTGATCGGAAATGCAGGAGTTTCAACCTTCATGATAAATTTCCAACATCTTTAAAAAGGTTGCACCCTGCTCGAGCAGAAGGTGCATTTGAGCATTGTTGAAATGAAGAGCTACATCGTGTATGGAATCGCCGCCCTGGCTGCACTTGCCCAGCACGCCGAAGGACATGCGTTTGTGTACACCATAAACGGACAAACGTCAGCTCGACGCCCCATCAATAACAACAACCCGATCGAGAATGTTGCCGCCACCGACATTGTGTGTGGGGCGTTGAACCCAGAAACTCCTGCGGTAATTTGTGGTGAATCCCAAATACGTGCAAACATTTGCTTACTGTTTGGAACATTTTCAGTCCTCGGTGCAAACCTTTTCGCGTAAGCTTTCTAGAGGATGTTGATTACACGTGTATCTCACGGGCATCCCTTCAATTTCAGCTGGTCAAACTGTCACGCTTCAGTACAACCACAACGGATACCCGAGCTCTCCTCCCGCCAATGACGATATCCTCGACCCTTCCCACAAGTAATACCATTGATTCACTTCAGTTTACCTCCTCTGATGTTGTTGCAATTAAAGGGGTCCGTGCATGATGTACGTTGCCCGACCAAACTCGTCCGGAGGCGTGAGCGGTGGCCAATTCGTCAAGATTTGGCACGATGGGTATGACGTTGCTAGCCAGACGTTCTGCACCGAACGAATGATCGCCAACAAGGGTCAGGTCACTTTCACATTGCCCGCGAACCTGCCCTCGGGTCGCTGGGTCCTGCGCACAGAGTTCCTCGCTCTGCACAACGGTGGGAACTTGAACGGTAAGTCGGGATTGCCTTGCGAGTTCAACCGAGCATTGACGATCGTGTGATTTCTCTAAGGTGCGCAGTTCTACGTGACGTGCGTTGACATCAATGTGACTGGATCGTTCAACGGAGCTGCTAGCTCTTCGATCACTCTTCCCGGTGCCTGTAAGTTGACTGTCTGAAATCGACGAACCGCTCGATAATGAGAATCATCATCAAACAGACAAGAACACCGACCCCGGAATCTTGTTCAGTCTCTACACCGGCAACCCCGCCGACAAAGCCAATTACGTGATCCCTGGTGGCCCCGTCGCGTCCTTCGGAGCCGGTGGCGGCGGAGGTGGTCAGACCACTACCACCACCACCACCACCACCACTGCCCGCCCAACCTCTAGCTCGGCTGCTGTCACTTCCGTCACCAGGACCTCAACTTCCACCAGGACCACAACTTCCACCAGGACCACTCCTGCGCCTTCCCCCACCTCCTCCAGCTGCTCTCCCCGCTACGGACAGTGCGGTGGAACTGGGTGGACTGGAGCTACCTGCTGCTCGGCCGGAACCTGTATGTATCCAACAACCATCCGATTGAAATCAAACCCTAACCACATCGTGTCTCTCTAATCTCTTTCATAAAGGCACCTCTCTGAACGCATACGTAAGTTCCCACGCCTGCTTTACTTGTTATTGTTTTACTCATCGTCGACGATTATTCCCAAACAGTACTCGCAGTGCGTCTAAAGTGGACGTTGCGCAGCTTTCCTCCTCGGTGGAACCCAGACCTTTTGACATATCTATGCCGTCCTCGAATCGCTATGCTAATATTTCCTCACCCACATACTTAAACTAACTCCAAGCACCTTCCTATGTAATCTTCTCGGAATTTCTATGCGCGAACTAATATATATGAACTAATGGGGTTTCCAACTACTGTTGGATGTTGTCAAGATCAAGCAAGATGCATATCAAAGTTGCGTTTAGTCGCATTAAATCATTTTCGCAGCATCTTACAATCATTCAAAGTACCCTCAGTCGACTTTCTCGCTGCTGCATACCGAACCAACAAAGTATCATAGCAACGAAAAAAGCGTTCGGTAGCCCGTCGAGCAATGGAGAGAATGGAGTGTGAGATATGCAAAACTTGAAAACTAGTTAACGACTGCAGTGTGCAGATCGGCGAAACAAAGCCTGAAATTGATACTTCGGTTTGCATCCCCGTTGCTCTCCCAAGGTGTCTTCCCCACCCCATATCACCGCCAGGTCGACAGAAACTCTTCTGTGAGGAACTCTCCCCTTCAATTACTTAATAAAGATGCCAGGCGGAATCGAAAGCGCAGAAAATGCTCTGTGGCAAGCCGACACGGAGTGTAGAACCGTGCGAATGGGCAGGGACCTGCCCTCACCATGCTCCATCAATCCTGTGCACCAGCCTCACGAAAGCTAAACACTCCTTGTCGCAAGAAGCGCATTTCTGGCACCGAACTTTGTGAATATCACAGTTCCAAGCTTGCACTGCGCCCTAACGTGCTGCGAATCGACGCACTTCACGGAACCTGCCGATCTGTTGTTCTGGAGTGCCGCGACCATCGGGATGCTTACACCACCAAGCACATAACCGATCTGCTAGGTTTCGATCTGGACCATGTATTCGAGCTGCATTTGATCTGGGACTATCGAGAAGGTCCGACCTTTCGGAACAGGGCTCGATGAGGGGAAAAGTCGTGCGATTCAACGGTCCATTCGCGAGCGAGAGAAGAATCTGAACTTTACGACAGCGGGAATTAACAAAAAGAAAAAGGACGCTATTTTGGGTTTGCGACAGAATGTAGAGTTGAATCTTACATCCCAGGAGCGTTGAAACCAGGAGGAATTGTTCCGTACTCAAGGGATCGAGGTGGATTCAGCAGGACAGTTTCCAGAAGCATTCAAAGTGAGATCGATTCGGCTGCTGATGCGTTGGTGGATGAGCTTGACTCGTTGTCAGATGACAGATTCGAAGCTGGAGTGACAGAGGAACTGCAAGCCTTTAAAGTGTCCATGAACTTGAAGCAGCAAACTCGATGGTGGTCTTGTTTTTGTGTGAAAGGTTTGCTGTGTTAACACGTAATCATGGAATAGGGCTTTCAAACGTATGACAACGACGAATCGTTCTCGCCCCTGGCAATACCCCCCTCTCCTCACCGCTAGGCGACAGGCGGCTTGTCTCCAGGCCCTTGCACACGTACAAGTATTTACGTGAACCTGTTCACACATTCCGCAGTTCGCGTTCTTTGGCTGCGCAACTCAACAATGTCATTTGCTTCAATCTCTGCGTCGCTCCACAAAATCGGAAATCCAAGCTACGTTCCGCAACTGAAGCGGTACTTCAAGCATGGCTCAGATTCTTACACATCGCCAACGGAAGTCTTCCTCGGCATCAAACTGCCCCAGCTGCGAACCCTCGCGGACAGCTACCTTCGCTCCTCCACTACCGACCTGGTTGCGCTCTCTGGCGTTCTATCAGAAGTAATCGCCGAAGAAGTTCATGAATTCAAGCTTTTTGGCGTGCTCGCGCTGGATCTTTTGTACAAACATCCCCAAAAGTATCTCCCCGACAGTAGCGCTGAGGACACTCGAGCATGGGCGCATGAGCTGTACATGGACTGCTTAGAGTTTTACACAAACTGGGACATTATCGACTCGAGCTGCATACGGTTGGTGGGCGAGCATTTGGCCACGGTCGAACGAGAGGCGCTCGAAGCTTGCAAAACTACCCACAGCCTGGACGTGCACTTGCCGGCGTGGTTCCGAGATTTGATCCATTCGCGCCAATTTTGGCATGTACGTGTCGCCATTGTTTCGCAATTGGGCGTCGTCTCTGAGCCAGAGCTTGTTCCAGTTGCTTGTGATATTCTAAAGATGATTTTGATCATCGTGAATGAGAAGGAGGAGTTTTTGATTGGGGAGCGTGTGTTCCGAGACAAGACCCTTTTGTACAAACCCATTGGATGGGTGTTGCGAGATATCCGCAAGAGGAATAGTGCACAGCACTCGAACTTCATGAGCACGAATCTCGAACTGATTGGCAAAAGCGGAAAGTTTAAGCGTTTACTTTATTGATTCAAGTAAATAAATTTGAACAATGCTCTCTTTCTGACTCGATGATCTTGTAGACTTCGGTGTCATCACATCCTGGGAACAGGCATCAGCACACGATTCTAATTCTCAGTCAGACTCGGATCCCTTGTACAGTATTTGTAAAACCCAACGGACAGCTGTTTATATTTCGATCGCCCTTCCTTCAACGAGGGCATCTTTCCGTTCCATAAACTCTCTTTCATCGAGTCTTCATACCCTAAAATCCTCATCAGCGTAAAGGACGCTTGAGAGCCAGCGAGCGAGTAAAAGAATCAATATTTTGTCATGTGAAACCAAAAGCGTTCGCAATAGTGATCGATTCGCTCTCTGTGTTACTGTGTGCCTTATTCATGACCAATCCGAATTGACGATCTAGTGACACCATCGTTATATCAATCTGAAATGTGAAAGAATGAGTTGGCCAGGGCCGCTAAGAATATTTTGTATGTCTTCTTGTTAGGATCGCAGCCTTTTTGAGGTGTCCTTTTGCTTGATGTAAGGATTTTTTTATCATTGAATTCCTGTTCTCATTCGTAATGGTTATTCAAACAAATCGTCGCAACTGCGATCGACGCCAACCAATTAGCCGCCCCCGGGATTCTGCCGAGGCGTCTCTCACAAAAACATAAAAGTCGTAAGAAACTCTGAATCGTCCACTTTGAGAGGGCCTTTGTTGTTGGATCTATCCGGCTGGTGTGTTCCCAGTCTGTGGGCCTTGTCAAATAGAAATCAACGAAACACTACGCTGTCTGTGTTGTATGGTGGAAAAATTTCGAAATTAAGGTTTCCGTATCAAGTTCGAAGATGCAGTGCGTCGACGATGTTAGAGAATTTGGCAGTTAATATCTGCGATAGCTAACGTATTTCCGTTATTCAGTTTCCCCCGCTCTACCCTTTCAACCTCCCCGTCCATGGGTATCACCATTTGGCACCTCAAGGTGGCATCATCTTGAAGATCAACGAGCTGTCGAAATACGTCACTCACGCAGTCGTGGAGGAATTCCACACCGGGGATAAGTACTTTCGAGCAAACAAATCGTTGGAGTTCGCGGATGCTGTCACGGGACAGCGATTGTGTTCCGTCGCCCAAACCGGACTGAACTTGCGCCGCCCTGTGGTAGATGGGACTGGTCGTCGTTTGGTGAGTCTACAATTCCAATTTATTTACTAGCACTGAGTCTGAAGGGTATGTGTGGAACCTGCAGTACAAAGTGCGAGAGTCTGGGATTTTCGACAGGACTTACGGGGCGAAGGTCAAGAGCCTCGCGGATGAAAAGGAGTATGAGATCAAATACGAAACAAACATCGGTGGTGGATCCTTTTTCGTGAAAGATTCGGATGGAAAGTCTCAGATCGTTGGAATTGAAGAGAATGGCATCTTCAAAAACTTCCACACCATCAAGGTAGCAGAGGGGATGGACGTCATGCTGATAGCAGTGTTGGTGGTAGTCTGTGATGCGAAGAGAATGACGTACGGAGCAGGAGTTCTCGTTGTCTAGTTGGAACCTTGTATAGTATCGTTTGTGAAACCGCCTCATCAGAGTATTCGAAACTTGTACCAAACATAACGAGAGCATATCTCCGTTCCAAAGCCCCCTTGTCTGCCGCTCCATCGAGCCTTCGTTGTATTCATCAGCAAACACAAATATCAAGCCTCAAATTTTCACCCAAAAATGCTAAGCTGGTTGATCGCCATCACTGGTGCGTCGAAGGGCTTCGGAACCTGTGTAGCCCTTGGTAAGTTTCCAGGATGCTTAGAACGACGGGGTCTATCATTCACACATTCATCCCATAAAAAAAGCGCTGGTCGACTCATGGATTGTGAAAGGTGCATCTCGCGTCGATTTCATTCTGACTGGCAGAGACGAGAAAGGTTTACGTAGCGCTCGTGACCAAATGATCCAGGTAACATATCCAGCTTGGAAGTATTTTCAAAACAAAATCCTGAAAGAAGATGTCAAGACATTCGAGAAACAGCCGAATGCGAACCGGACCATCATACAGGTCGTTACAACGATCGCCGACTTCAGTGACCCGGATGTTCTTGACGCAGTTTCCGATTCCATTCTGAATGCCGCTCCATCGTCTTCATACACCCACACCATGCTGATTAACAATTCTGGCTCGCTTGGAAGAATCGAACGTGTACGGAACCTCTCCGCAAAGGACTACCGCGCAGCATATGATGCAAACATAACTTCTCCAGCGGTTCTGACTTCCCACTTCCTTCGACGATTCGGCGGTGCAGAGGAAGGGACTTGGATTGTAAATGTCTCGTCACTTGCAGCGTCAGTTCTCCTTCGTTGCCCGCTCCATCTTTACTCCAATGTAAAACTTTGCTGCTTTTCAGGGTCAAGGCGCTCGATACTATGTCCATGTATGCGACCGGGAAAGCCGCTCGCGACATGTTCTTCCGTTGCGTGGCACTGGAAGAGGAAGAGCTCGCAAAAGAGTCAGGGCGAAATGCCAACACGCGCATACTCAGCTATGCTCCCGGTCCCATGGAGACGCAGATGCAGAAACAAATCCGGTCCGAAATGCCTGATGTACCTATGAAGGAGATGTTTGTTGATTTCAAAGAGAAGAATGGGATGGTCGACCCGATGGACTCTGCGCGTAAGATGCTTGCGGTGCTTGAGTGGAACAAGTATGAGAATGGAGCTCACATCGATGTCTATGATGTTGAAACGTTTCTTTCCGCGGGCGATTCTTTGAACAAAGCATGATGAAATACATGTTGTTGCTATTATTGAATACTGTATATACAATGCTTGCAAGTAGGTATGAATGGAGATGGAAAATAATGATACCACCGATATAATGTGAGTTCGTTCACCAAGGCAACAAAACTGAACAGTTCACCAAAATTGATCGGAAAGAACAAATGGAAAACAGAGCTGACACGTACATATTTGAAGCAATATCCATCATCAGTCATGAGTCGATATCATCAATCGCTTGATTGACCTTTACATTGGGCAGTGAACCGAACAGGTTCAAACCGTTCGCCCATCAGTGAGATAGAAGTTGCTTGCACCAACTGATTTGCTGCACAAATTAAACCTCATCTGAAACGCCTACCTCCGTAGTCTTTGGCATCGAAACACCCCTTCCACACCTCTGCAACAACATCGCACCCCATGCCGTGAAAGTGTCGTGAGTGACATGGACTCGATATCCTACCGCTTCAAGAAACTCCCACTCCGCGGCATTTATGTCCTGGACGTCCAGCGAGCAAATTTGTGCCCAGGCACGATTGCTCGCTTTCGCGTCCTGGTGGTACTTGCTCGCGATCATGAGCGCCGCGATGAACGCACGGCGTCCGCACGCGGGGAGCGACGGGGGATTGCTTGTGGAGAGACGGAGAAGGTAGAAGAGCGCGAGCTGAAGAGTGGAAAACGACGTTTTGGATCGTCGGAGGATGGTTTCGATGAAGGGCTGAAGGGGGAGAAGTTCTGGACAATTGTCCGGATGAGAGGAGTGTGTATTTGGCCAGATGCTCATGATGACGGTTGCGATGATATCTGAAGTAAAGCGGTCAGAAGGGCGAGCGAGGAACGCTGATTTGTGAAAAACGTACAAACGAGCCGTGCAACGAATTCACTACGTCGATGCTGAAGCGGTGTATCTTGAAGGTTTTGAAAGCAAAATACTTGTTCAGATCCATTCTCCCCTGTATTTACGGCCGTTGACGCTGTTGATGAAGGAGGATCCGATGAGGTTTCTGACCTGGCTACTTCCGGAGCAGCTAGGCGATCTTGATATGGATCGATGGAGATAATCATGGAAGTCGATCAGGCGAAGTTGTCCAGAATGTTTAATTCTGGTGAACGAGTGGGAAAAGTTCTCGTCACGAATCCCGGGATTGTCTTTTATATAGGAAGAAATATACCAACAATAGTTAGAGTCACTGAACATTCGAACCCTGAAATTATGCGTAAATGTGTTCGCTGGGGATGCAAAGCATGGGTGACTAAGGTGAGGCAACCCTGCGCAACAACAGCTTTGGTGCCATTTTGGCGCCGCAGCTGTGGATAAACTGAAAATTAAGACCTCGACACATAATCTTGACGGGACATCAGATTCGCCTAATGGGTCTGCATTACAAAAGGGTTGACGAGCAGAACTGTAGAGAGTCATTCGGCGAGCGGGGTGTCGGCCAAACAAACACACATATGAACCGGTCTGAACTCTTCTCGTGCAACCCAATGCGATGAGAGAAGAGCCTGCTACAGCTAAGAGACCCCCGGCTCGAACAGATCCCCACCGAAATGAAGAACTGGAACCAAGAAGTCCCGTCACCACACAGAGCCCACTCAGTCCACCACAGAACGACACGATCCGACATCCAGCCCCGAGCCCACACGCACTCCTCGGCCAACAAGCCATGCTCAAGCGAGCTCACTCTGTTCTCCGATCTGCCCCTTTCTCTCCTTTCTCGGTCTACCAAAATCATCGTCATCTGTCCTTTTGTGTTTTTGTGTGTGAGGTCTTTCGGTGGCTGAGCCAAGCTTTCAAAAATACTTAAAAATACTCAAAAATGTCGCGATCATCGGGGGATCGTGCCCTCCGTGCTCAGAGAGACGGCCCAAACAACCTCCCAGACCTCGTCCTGGACCTGATCCTCGCCTACCTCACCCCGCTCCTCCAAAATGACCCCAGAAAACCCTCCTTGACAAACTCAATGCTCGCTCTCCGCCTCGTAAGCCGGGCATGGGACCGCACGGTGCGCCGAGCGAACGCGATCTGGAGACACGCCTTCAGAGACTCATTGTCCGTCGTCGCGGAGCGCCTTGACCTCTCGCATTTCGACGTGTTTGTTCTCAACAAAGCGTGGTCGATAGGATTGGGGAGACTCGATCGGGTGTTCACGGAGCGGAGCGATGTCGAGCCGTCGTGTAGGGCAAACGTGCACGGAATGCGCTGGCGGGTTTGTGCGGCCGTGGAGGACGGTGTGGGGTCTTTTTGTGGAGGGAGAGTGTCCGTCATTGGAACGGCAAAGTCGGCCCTCCCGATCGTTCTTCTCTCGCCGAGCCCGAACGAACCACAACTTCCATTCTACATTCTCGGGGCCTCACAGCCTTCGCCCGTGCCATTCTACCTCAACCCACAAAACGGTGTTTCTCGCTGGACGATTTTTGAATCCCTACGGTCGGACTACGTTCTCGTCGCCGGGCTGTCAGCCTCCAACATTCCAACAGAACTTCACCTCCTCTGCCTCACAGAACCCTCGACCCTCTCCCCGCTCCCCTTCCCCCCAACCCCCACGTACGTCCCCCAAGACCTCCGCGACGCCCTTCGCAATCCCTCCCCGCTCACAACTCACCTGATCCCCGACCGCACCCCCGTCCTCGCACGCACGCACGCCCTCGCCTCCAGAGTCCTCAACGACCCGCCTCAGAATCTCGTCCCCACGCGCGAGCTCCTTGAGCTCCACGACGCGTTCGAGACCGCGTATCTGTGCGGGGACCGGATGGTCAGCGTGCACGCCGTGCCCGGACGCACGCGGTTCGTGCACCTCAGGATGTTGAAGGGGTGGCGCGTGAGTGCGGACGGGGTCGAGTTTGTTTGGAGACGCGAGCGCGAGGATCTGGATTCGCTGACGCCGTGCGCGGTGAGCGAGGGGTACTTTGCGCATGTGAATGGGCTGGAGTCCGACCGCGCTACTGCGGGTTCGGGCGGGGTCGTGACGATCGCGGTCTTGGACATAGGTTCGGGAAACCTGTTCCGGAACGTTTATGTGACCACGGGGGGCGGGGCCGATGTTGGAGTGAAATGGATCGGGTTGACGCCCGTCGACCAGCTCCTCGTGCTGAGATCGGACAATGTGCTCCATGTGCGGGACCTCTATGATCTGGAGCGCCTGGGATCGATCGATCTTGATGCGTTGGTGTGCGGGATCGGGTTCGATCCGCGCGGGGTGCTCCGGCCGCCGAGAACCGGGATGACGCTGCAGGGATCTAGGACTAACTTGGTGCTGCAGAATGCGCGTAGGAAGGACGGTGGTGGAGGCGGTGATGGTTTGTTGTTGGTTGTGGATCTTGTGCGGCAGGCGGGGTCTGCGGTGTTTCGGTGCGGGTTTGGGGGTGAGGGGGAAGACGACGATGAGGAAGCGCGCGTGGTTGAAGAGATGGAGAGAGAGCTCGAGGCGGAGATGGAGAGGGAGCTTGCATTGCTAAAGAGGGAGTTTGGGGCAGAGTGTGCAGAGGCGAGGGCTTTGCAGGAGGAGCTGAGGAGCCATCGGGCAGCTAGGGATCAAGATGGAGATCCGAATCAGCCTACTTTATGTGACGGCGGTGAAGGAGTTTGGATCCAATATGAGGACATGGACGACAACGGCGGTGTGCTTGGATGGAGAGTTTCGCACATTCAGTTTTCTACTCTTCGCTGACTAGGGCACTTTATTATGCGGACGACTTTCTGATTCACATGTGGGTTTGTTGATGCGTTTCTATTAACTGGACGCTGTACTTGAGTTTCTCGTTCATTTATCCTTCTTCAAATTAAAGAGAACACAGCACAGGGTGAGCTCGACCCGGCAAAACATTATTGGGACTTTGAACCGCCCGACGACAGTGCGAATAACAATATCGCAAAAAGAAAAAAGCTATGAACGGTTTCCATCATTCGGTATTGCAAAAAAAGGGAGGGAACAATAATGGACTGACCGTTATTGAAGCAAGAACGAAATACAGCTACAAAAAGTTAGCCAAGGCGCAAAAAAACAAAGCAAAAGAAAAAGACAGTCTTTGACTGCAGAGGCATAGATAAAAGAAATAATAACGCTCATGAGCCAAAAAAAAGGGGGGGTTTAAACTGTAACCACAAAACCAAAACAAACGTCCAAAACATCAATATCAATGCATTTGTACCAAATCAGGCATTGTAAGCCCACACCCGTCCTCTGCTCTTGACGACCGCGGCGCCCCACCCCTTCACGACCGCCGGCACGACCGTAAACCTCACATCCGAGCCCTCAGCCGTTCCCACGGCGTCGAATCTGGTCTGATCAACGCTGGCCCCGTTGAGCGGGAAGACGAGCGTGTAGCTCGGATCAACGCCCTTCAGCCTGAAATAGTGCGTCGCGGCCGCGAGCGCGTGCATCCTCAGCGACGAGAGCATGTACGCCGGCGCGTCCTTGCTGCTCTCAAACGGCATCGCGCCGGCGATAGCAGACAGTGTCGCCTCCAGGTGCGTGCGCACGTGGGCTGCGATGGTGTTGGTTGGCGTGGTGGGCGCAAACGGGTCCGTGAGGGGCGAGTCGGTCGAGCGGGTTGTAGTCGGCGTTGTGGCCCGCAAGGCGCTGCCGAGGATCGGGGAGTCGGTAGGCGGGGTGGGCTGCGGTGTTGTGCCGGTGTGTTCGCTCGCTGGGGAGCTTGTGCGTGGGATATGGGAGTTAAAGAGCGGGACGTGGGATCCGAGGTCCGTCACGGAGATCGGGGGCGGGACGCTGGTGAGGTGGTCGGCGGTGGCCTCGTAGATGGCGCGATCGGAGATGGTGATGGTGTTGGCGGTGGAGGTGGAGAGCGTGGGAGGGAGGGCGTGGATGGAGTAGAGGAAAACGGCGGACTCGTGGAGACGGTCGCGGGAGGCGAGGTCCGAAGCCCAGATATGGTTGTGGAAGGCGGAGAGGAAGATATGGGTTAGGGCTGAGGTCGCTGCGACGGTTTCCTGGCCAACAAAATCGTCGGGTTTCCAGCCCTCGCCGAACGCAAATGTCATAAATGCATCGCGAGCAGGTTTCGGGGAATCTGCGACAACGCGAGTCGCGAGGACGTGTAGAGAGTCGAGGAGAGCGACAAAACTGTCGAGGATGGACTGCTCAGATCGTCCTGCGCGGATGAGTGTGGATGTGGGAGCAAGGGCATCCGTTGCAAGGATATGAAATTTGGGAGGAAGGATCGGCAAGAGTTTTGGTGGGGCCGACGTGGTTTCGACTATTGTTATTGGGTCTGCTGCTGGAGCCGACCGTGGAGGATATAATGGTGCGGTGGGCTCTTTTGTTGAGAGCGCTCGATGTGGGGTTAAACTGTATGGGAATGTGGAGCGCTTCTTGGCGTTGTTGTAATAGACGAGTGCGCAAATGGCTGCCACGACCAGGAGTCCAGCAGCCCCTGCTGTGACACCGATGACCGTAGAGCTTGGGCCCGATGAGTCTGAGTGCTGGTCTATGGTTCCACTAGCGGTTGCGACCGTCGGGAACGCCGGAACAACGGGATTTGAGTTTCTGGCAGATGGGTTGCTTGATGACGAGGGTAGAATACGACTTGGAGATGACGATGTGGTCACAGCGGAGCCAGCACCTCCAGCTACAGCCGAGCTCGTTGTTGATGCAGAACTGGATTTCGGGAGACATTGCGTCGGCACAGGTAAAACACCGTTTGCAACGCAGGGAACGACAACAGAGGCAGGGTCGAAAGGGTTGAAGCAGTACCAGTCGCGAGACGCGGAGCCGGAGGGGTTTGAGTAGAAGCAGCCCGAGAAGCGGGAGTAGGCAGCCAACTCTGGCGGAACGTTCATTCCGGAGATGAGCTGGTTCTCACAGGAAGGGGCGATGACAATGCAGGTAGCATTTGCGTCCGGGAAAAGGTCAACGCGCTGGTCCAGGGAGGTGGTAGCTCTGCCGATGAAAGCGACGGGGTCGCCGTTGGGCAGGGTAAGGCAGAGAGCCGACGACGGACAGGACATGTGGTACGAATGTGCACAGTTAGCAGAGTAGACCGTCTGGAACAGCAAAGCAGGATTAGAAACATAATTATGAAAAGAACAGCATTGCATAGCACTCAGTTGCACTTTGTTGCTCACCCAGACCCAGAATAGTGTTGGAGCACCAACCAAGCGCTTGCTCGCTCACAAATTTTGTGACTTCGGACACGTAAAAGTAAAACACAAAATGGTTTGCGGGAAGTGAGTACATGAAATAACGACACCGAGATTGGACCAGCATGGATGCGACTGTGTATTGCTTTGCAGGTGCGAGAGCAAGCTGGGCACGCTGGCAACTACTGACATGACCGGGAGAGGAGGACGGGCAGTCAACGAAAACAAGCTGTTGTCGCAGAAGAACAGGTTTGCACCGTACACAGCTAACTGCAAGTGTACGTACTCCAACAGACTCGTTGCTTTCTTCTACACATGATTTAACATTCATTTTATATTCTTTCCTGTAGCCTGTAGGTCGAGAGTGCACCAACGTGGGAGCAACTACTGCCAGCAATGCGCTTACAAAAAGGGTACTTACTATATTAGCCGGTCTCTTGCTAAATCTGCATTCCCTGTAGCTAATCTTGCTCTTTTTTTTCCAGGAATCTGCTCAATGTGTGGGATCAAGATTCTTGACACAAAACTCTACAAGCAATCCAGCAAATGAAAAGGTGCTAGCTTGTCAACCAAAGCGACTGACTCCGATACCACCTTGGGCTTATCTTTTATTTATCGATTTATCCCTTTTATAACATTTTTTCCTAAGTGTACAATCAAAACTGGAGTATATTTTTTCTCACAGGCAAAATTCATATGTTTACCACTCAAGTGTTTACTACAGTTTCGTAGTCTGCTTTCGAGCTACAGGGCAAAAGTGGGTGAATGGAAATTTGGTTGTGGAGAATAATGTCATGTCATTTAAGTTGGGGTTTCAGGAATTCAGGATTCTTCAATTGGGATGATTATTGACTGTGCTAAGATCAAGAGTAATTGACAAAGTGCATGATAATCAGCAAAACTGCAATACAGATGAAAGCAAAGAAGGGCTAAAATACAAGCTGTTCTTCAGCACCAGCGAGGAACCAATTTAGATGTCAACAGGTAAAGTATATAGACTTGTCAAAGAGATGATAAAATACATGACAATCAAGAGAGCTCTCAAGTAACTTAAACCTGTCAGCGGAAGGGCAAGCAAGCGTTAAACATCATCCAAGTGTGAACAATCCTGGTGTGAATGATATTGTAGCACATGAAGGAGCTGTGTGAGCTATGGTAAAAGTAAACGAGACAATTGATAAAGTCTTGAACCAGAGCGAGATCGTAGAGAATGTTCCTTTAAAGGTAAGATCAGACTTATTTATTGAACGGAGAGGGACGAGTTACTTATACATTTCTGAAAATAGGTCCAAGAAATGATGTGATAAAGAAAAACAGCGAAAAAAAAGGTCCGATTGTGGAATGTTGTGGTGAATCGGCGTAGTCAGAGTAGGGCATATTCCGTTCGAACATCATTGAGTAGAGCTATCCTGTGACTCATACACAACATTCTATCAGTGTTGCATACTCTTACATAGCAGTATGGCTTGATGACTAAACTACTGTTCCCAATAAGTAAATACTACTGTGATGACTAAATAGTGCTTCAATCAGACAATGGACTCTTTGTTCTAAACAGGAACAAAGAATACCTGTGGACTGATGTAACGCGTAATGTAAGTAATATTACCATATCTGGTAACCACATAGAAGACATGTAAGTACACCTTTCCACCATCATAAATACATGTTAAGATTTTTATCGCCTTAAGAATTGTAACTGACAGGTCTCTCTGCATTCCACAAAAGAGTCCTGTAATGTTCGTAATCGAACACACCCTCCCAGTCCTTTGACAACGTAAATGCTGCTCAATGAGCTGTTAAGCGAAACAACAAGGACCTACTAGTTCAGTCTTTCTTTATCTTGAGACAAGATTGACTGACTAATCCTATAGTATTACGATGTTTGACAAACAACTTGTGGAAGCGGTTTTGTGAAAATATCCGCAACCATATCTGTTGTGGAGACAAGGTTGATTTGAACTACCTTCTTTTCGATACATTGAGTAGCAAACTTTCTTCGGGTATCCAAGTGTTTGGTATGTCGATTGCTAGCCATATCGTTTGTGATTGCCTCATTAAACTTTTTGTCCTGATACATGACTAGAGGTCTTTGTAGCCTGAAAGTGTCTAACATTAGACTAATCCACGCCATTTATCTGCTCAAATCATTAAGTGCAATCTGTTCTGCTTCTGATGAGGATAGCATAATGATCTGTTGCCTGGCTGATTGCCATCTAATTGCTGCGTTAGCGAACATTACAACGATGACATTGGTGTTTTGGCAGGTTTGGTGTTTGTACCCCATAGCTTTACGGCTTCCAAAATCTTTTGAGCGTAAAGTCCATTCCAAAACAAGTAACCTTCTTCCGTCTCCACCTCTTCTGTTTTCAGTAACCACTTTGCTTTGTGATCCTTCCAACTGTAAAAGCTAAATTCAAATCATCCTTACAATCCTACATTGAGATGGATCCGGTATGAAGAGTAGAATGTCACCGACATGAACTGTCGTATGTTCTCGGACTCTGTGTTTGCCAGGATTCCTTTGCCAAAAATGACAGACATCTGACAAGTTTTTTACAAAAACCATAGTTATGTACTTTTCCCATAAAGTGATATACCATTCCAGGTGGCTTGATGCAAACCATGCAAGCTTGATCAGTTTACAAACAATCTCTTGAAGTTGCTCGTTAAACCTTCTGCTGATGTATGCACAACATAACTATCGTTGATTATGCGATAAGCATACGGATAGAAGTAGTCTTTTGACTGGAGAATAAACTTCATTGAAGTCCTCAGCTTCAGTCTGAGAAAACCCCTCTTGCAACCCATCTAGCTTTGAACGGAATAATGTTTCGGTTGTAGGGATAATAGGGTTTAGGGGTAATAATTATAGTAATAGCTAAACCGATCCACTTCCATCAAGCTTATAATCAAACACCCATATCCCTGATAGGAGATTCTTGCCTTTTGGTAAGATCGACTCTACTCAATCACGTTCGAACGGGGTATACCCTACTCCGACTACGCCGATCTACCACAACATTCCACAATCCATTTTCAACCAATACATATCACCCGCTGGTGCAAAATCCAAACACAAGTGTAAAATACATGTAAATTGGCAGCACATGGGGAGCTGTGCGAGCCGTAGGAAAGTAAAATGTTTCATAACACCAAGGCATATCCAAATCAACAGAAGCAGACAAGATAGAATCAGGAGCGGGAGACAAAACTAGGTCATAACCAAGACAGTTTGACCAAACGCGGTTAAGTGCACGAAGAACAAGAACCCACTGGGAAAAGGCAGGCAAAGGATAAAAAGGCTGTGGTTAAAGCATATCAATTGCAATGTCAGAGGTAAGTGGGGATCATCAGGCGGGCCTAAATCTTGACTAGTGCGAAAAATGGACTGAGAAAGCTGCAAGAACAATGGAGCAAGAATAGCTGAAATTGGGTGATAAAGTTCTGCAGGCTGATGATCATGACCCGGGGCAGACTCCAAAGGGCAGTCCCTAATAGCTAAAAGCTTCAACATTCAATGGCAGCTGAAAATCACACAGAACAATTGAAGGTGAAACCGGGTCAGCAGCCTGAGCATTGTAGACACTAGCAAAATGATCAGAATATTTGGCTAGCGACTGAGGATCAAAATCTAAACCATTAGCACGCCTGTGTGATATCAGAGCTGATTTGAATGCTTTGTGACTATCGCGTTGGCAAGTTCTTAGAAAAGGAAGAAGAGGGTCAGAAGAATTGTGGTGCAAGAGAGAATAATTGTTAAAAACCAAGGGCTTCTCCTGGCAGTGGCTGTAGCTAGCACAACAGCTCCAGGTTCCGTCTCTTGGCCCAGTACCTGTTCTCCCAGGTGTGTATTTTTGCCTAATAATCAGGCAGGCTGTACACCACCACCCAAGCTGGTCAGGCAACCAGGGAATGCTGTGGTCAAAGACATTGGTCACATCAACTCCTATATTCAAGTGAACAGTGCGTGTGGGCATACCTGTGGTCAAAGACATTGGTCACATCAACTCCAAAGACCAAGCCACACCACATCCCCCCACTAAATGCCACCATCACTCTACACAGAACCTGCCAAACATGGAAATAAATATATGAAATACATGTCCATAAATAAGAACGGAGAGGGATTGACAAAAAACTCTCAGATCAAAGAACCCATACAGCGAACAGTCTGATATGCTAGTTTTTTAACAATAATAGTCACGGAATGCTGAACGAGCCTTACTATGCAACAAAGCAATCTCAGGTGGCAGGGGAGTGGTCGCTGGTGCTCTATGACGTTGGAGGAAGCAGAACCTTAGCAGGTTCTCTGTACACTTACAAATAACTTCACCCTTAACAGGCGGAGATTCCAAGAAGGTAGAGGAGGAGGCACAGTGGCCTGAGGATCTGGGCCAGCTAAAGAAAATGTACAAGTCACTGCAAAATGGTCTGAAGGATGGGGAGCCATAGACTGGGGTTGATCATGCACTAAATATGAAGAAGCTGTCACATAAGTAGAATCAAAAACAAATCAATAGTTGAACTCCCTAAGTGAGAACGAAAAGTTGGGCGACAAGCTGAAGAAGAAGCGGGACCAATAAAAGTCATTCAGATCTAAAAAAAAAGGAAAACTTTTTTTTTTTTTTTTTTTTGAACAATATTATTTATTTATTTGCACATACAATGCATAACAATAAACAACACCCAAAGTGCCTTACAAGATGGTCGTGGACCAGCACATAGGGAAGCGCGCAAGTCGGAGGGCAAAGCGAAATAGAAATCAGAGATCTTAAAAACTCATTCCTGTGACTACCCGTCAGGCTCTGCTCAGGTGTCAAATACAGGTGAGGGATAAAGAAAAGAAAGAACACTCAACATTGTGAAGAATATAACAGCAAATCACTGGGTCAAACGAAGGTCAGAAGCTGAGGTCATCGAAGGGGCATATAATCGAGCGAGATGCAACAGCGTAGAAAGATGAGACGGATCAACAAGATTGCGGTAGAACAATGCAACAGCTGGCTCAGACGTAGTAGCAATCGCCTTGGCACTTCGATGGAGCAGAGAGTCATAGCGTTGCAGAGAGTCGGAACTGTCAGAATACGAAGGAGGGGACACATCCAAATCAGTGATTTCTCGACCAGGTATGTGTTTGCGGATCAGATCAGCAGCATAAGAACGACAACCGGATAAGAGCAAAGTAGCGCAGTGGAAGCGTGATGGGCTCATAACCCATAGGTCGTAGGATCGAAACCTACCTTTGCTAATATTAAGAAGTTGTATGTTGCTCTCGCACTACATTTCTGTCTTGCTCGAAGTTCACTTCTATCACTACGATCGAATGGTTAAAGAATCTCTGACTATTTGAAGTAGCTAACAACGTGTGATTATTCTTACGGTGAGGAAGATCCAGCTCCCTGACTCAAAACACGAAGAAGCAATACATAAACAGACTTCCTCAATACACTTTCTGAGGTCAGACGTTACTTCTTCGTAATGATCAAACTCAAGTGATGGACAGCATAAGTAGAAAGCAACTTGATTGGTTACTTCAATCGTTTTCTTCGTCTATTGTGCTCGGAAATGTCCCTTTTTTCGACAACTATGTGATTCCTGGGTGGACCAGGGAAGAGTCACCCTCAAGCACCACGAAGATGTTGGTGTTTCAATCATTCCGACTTCTGTGCCATGTCCACCTTCACTACACGTGAGTGTTAGAGTGGTACTATTTTAGCTGGTCAGCTCGGGTTCGGTGTGGAGGAATGGAAATGCTCATATTGAGGACCTTGATTTGGATTTATCGGCGTAGTCATTCCCCAGTGTCAGCCAGAATTAACCCCTGTCGAGATTGTCAAAGTCCGTGGTTGGACATTTCAACGATCTCAGTTATTGCTCTGCACGATATGGGGGCTTTAATTACATATTCTTGATCCCTGCCACTTCCGGGACTCGCACAAGATCCGTATCAAACAGCTCAATAAACTGCTCGTTCAAAACCCGCACCTTGGGTCCCGCATACCGTCTGTACTCTTCAAAAATCGACGTGAGATTCCATCGCTGCAGTTTCCTCAGGCACCCTATCACTGTCCCTGTTTTCCCCCAAAATTATACGTTTCAGCAACTGAAAACCTCCAGCAATGGCTATAATTGTTGTAACCTGTTCTGTGGCGGCCGAGGTTACACGTCACCAGAACCGGATAGTTGCTCGGCGTCAGGATCAGCTCGAGCGCCTCGAGAACGACTTCCTCCGATATCGGGTCCCACGCGTTCGCGTTGGCGTTGATCCCCAGATGGAAGAGCTTGTACTCCTGGTCGTCGACAAAATTGAGACTATCCCCATTCGAAAGTAGAATGATTTAATGACGCAGGAACAAGCACAACAAAGTTCTACAAACAAGCGCTGGTTGGGCTCTTCTGGTGCGAGGAAGATGATTGTCTTTAGACCGAGTTTCTCGAGGAAGGGAAAGTTGAGCTCGTTGGGCTGACCGGAGCGGTAGAGATTCTCCTCCACGATTCCAAAGTTCTGGAACGTTAAAAGATAGTCAGTGCCAACGTTTCGAGAGATGCTTTTTCCATTCCCTCGTTACCAAGGGAGGGATGTACTGCTGCGTTGGCATTCAACCCTGAAACTGAGACGCGTGCACTCAACTTCCCCCATTGTGATCCCAGTTAAAAAAGAGTATTTAAGTAGTTTAAAAAGTCGATTACTACCACATAGACGTATATTGTTAAACAATAGCTGTAAATTGCACAGCTCCCCGTATGTTAATTTTTACTATGATAACTTTTTTTTCACGCAACGGTGTCGAACTCGTACACAGTGCTCTGGCGCCAATGCTCGCCCTTTCCAATCACAACCCCGTCGGTCCAGCCGTACTTCTCCCCGTTGATCGCATCAGGCGGGAAGGAAGTCTCCAAGCAGAAACCTGAGTAGTTCCCATACGTCGGCTCAGCGGATCCGAGCTTCGACGGCGTCCCACTGGTCCAGTTCCCGGTGTACAGCTGGAAACCCGGGCAGGTCGTCTTCATCTTCAGCCTAACCCCGTTCGACTCGCAGGTCGCCGCCGCAATCACTGGCATCTTAGCCAACTCGTCTTTGTACATCGACGAGGCGCTCACGGCGACTGGCGAGATCACGTAGAAGTCGTCGTAGCCTCTGAACCTCTGCACGCGTTCAGCGTTGATGTTCTCACCCAGCTTGGTGCCGGCGGAGCTTTCGTCGGGCGCGGAGAAGTCGTATTCGGGCGCGGTGGCGAAGAGGAGGAGGTTGCCGGAGGGGACTTGGTTCTCGTTGAGTTCTTGGATGCCGATGACACGGTTGCGGGGGAAGACGAGGCGAGTGTCGAGAACGGTGGGAAGGGAGGGATCCAGGTTGAAGTAGGAATGGTTGGTGAGGTTGACCGGAGTTTTCAGATCCGCGGAGGTATCGGGGGCCAGACGGGCGTCGTAGTCGATCCTGACGCCGGCGCCGTTGCTCCCGGGGCTCTGCACGATGGTGTAGGTCACGTCGAGGATAAGGGTGCCCGGGAAGCCTTCCTCACCGTCGGGGGAGGTATAGGTTAAAGTCACGCTATCGGAGGATTGTTTCAGGATCGAAAAAATGCGCTTGTCGAATCCTTTGGTGCCGCCGTGGAGACAGTTGGGTCCGTTGTTTTTGACGAGCGTGTACTCTTTCGAGTTCAACTTAAACGAACCGTTGGCGATACTGTTTGAGTTTGGTGAGACCGGGCTGGTTGTAAACAATGCATTGCTAGATATTTTACCGGTTACAAACTCTGCCGACGGTGACACCGAAGAAGTTGCCATATTTGAGGGCCTGCTCCATGAGGTCCTCCGCGGCAGGGTACTGGTGACCTTGCACAACGTCTACCTGGTTCCCATTGCGGTCGGACACGAAGAGGTTTGCAAGGGTAGCACCAAATGTGCTGATATTTGCAGAGATGCCGAAGGCGTAGAGATTGACGATCTCGAGAGACATTGACTTTGGTTTTCTGACGGGAAGTGGACGTGAGAATGCTCAGTGTGGAAGAGGGGGTAAATTTGTTACTTCGCAATGCAATATGCCTCGAAAAGGGAAAGATGATGCATCACATGGAGCACAAAGTTGATTTTTCGTACTTTGAGAATCGATTAATGCATAGAAAGTGAAACGAACGAACGAAAATTAAACCACAAAACGAAAGCAGGCCAGTACAAATAAGTCGCATTTATTGTCGCAATGCAAGCAAAATCGCAATCACCAAGATCAGAATAGCCCATACTACCGATGTCGTCAAGAGAGGCTCAGACTTTACTCCGATCATTTCGCTTGGGCTTTTTCCTATACTCGCATCATGCATTTGGATCCATGTTACGATCTGTAACAAAAGCCATGTTTTAGGTATTCAGCGAGAATTAACATGTGACAAACCTTTCCGATCGCTGCGGATATTTTGTGGAAGCTGTTGTCGTATGGGTTCGGCGGGCCAGGTCTGAAGCGGTTCTTCCGGGAAATCTCCATGATGTGATCATAGTAGACGTGCTTGAGAGATTCCATACCGCCACGGGAGCGAAGAATCAGTTTGACGGTGTGTCCGCGTCGAATCTTGACCCCTGTAGTCGTGAATAGATCCGAATTGTTGAAGAACAAAGTCAAACTCGCAATTGCCATCAGCTATGGGAATACAAGTTCAGTAAATTTAACACGCAGAGCACGGTGATCTGACTGACCTGAGGAATTGCACAGAACTGGAACACACTATCGTTTTCCAATCGCGACATAAACTCCAAGCAGTCGGGAATCAGCTCCAGCGCATCAGCGCAGAGCTCGTTCAAACACGCCACGCCTTGCATCCGGAACCCTTCCTTTGCAAAATCCGCCAGGTCCCCAGTCGGACCCTCGTACTTTATCAACGCTTCAAAGCTGTGCTTCCCGCCCTTGGCTTTGTCGTTCTCATATGCCGTCGCGCTCGCGATCTTGGCGCCTGGGACTGAAGGCTCAGGGACGTACTTCCTCCAGACTTCCTCGGGCCAGAAGCGTCGGCCGTCGAGGAGGTCCTCGAGGTAGTCCTTGAGAATGTTGATCTTTTGGAGGAAGAGGCCCATGTTGTTGGGGTAGGTGAGAGAGGAGAGTTTTGCGGTAGATTCGAGACCAGAGGCGACGAAGAGGTTGTTGAGGCCGATACCGACGAGACCTGCGACGTAGTGGGTGTAGAGGTTGTAGTCGGCAAGGGTGATGACTTTCTTGCCAGCGCAAAAGTCGGCCATGCCTGAGCCCATCTGCTTGCAAATATCTGCGATGACAAGCTGGTATCTATAAACAGATACTGTTTGATCAAGTCGCACGCAACCTTGGTTGTGAAATTCAGTTTACCTTTCTTTCAAACTCAAAAATTCTTCGATAATATAGTGAAACTCCACGAGCAGCATCCGATCTTTCTCCTCCCTCGAGTTCTCATTGAACGTCCATCCTCGGTTGTATATCGTCTTATGAAACTCCCTCAGCACTGGAAGCTTCCTTTCCAACGAGATTGTAAGGTCGTCCTCGACCGTGTCAAGACCCCTCAGCACCAAGTAGAAAATGCACACCGGATGGCGCAACTCCTCGTCCAGCTCCGCAATGACACGCGCAAAGGAGCGCGATGTCTTGTTGAGATAGAAATAACACATGTCCCATGCGTGGCCCTTTGTGCCCGCAGGCCGCACGGTCGACTTGGACTTGTGCTGCGTCGAGGGGTCAACAGGCTTCTCGGTAAGCTTGTACTTTATCAGCGCATGCAGTTCGGAAGGGTGGAGAGCTGAAGCAAGCAGAGCTGATGCGACGGACATTTTTCTGTGGGGTGGGGTGTGTTGTGAAGATCAGGGGAGGGGACGCGGGGAGGCGGAAGTAGGGCGGGGCAGATAAGGAGCACAGACGCTGAGACATGGGTTTGTTTGTTGTTGGATCACAATTCGGGATGAGGTGAGGATGCCTGCACCGACAATGGGGTGATTGGAGTCACACGCGATTTTTGGATTGAGGACAAAGAAAAAATTTGGTGGTAAATAATACCAACACCATGGTTTGAACGAAAATATCAGATATCGTTCTTTCATGACCCGGAATGGTATTGTCATGTTCAAAGATTTTATCAGAACAGCCGGCTGCTGCGCTTTGATTTTTGAAACGTTTACTCTCACGTTACTCTCCAGTACCAACATTCCGCAATAGTTCTACAGTGTTGCATGCGTGGCAGGAACAGTTCTTCAAAATATTGGACTCATGTGGTGCTGATACAGCGATAACAATGACGGGTGGAGAAACCTATCCGTACATTCATCAATCGGACATCCGTTTGTCTGTTGAAATCAAGGCAAACATCATCTTCTATCAGATTGGTCATGTCCTTGCAAATCTTGTTTGAGTGCCGGCATCGTGGAGAACTCCCTTCTGCAGATATGGCACCTCAAAGGTTTCTTAAGAAACTCCTCATGATATCCCTTATCAAGCTAAAAAGAAGCGCGTATTCAGCAGCAAGGAAATAAATCTCCATAATCAATACCTTGACTTTCCCGTCTTGCTCCAGCATCTCCACGATCTCATCGACAGATTTGAAGAACTTTGTGTGGAACGAGTTCCAGTGCTTCTTATTCTTCAGCCCCGATCCACAAAAGTCCTCGCTTAGCAGATGCAGATGCACCTGCCGCATGCTCATCACTGCATGGAAACCCATTCGGTAAGCGTCGAGCCCAATCGCGTCCGCGTAATCTTTTGCGCACGTGCGGAGTTCTTTTAGTAGTGGGATGTCGTCCCGAGTGAGTGATGCGAGTGTTGGAAGGTTCTTGCGCGGTAGCACGAGGTAGTGGTGCCGGGATTTTGGAAAGGCGTCGGCCAGGAGGACAATGGTTGCGTCGAACGAGATAACAGGAGGGGAGTGTTTGGCGGGGTCAGCGATGTAGGGAATGAGAGCATCCATCCACCGATGTGCTGTGAGAGCTTTGGGTCCAGTGGTGGTCTGCGATGCCGCTGGAGTAGTCGAGGAGCTGCCAGCGGATTTTGCTGCATCCATTAATATCGAAACTGCTTCGATAGTTAGCAAGAAAGTTCAGACAAGCAGCCATGCTTACATGCATTTACTCGTTGCTTCTTTGATCCATCGAATTGATTGAAAGGACCAACATGGCCATTATCGTTCGATTTAACGGTGGACGAATTGGGTTGTGCAACAGTAGGCGTGAGGTCGGCCAACTTCGTTGTAAGGCCAGTACATCTCCCAAAAGCAGCAAAAGAGTTTTGATATGACTGCTCCAGAAGCTTCCGCGCCAGGTTGTCGTCCTCAACATAGTCTATCCGGTCAGGGTTTCGATTCGGAGGTACAACGTGAACTATGTGCGATACACCTGAGGTTGCGGCCAACTCGGATTCACTTGGAACTTCAATTTCGTAAGCTTGGCCAGTTTGTCCTTTTGGGTGGAGAGATTGCAGATGTGACGCGAGGTCGTTTGGTGTAAGCGCGTACAAATCGTTCGTTTTGCGGTGCGAAGAAGGTTTTAGTCTCCAAGTGCACTCCACCAGCGCTACGAATGTTTCGACACCCTGGGAAGCCTTTAGCGTGCTTAGTGATCCAACAAAGGTCCGGATTCTCGCATCGCAAGATGGGGTATTTTGCAGTTCCTGTTTCGCTCAATGAGCTTTCAATCACATTTTTGTCACTTTGAGCATTCTCACCTGTCTGATCTTGGATACAAATTCTGCCTTCTCGTCCACAAACCATACATTCAAGCCTGTTATCGTTGGGAACTTGCTCAGGAATGATTGCGTAGCCCGTAATCCGCAACGTATGCTAAGATCCGGATCAATTCCATTCTCCTCAATACCGAGAACGCCGATTGCAAAGACCTTTGTGGTCTGAACTGCAACGTCAGCGATCTGTTCGCTTTTTCTCTTCTTATTCATTTGTGCGTCATTGGCGGCTGTTGTGGCAGGAGGAGGGGAGCATTCGTCGACTACTTCGTGCGAGAACTCTGCCAGGTGAGCAGGATTTGTGCGGTAGCAATGCTTGCCGTACTTGCAAACGCGCAGTTTCTTTGGAGTTGTGGTGAACTGGGACATGGAGAGGTGTGTGGCTGTTGCTACCAAATCAGGAAGGGATATTTGAAAACAACAACGCTTTTAATATGAAACATTTAAAGGGAGCTCATCTCTGAGGGGCACAACTGTGCATTACCAACGTCAAACTACTGCAATTGTATAACAGAGCTAAGAATGCATTTATCACAAAAATAACACCCACCAAGCCATATCTATGCGCAGCCACACATTTAGCCATCCCTCACAATGATCACAAACTTCTTCAAGCCAAAAGAGAAGAAATCGGCTGCAGTGGGGCTCGAAAACGTCGTGTCACAGCCTTCCACTGAAGATGATTCGTCCAACGCGGTCGACCTTGAGGGTCATCCCGTGGACTCGTCACCTTCGGGGCAAAAGAGGAAGCGTGATGACATTGAGAAAGAAGAAGCCGAGCTGAAGAATGGAAAAGACGAAGCCGAAGACGAAGAGCTTTCTGAAGAGCAGGTTGGAATTTATGTTCACAAATCCAATCGCTATATGGTGAACACTCTGTTGTAGCTCCGTGCCATTGAAGTCAAGAGGCAGAGAGCAATTGAGATTCGTCAGACCAACCTGCTTCTCGCTACCGAGAAAGAGAACATGGCCCCAGATTGGTTCAAAGTTTTTGAAAGTGAGATGAAGAAAGAGTACTTCACGAAGGTAAAAGTCATTGAGAGATGATTTAAAAGATCAAAACAAAAACCATTGCCCAGATTAAGCAGACGCTACTGAAGGAACGAGAAAACAATGCGATTGTTTTCCCTCCTGAAAACGAAATCTATACGTTCACAAAATGCCCTCTAAAGAACGTGCGCGTAGTCATTCTCGGGCAAGGTGGGAATACTTTACATTTTTAACATCAAAATGTTTTTAAATTGTACTGCGTAGATCCATACCACGGTCCTGGCCAGGCGCATGGTGAGTTGTGTGATTCGACGTTTCAATCGTTTCACTGAATATCGGGTTGATAATAGGGCTATGCTTTTCAGTAAAGATGGGCGTTAAGCCTCCGCCGTCATTGGTTAATATCTTCAAGGAGCTTCAGTCTGACCTTGGGCCAGATGGTTTCAAGATCCCCGACCACGGCTACCTAGAGGGCTGGTGTTCACAAGGAGTCCTTCTTCTCAATGCCGCACTGACAGTCCGTAAGGCCGAGCCCAACTCTCACCAAAAGATTGGTTGGGCAACTTTCACAGACGCGATTGTGGATCACATTAATAAGAATATGACTAATGTTGTGTTCATGCTATGGGGTGGAGATGCACAGAAGAAAGGTGCAAAGGTTGATAAGGTAGAGTACATTCCTTCATAGTCACTGGATTAGGATCGGACTGAGCGGTTTCGTTATTTTAGAAAAAGCACTTCGTGTTGAAGGCAGTGCATCCGTCCCCGTTAAGTGCACACCGAGGGTTCCTCGGATGCAAACACTTTTCGAAGGCGAACGAGTATTTGAAGAGCCGTGGTAGACCATTGGTGGATTGGAACAAACTATGAATAGCACTATTGATGGTGGGTTTTTGACGAGTCGAAAGACAAAATGCTGTCAGATCAAACCAACACTAAACCCAAACCAATAAATAGCTGATATGCCCCAGGGCGGTGGCAGTGAAGGGCCGGTGGCTTTGAGCCGCTCCACACACAACAATTTATTTATTGATAAATTGCCAAATTGGTATCACTTTCCACTCACTTGTATCATGTCCGCCAGTTCTGAGAAGGCCAAGAGTTCGTCGAAACCGCCTCGCTCTGTAACTTTCGCTTCCACCCATCATGTCGTCGACATTCGTCTCAATAACATAAGCGTCGCTTTGCGTCCAAACTCCCCTGCTCAGCGCGCCCCGAAACGCTCTTTGAAAGCCGACGGAATAGATGGCGGCTATTTCCGAATGCCTGCTTCGACTCCTACGCGCCTCATCATCGGACTCCATCTTGGACCTATGATTGGCCGACCCCGGGTCTTTGAAGACGATTTTGCGGCAAAATTACCTCCAGAGGTCATCCGAGCTTCCAACGACCAAATAACACCTGAAGAGTGGGCCATATGGATGGGAAAGTTCAAAGCAATCGTACAAAAGCATACGCTGTCGTTCTGGGTCTCCGTGATACTCTGGTTCTCAATTATTGGGCTTCCCCTATGGATTTACAAATACGGAAAGCTACAGAGGGAAGCACAAGAGTGGCAAGAAGATGTGAACATGCAGCTATTTCATCCACATGGAATGTACATCAAAACTCAGGTAGGAGACGGGATTTGCTCTCAAGTCGCGTGTTCTCATGTTTTGCAAAAAGGCCTCGACGTGGGAGGCACCGTTCACATTGTATGGTATCGTTTCACACTGGTTTGCCATTGCGCTCACAGAAGAAGAGTCGGTTTTATTGGAGAAAGAAGAGCACTTGTGGTATTACAACCCCCATAACGAGACCCATTACACAACCCATGGCATGAACAGGCAATGCCAATCAATATTTGCATGTGGAATGCGCAAAGTGTTTTGACAAGCAATAAAGCAGTATTTCTGGGAGTCATTTGAACGCACATCGCCAGTTCCCTTTTTGGACCTGTTGACCAATTTTGTCACTTCCAATAACCGCCTATTCGCACATCCAAGATGCCTAAATGGAATGAATACCACCGTCCCGAGTCAACTTGGCTTGGTTTATTAGAATGTGACAATAGTGACGAGTGCTGAAAGCGGCAGTCAAGATTTTGTTTCATATTTAGATATTGTGAGTCGCTGGACTGCACTGGTACCACACAGTGGAACAGGGATATGTGTGGAGCCAAGAATATCCGACAGATATTCATGTACTCCCACCAGCACGGAGGGGCCGTGGATGGTGAAGAAGGGGGATGTTGTCTACCTTCTTGGTCTTTCTGGTTGCTCAGTAGATCCCTAATTTTGGTGATCTGGTGAAGCGCTATCTTGGTCAGCTCTGCTGTCCTCGCCCACATCTGCCAGCACTGCTCCTCATGCAGACTACTCCACTGTTTTCGCCACCAATGCATTTGCAAGTCTGTCCAATTCGGTGTGCATGTTTCACACAACAAAGAATGTGCTCAATCCGTCACTCCTCCAGCCTCTGAATATTTATGTGTCGAGCACAGTATCGCGGAACCGGTGGATATGGAATGTCGTACTCATACGGATGGTTGAAAACAAACTGTTGGCATGCCCTGAAAGACAGGGAAGGATTCTGATTGTCAATCGTCACATTGCTCCCAAATTCTTCAATTCTAACTCGTCTTCGCAGTAAGCTAAAAGTTCTTTCAGGCCCGTGTCCATTGCCAACTAACTCCATCCAATCAATCTTCTCATACGCCCAGCTTCTCGTGCGGTCCCAGCCATGTAACTCCCTAACTCTATCCATCCGGCCATTAAATGTCAACATTTCTCATCCTGTATGATTGAAAAGGTAAACACAGCCCAAAAGTGAGCATAAGTCCTAGATGCCGGATCCGTCTTCACTGCAGAGGCAGCAAGCACATGTCCCAGACTCCAGGTCCGTAAAGCAAAATGGATGTTGAAAATGGAAGTAGTAGAGATGGAAGGTTACTATTTAGGCAATGGACTTTATGCACAAAAGATATTAGAATCTGTAAAGCTATGCGTTACAAATACCAAAACTTCCAAAACACCAATCCTATCTTTTTACAGTAGAAATGATGATTCGCTGCAACATTAGATATCTTTTTTTAGAATCCAGTATAATCTCCCACGTGACTACCCGCGTCTATCACGTGTCCCTCCCAGGCCCCTTATTAAAGTTGCTTCCCCAGCTCCCAAAACAAACCCACCCCCCCCCCCCCCCCGCCTTCCCCCATTCCACCTGCTGAAATGAGCGACTCTTTCGACTTCTGGCCCTGGGCAAAGCAACCCTCGACCTCGCTTGCCACGGACCCCCTCTCCAATGCTTTATCGGCTACTCCAGACACCCCGGACACCCCCCCTTTCCAGCCCACCTCCACCAATCGCGAGTCGCGCTCCCACGACTCAAACCTCTCCAAACTCACCTCCGACCTCCGCAAAAAGTCCAAGGAGACCCAGCACCTCCGCGCTGTCGTCGAAGAGCTCGAGCGCACCGTCGACGTCGCGACACTCCAATGCGCGGAACTCGACTCCCGCGTCGGAAGCATGGAGCTCAAGCTCGAGCGCATCGGCGACGATGTTGAGAGCATGCATGACATCGTTGTGGAGAACTCGGGAAAAGTCGGGGACCTTGTTGTGCGTGTGGATGGCGCAGAGGCGGACATTGGTGGTGTGAGGGCCAGGATCGAGGATGTGGCCGAGGGTGTTGAGAAGAAGTGGCGCTCGCTCGAGACTACACTTTGGAAGGTGGAGGACGAGGCTAACGATATGGAGGGAAAGGTGGAGAAGCAATTCGCAGACCTGGGTGCAAGGATGGACGCCACGGTGCACAGGGTGTCAAAATTGGAGCAGGGAGACTTTTTGGCGGAATTGAAGAAGATCGTTCTGAATAACGAAAGCCGTATCAGCGGCACTGAAACCTACGTGGACAGGACCGACAAGCGCATTTCTGAACTTGAAACCGAGATGGTGCGCCGCTTCCATGAGGTCGAGACCAAGGTGAAGTCCAACGAAGACGGAGTCAATAACGCGGAATTGATGCAGGACCTCCTTGAGAGGGAGATGGAAGCAAAGATCACCGCTTTGGGAAACAGGCACGACGCGGAGTTTGTTTCGCTCAGGAACGAGCTGGAAAGCCTGGTTGAAGGCTTGCGTAAGAAGATCGGGGAGGACAAAAAATGCGCGGACGACGAGTGCGGTCGCGAGAAGAACGACTTGAAGAGGAAATGGGACGAGATGGACAAATGGAAGGCTGAGGTGATGCGCGAAGTTGACGAGCAGCGAAGCGGCAAACGCATTAAACAGGCAGGTGGGAGTGGCTGGAAGGACATGGTCGGCGGGGCTGTTGCTGGTATCTTTGGACTGGTCGGCGTCTTGGCAGCAATCGGCACCGAGTAGAAGCTCTGATCAATTAAATGCCGCAACCGCAACAGCGATATTTTTTTTGTAGATTGTGATCCGACCCCCTCGTCAGCCGTAAGTGTTCCGTTTGTGTTTAAGTATTGCGACTGTTTAAGAAGTGTAAATAAAAGTGACTCTCTAAGTACCAACACGTCCTCAAACGCTCACAAAGCCAAGTTATGATGCGCAGCATTCATCTCCTATTGGCAGCGGTTAAATAAGCGATGAAGCTTGCGCTAGATAACGTTCGGGTTTTCGATGGATCGGCCATTATCGGGCCAACGACCGTTATTATCGATGGCAGCGTCATCGGACCGATAGGAAACTCTGTGGATGTAGCTGTAGACCAGCGGATTGACTGCAATGAAGCCACGCTCCTTCCCGGCTTCATCGATGCTCATGTGCACCTCACCGACAAGTCCCAGCTTCTGCAAATGGCTGCCGCGGGGATCACTACCGCCTTAGACATGGGCAACTTTGATGCGGAGCAGTTCAACAGCTTCCGCGATTTACCCGGCCTTCCCGACGTGCGGACGTCAGGTTTCGCTGCGACGACTGCGAATTCCCGACATAGCATGCTTGGCTTTCCGAAAGACAAGTTGGTGTCCGACGCGGAATCTGCAACGAAGTGGACCGAGGACCGGGTGAGCGAGAATGTGGACTATGTCAAGATCATCGCGGACGTCCCGGGACCTGACCAAGCGACCCTTGATGCTATCACCACAACCGCACACAAACATCAAAAACTTGTCGTTGCACATGCA
Organism: Cladochytrium replicatum; assembly: GCA_025526935.1. Classification (NCBI taxonomy): domain Eukaryota; kingdom Fungi; phylum Chytridiomycota; class Chytridiomycetes; order Cladochytriales; family Cladochytriaceae; genus Cladochytrium; species Cladochytrium replicatum. The sequence continues at coordinate 130,286 of JAHLKD010000060.1, read as the reverse complement.
GCATCCGAAGAAGCTTATGTTATGGCCGTAACCGCTGGTGTCGACGTGCTCACCCACGTGCCGCTAGACAAACCTCTAACAGTCGACACAATCACCCAAATGGTCGCACGGAAACAAGTTGCAGTCCCGACGCTCATCATGATGCGGGGACTGAGCATCATCCCGCGCCTGTCTTACAAAGTCGCCGCAGAGTCCGTGACGGCGCTTCACCGAGCTGGGATTCCGATCATGGCTGGAACGGATGCGAACCAGCTGCTTCCGCCGATGCGGGTGCGGCACGGGCAGAGTATGCACACTGAGCTCGAGTTGCTGGTCGCTGCGGAATTGTCGCCAGTGGAAGCGCTGCGAGGGGCGACGGTGCTCCCTGCGCTGCATTTTGGATTGACGGATCGAGGGGTGATCGAGACGGGGAAGAGGGCTGATTTGGTGTTGGTTGAGGGGGATCCGTCGGTCAGTATTGGAGCGACAAGAAATGTGCTGCGGGTCTGGTGTGCTGGCGTTGAGTTTATTAACAACAAATCAGGAGATCTCGGGTTGGGGAGGTGCCATGTTCTGTGATTGCCAGGTGTTGCACCACGTCGATGCTGTCGGGTGCGCAGCGACAGTGTTTCTGTAAAATTTTTGTGCCACCTCTTCACTTAAAAACCATGTTGCGATCCACTTATGCCTTCAAACATGATTCTTACCAGGTTGGGGCAACCGAACCGCATTCGTCCAAGTAATTCGCTTACAAAATCGCCGCACCGCTCCCACCATCGCCTCACTCACAACAGTATCAAGGAGCTTTACTCTCCTCACGAGAACCAGACGGTCACTCTCCCGGACGGTCGCACTCTGGGTTTCGCCGAGTACGGCTCCACAAACGGGATTCCGCTGCTGTTCTTCCACGGCTTCCCTTCGTCACGGATCGAAGCCAGCGACCTCGACGAGCTCGGAAAGCGCCTCAATGTCCGTATTCTTAGCATGGATCGTCCCGGGATCGGTCTATCGAGCTTCCATCCCACTCGCCAGATATCGGACTGGGCTTTCGACGTGCGCACGTTCGCCAAACAGCTAAACATCCCTCGGTACGCCATCGTCGGCGGATCTGGTGGATCTCCGTATGCTCTTGCGTGTGCTCGACATATCCCGGGGGAAGAAATCATTGGATTGGGAGTGTTGGCTGGGGTCGGGCCGTATCTGGAGGTCGGCACAAAGGGCATGACGTTCTTAGGGAGATTGGGGCTGAATGTGGTACTCCGTTCACCTGGATGGTTTGTTCGGTCAATGGCGGGCTCGTCGTCGAAGAAGGCGCAGGATCCGGATCCTGAGGTGTTTGAGCGGCTACTGGTCAAGCAGCTCAAGGCGTTACCGGCTTCTGACCAGAAAGAGGTTTTGAATCCGCCAACTTTGAAGGCTGTAGTTGGAGGGATGAGGGAGCACTTTAGAAACGGCCCGGATGGGTATGTGAGGGAAGCTCAGTTGCTGGGAAAGCCGTGGGGATTTGAATTGGAGCAAGTGCCGATCGAAGGAGTGTGGTTTTGGTATGGGAGTGAGGACCGCAACACGCCGCCAGGACAAGGTAAATGGATGGCCGAGCGGGTGCCAAGATCGGTCTACAAAGAGTTCAAGGGAGCGTCTCACTTCACGATCGCGGGACTTTATGGCGAAGAGATATTCCAAGACGTCTTGGGGCTGCGCTGATCACTGCAATGAGATGAGAAGTTCAATTTCAAATTTGTATCATCCATATTCCCATGGTCTCGTGACCCTGCACGTGAACATTGTGGTTGACACGTGCACATTGTGAAAGCTTTGGCGTAAGTCCAGAATGAACGGAATCGAAGACTACAGTCCCACCTGCTTGATCTGCGATTCGCACCACGGTCGCTTCGACCAATGCCACTTCGACCCAGAACTTGTTGAGTCGCTTTCCCAATGGACGTTTTCAGACTCGGAACAAACCACTCCCTTTCGATCTCTAGCTCGTACAACCAGGCCTTCTAACCATCGTGAGAACCGAGTGAAGCGCAACGATCTCTGGAGAGGGACCGTGCTTGCGCCTGAGAACTCGGAGACTGAGAAGATGTTCATCGTAGAATTTGAGGGAACGTCGGACGGTTTTGAGCAGACGGTGGAGTCTGTCCAGTCTACCTTCGTTGCCAAAGTGATTGAAACAGAGCAATCCATTGAAGATTTCCGTCTGGAGAAGCGAGGAGAAAGCATGGACCGTGCTGAGTCTTATTCTCCTCCTTTGATTGATCGTGACAAAGATGGCGAACTTGCCAATCGAAAAGTGGATGTGCAAGCCCATTCGAGAACGGCTCTGAATTATATCGACGATGATGTGGAGGATGTTCCACGCCAGCCCTTGATCTTCAAAAACACTCCCTCCTACTATAGTGATCATCGTTCCACTCTTTCGGAAGGATTTGTAACACGGATCGGCTTTGAAGACGACTGGGCTGACAAAGGGGCCTTGGCCGCAACCACGAACACCTTGGATGATATGGAAGTTCCTACCTCACACGACGGACAAGGTGCTGACAACCTGGACCCCAGAGCGTCATTTGCGAACATAAATCAAAGCAAGATCGAGGCGACTTGTTCGACCTCGTCGGCCCGAAAGCGCAAGGCCGGCACTTTAGAAGAACCAGCGTGTACTGCTAATTTGAAAGAGGAGATGACTGAGGCTCCTCAATTGACTCCGCCTTCGGCCAGCTGCAACTGTGGTTGCCACGCAGTTGAGAATGTGAAGAAGAGACCCAAGACCGGGAATGGCTTGGGTACGGGGATGGCTGTCGGTGCGGTTTCTGGCGCACTCACTGCGGCCGCGGTGGTCATAGCGCTTTTGGCTTACGTTGGTGCAGAATGAGGAGATGGTTGTTGGATAGTTTGTCGTGAGTATACAAAGTCGTGCTTTGTGGTCAGTGAATGGCCTTTGGTTTTGAGAACAGCACTTTCATTATGTTTGGCCCATAATAATGATCTCCGAATGAAAACTCACCACTGTACGGTTGCAAGGTTGCGAGGGTTGCCTATGGAGTCTTTCACTGATCGACACTCGTTGAACGTATCCCTTTTCAGCATCTTCATGATTTTGAGATCTTTCACCTGGAAACAAAAAGCATCAGCTCAATACGACTTGAAAAAAAAATATCTAACTCATAAACAGGGCAGACAGATTGACGATTCTGTTGATGCCAAGCAATGAAAACCACTCATCTTCTTCATTTAGAGTCTAAAATTTAGTGTCAAAGTTCGTGGCGGTGACCAAGTGGAGCACAAAAAATTTTAAGTCATCACTTACAATTTTGTTCAACTTCATTCTTTACACATGGCATATGTCCTCGTTTGTGAAGCTGATGTCATCCAACGTCGACCGATTGAAACCACCATCATTGCCCCACCATCACACGTCTCTCCAGTGATTCTATTTTCCGTAATACGAAAAGTTCTAAACCACAAAACTTTATGTCCAATCTACAAAAACTCTAAATCCTCCGCCGACGTAGGGAATGTATCGGGACCCTTACAGCCCCTGCGAAACGAAACCAAGATTAATTTTCGGGTGGAACACCATTCATGTTAGAAAGAGCGCCGGGTCAATACCGTAATCCATATCCCATCTGAAAGCAACAAAGATCCAAATTCATGGAGCAAACAGTCGAAGACGTCGGTTCCAAGTCATCATGCCATTTGACCCATCGCTAATCACCTTTGTTTGAATGTCCAGTTTCCTCCTCTCTTCCCCATCCAACTCCCCGTTCACGGCGAAACGTACGTCGCCCCACCTGGCGGGATCGTGGTCAAGATGAAGGAGCTTTCGTTCGGCCGCAACACGTGGATCATGAACAGCGAAACCAACGAGAAATTGGTCGGCGTGAACCACGGCATGGTGTTCAAAGATCCCGCTACCGACAAGACGATCTGCTACGTCAAGAAAACCACATTCAACAAGCGTCGACCTGTGAATGACGCAGCTGACAACCGCGTGGTGAGCATTGCCAAGATCAACACCCTCTGAAATAGCTAAAAAGCATGTTACATTTTCAGTGGAAGCTCTGCGATTCGAACTTGTTGCCAAGACATTTCAGCGGAATCGTCAAGAGTCTCGCAGACGGTAAAGACTACGAAGTGAGCGTGGAGCCCGCGTATGGAAGCGCAAATATCTTTGTTAAGGGCCCAGAGGGCCAAACGCAGCTCGCTGCCGTGGACAGGACAGGCCTCTTCAAGAATGAACATGCGATCAAGGTTGCGGAGGGTATGGACCTTGTAGTTGTCGCAGTTTTCTTGACAGCTTTGGATCTGAGCAGGGGAGGGGCAGCTGCAGCCGTAGGAGGGGAAACTGCCTAGCAACAAATGCCATTTTTTCTTTCGACTGTGAGCGCATTTCTTTAAATCGAAACTTTTTCAATAATGATATGTGAAAAGCATTTTTGACTGATTTGCCATATTCTGTCCTCCGCCTCTTTGCATGTGACGACCCTTTTTCAAAAGCCTGAGGACGAATCAGCAAAAATATCTGCAATTGTTATTTCAAAGTGACAACAGAGAATCGATATAGTGTCCGACGGTCTTGGACACAAAGATGGTGATTGGTTGTGTCATTACGCGGATTAGAAAAGTGTGGATTGATCTATGAATGGCGTCAAGGCCTGATAGCTGATTAAGGGGTGGGTGGAGTGTTTGATGGGTGGAACGCGAGATCAGAAACGGAAAATATCTTTTGGTTCGGGTACTACGAATTGGAATACAGAAACCGAACAAAAGCAAAAGCGAAACAAAATTGACGAGCGGGTGGAGTGGGTGTGGATGATGATCCGAGTGGAATATCAATATTTAGTCAATATATTGAATATTCCATTTGCTGTGCCACACCCGTCGGTTGGTTTCAGCTATTTAGCATCCGCACCGAAGACTCACTCGGAACAACACGGTCCCCATTGTTGCCAGAACATGTGTGGAATATACGGCATCTACGTATGCTAACCTACTGCTGCTACTACTGCTGCTACAACTACTGATACCCATTTATGCTCACCTGCCCCCGGCCATTATACGCTGTTGCCACTATTGCCCGTACGCAGCACTACCGCGTCGAACATGACCGTGCTTGGATCCTAGAAAACCTACTCAACGGCTTGCAGAGGCTCGAGTATCGCGGTTACGACTCTGTCGGTAATACTATGGCTTCATTCTCTTCTGCAGTTCGCTCTTTCATATTGCATTAGGTATCTCTATTGACGGCGACGGGAACGATAGCCCCGCGGATATTGTCGTCAAAGAGGTTGGAAAGGTCGTGGAGTTGAGGAAGAAGGTTGCAGCCGCAATTGCAAGCAACGAAATCGATGTCTCAAAATCTTTCGAGTCTGGTGTTGCTATCGCTCACACCCGATGGGCTACGCATGGTGTACCCTCCATCAGGTAGGTCTTCAGGATGCATTTCGTAAGAGTGATATTATGTTCATCTCACATTACTCAGGAATGGACACCCTCAGCGGTCAGACCACACCGGCGAATTCATTGTAGTTCACAACGGTATCATCACAAATAATACCAGCCTTAAAACCGTTCTCGAAAAGTTCGGCTACGTCTATGAGGTGACAACCATTTGCAACCACCAGATGATTCTACAGACCATTTACTTTGCTCACAGTCCGACACTGACACGGAGACCATCGCAAAGCTGTGCAAATACATCTACGATTCCGAAAAGGCTACCGCTGGTTCAGCCCTGACCTTTCCTCGTCTTGTGAAGGCTGTCTGCGCGAAATTAGTACGGTTTGCTTAGAAGCGACCTAAAAACTTGGGATTGATAAGTTCCTCGCTATAGGAAGGTGCGTTCGGTCTGCTTTTTAAGAGCAGACACTACCCCTGCGAAGTGGTCGCAGCCCGACGAGGTAGCCCACTGCTGGTTGGTGTCAAGACTACACAAAAGCTAGGTGTCAACTTCGTCGATGTCGATACGGACACGGAACCTGTTGTTGGTGAGTTGCGATGTTACGATAAACGTTATCTTTGGTCTTATGATCAATGACCCAAGGCGGTACAAATGGTTTCCTCACTCCGGGATCAGTCACTATGCAGCGCAGCCCTTCACGTTTCCTTAGCGACAATGGAACTCCTCCGCCCGTCGAGTACATCATTGCAAGTGATGCAAGCGCAATCATTGAGCACACGAAGAAAGTGCTCTATCTCGAAGACGACGATCTGGCACACATTGCGCAAGGAGGTAATTGTTCGAATCTGGAGATCTGATTTTGAAACCTGATCAAATTTCTATTCTCAGACTTACACATCCATCGTATCCGTCGAGACGACCGGATGTCTTCTATTCGCCCGGTTCACATTCTGGACGCAGAGCTCGCACAGATTCAAAAGGTATGTAGCAAGTGGAATCGAGCCTTTCCTTCTCTCCTCGTCATAATTGATGATGTCATGCAGGGAATGTTCAGCCATTTCATGTTGAAGGAAATCTATGAGCAGCCTGAGTCGGTTGTGAGCACTATGCGTGGTCGTCTGCTAGTTGATGACTCCCGCGTTGTTCTCGGTGGGCTCCGCACTCAGCTTGCCAATGTCCGTAGGTCGAGGCGGATCATATTCATTGCCTGCGGAACCAGTTACCACAGCTGCTTGGCGGTACGTTAAGAGCCAACAGTTGCCTCCCACTTGTTTAACATTCGATCTGTCAGAGTCGGGCTCTATTTGCCGAGCTCACGGAACTTCCCATTTCAGTCGAGGTTGCAACATCTTTCCTTGACGAGCAAGTCCCGATCTTCCGCGACGATTGCGTCATCTTTGTGTCGCAGTCCGGCGAGACCAAAGACTCCCTTCGAGCTCTGTCCTACTGCAAGGAGCGAGGTGCCCTGTGTGTCGGTGTGACAAACACCGTTGGCTCCACGATCTCTCGCGAGACCCACTGCGGCGTGCACATAAACGCCGGCCCCGAAATCTGTGTTGCGAGCACAAAGGCGTACACCTCTCAGGTTGTGGCGCTGGTCATGATTGCGCTGCAACTTTCGGACGATAACCTCGGGAAGCAGATGCGACGCGAGGCAATCATTGCTGGGCTTGTTGGGCTTAGCACGATGATCAAGAGGACGCTTGGGCTTCAGAAGGAGGCGAAGAGGATTGCCGAGGAACTGGCGAAAGAGGAGCACATTATTTTGTTGGGAAGGGGGTACCAAGGAGCGACGTGCCTGGAAGGTGCGCTAAAGGTAAGCGCTTTAAAATTGATGCGGTGACCGTTCGTTTGTTTATGGCATCCCTTCAGATCAAGGAAGAGTCCTATGTACATGCAGAGGGTATTCTGGCCGGCGAGCTCAAGCACGGATGTCTGGCGCTCATTGACAAGAGCATGCCTGTGATCCTCATCATGAATCAGGACCGACACTACAAGGTACACAGCGTTTCTATGTTTCTTCTCAGGCTGGGAAAATCTGATCTTTGTGTGTGTGTGTGTGTGTGTGTGTGTGTGTGTGTGTGTGTGTGTGTGTGTATCGCATAGGACGTCGAGAATGCTTTCAAACAGGTGACTGCCCGCGGCGGGCGTCCAATTGTGATCTGCGATGAGAACGATGAGTCGAGCCTTTTTGACGGACTAACAACCATCCCGGTGCCGCAAACAGGTGAAATTTTTACTTGAAAACAGCCATTGGGACGCAGTGAGACTTACATTTTTCTTTAACTTGCAGTGGACGTGCTGCAGGGTATCATCAACATTATCCCGCTCCAGATGATTGCGTACTACATGTCGGTGGCCAAGGGCGTTGACCCCGATTACCCTCGCAACCTTGCAAAGAGCGTCACTGTTGACTGAGCATGCCTGGGAGATGCGTGCCTAAGTTTTTTTTTTCTTTTCTCCTTTATGCCGTGTGAGCCTGGGAAGTTGTTGCTCTCTTTTTTTTTGTTTGTGCGTGTACCATACGATCCGGGTGGGTTTTTTTGGGTGTGTGAGTGAGTGTGTGACCTGCCTGAGCTAGATCATTTCTTCCTCTAAGTATTTCGAGAAAATGAACAATCATTTCAACAAAATCTGAACGTGACCCCAAACAATGGCTCAGAAAAACATCATTCATCCTCCTGCCCGACGGAAAGTAACGAAACACTTGAAATCTCTGGAACAGCAGCTCTCGAGCAGGTGCAAAATCAGTGTCGCTTGAATTTTCTACGAAACAGATGACGAACAACCATTTTGAACTTCCGTGGCATGGCAAGAAAAAAAAGCTCCCAGTGGGAGCATTTTTCCTTCTTTGGTGTGTGTGAAATGCAGCGAACAAAGCTTCTGCAGTGGGAAGAGGTGTCAACCTTGATCTCAAAGTTTGAAAATGAGTGTGGGGGAGGCATTAAAAATATTGGTGGCCAACGGTTGTGGTGGGATGTTTTTCGATTGTAGATCGGTGGGCCGAGTTCTCTGCGCACATACATTAACTTTGATAGTGTTTAGTTTACGTTGAATAGTTGTTCACAGTCACATTAACAAAGCATTTCTTCGTTTCTGATCCCGGAGATGTCTGGAATGTCTCATCTTGCGTGAGCTAGTGACCACCCGTCTATGATTGTTACAGAGATAGTGTACTGCTTGCTTGGGATGAGTATTAGTGCAGTTTTATGATGGTTGATGTGTTGAAAGAAATTGAGTTATTGCAAATGAACTTTGGACACCGTTAGTTGGGGAACATGTTTGTTTTGCGTCGCAGATTGGCCCCCACGCGCATGGAACTTCTCGTCCCTTCCCTTCAAATTGACCTCTCATCGTTCCTTGTCTCTTGGCGTCCTCATGGCGAATGCTGCTCGCCTTCCAGTCCGTCAACGGATTTCCCCGCCTCCAGGACTCGAATCCTCTGTGACACAGTGGAGGCTTCACGTTGCGCGGCGGGAAACAAAAATTATATATTAAGCTCAAGATTCTTTCATCAACACTCAAAAGAAACGAAAAGGTCACTAGTCGGGTTCGAAGTCAAACTCGTTGGGAATGGGCCGGCCCAGAATCCATTTGTTCTTTCGAAGGCCCAGAAGAGACTGCAAAGAAAGAAACATTGAAAAGACGGTCAATTGATAATAAAAAACTCCTCAGGTTGAGTAACAGTAGCAAAATGCATACCAGAATGGCGACTCGTTCCGCAGGGGAGAGGTGTGGGCTATCCAGCAGTTTCGCCATGCGGCGGTAGTATGGATTGTTTGACTTTGCATCCGTCCGATCCAGTTCCTTCCCGGCACACATTAGCAACTCGCATAAACACACCACTGCGTCCGAGCTCGCCGCAGCAGCCGTAGGGTTGCGCGTTCGGGAGACCATCGATGAAGTTGCATGCACGCCATTCTCCGCCGCTACTGCGGCCACTGGCCCGGGCTGCGAAGGAAGGTACCTTATACCGGCGTGCTGCAGCAAGGTCCTTACCAACTCGTGGACATTTCGTTCGCTGATCCAGTGGACAGACAAGAATTCACCGACGAGGCGGCAGAGCGCTAGACGGCGACGGCGGAGGGATTCGTCGTCCGGGGTTGCGAGTGGGGCGGGAGTGCGTTGGGGGATGTTTGGAGTCGGACGAGGCGGTTGGGACGAGGCGGGAGAGGAGGGGTGGGGGAAGTTTGGGGGCAGACGAGACAGTGAAGAAGGGTTGGAGCCTGCAAACCACCAGTTGAGTTCCTGGATGGCACGAGAAGCCGTGCTCTGGCGGGCGAAGGCCGACGCCGCAAAGGTGGAGTTGATGTCCGCGCCGGTTCGGTTGAGGTTGCTTCCAACGGTGAATTCGACTGTGGAGAGGGAGGATGTTGATCTAGACTTGACGGCACTTGGGTTGGACATAGTCAGCGGGTCCACGCCTGCGCCGCCTGCTGCATCGAATCCGACGTCCATCGCAACGACGTTGGGCGACGCGTGCCAGGTCGACGGTGCTGCGCTCTCACGCCGCTTTGATTTCCACCAGGGTCCTGAAGCGACGCGGACGCAGGTGTTGACGAAAGAGTGCAGAAGGTGTCGGGGGACAAGCAAGCCTTCGTCAAAGAGTAGATCAAACACCTGTCGCACATTGCCTAGCTCCATGGAGCTCCTTAGGACTTTCATCAGAGCGTCCGAGACTGCGTTGACGTTCTGGGTGGGCGTGGAGCTGGTGCCAAGGGTTCTTAGCGCCGAACGTGCGGCCATAAAGGGTTCAAGGTGCGGGTGGTCCAAGAGATCGGTTGCGATGGATCTGAGACGGCGCGTGGTATTTTTTACTGCGTGAAGGTCCTGGAATGTCAGGTACGAAAGCATCTCCCTGAGCAGTTCGTAGGGCAAAACCATGACAGTGGCGGTTGGGTAAGAGCGATGCGGGGGCGATGTGGGCCTTGTGAAGCACAAGGCAGCACGGTCGGGAGGGAGTGGGGCGGAGAGGCTTCGAGAGCGGGGGATCTTGGACATCAGGGTACGCTTAACAGGTGTTCCGGGGAACGAGAGTTGGAGCTTCTTTGAGCTGCATGCATCCTTGCCGTTGTTGTGGTGGTCGACAGACTGGCTGCGGGTGGTTGTGGTGGTGCGGCCGCGCAGGTTGCGGGTCGAGAGATCGTCGAGTGTCACGGCGAGACGGGCGGTCATTTTCTACGTTGATCGGTGGGAGGTGAGTGGAAGAAAGTTTGTTTGGCACAGCACAGCAGAGGAAAATTTGGAAAATTAATTATAATATTTTTACTTGAACTTGAGGCCAAGACCGACACCAAGACCAACAATCACACACAGAATGATCAAGCACACAATGATAATGCACATTTTCTGGAATGCGGACACAAGTCACAGCCAGTGAGATTCGAATGTCGGTACCCGCTTCCAGTGAGAAACTGACCTTGCGCGTCTTTTTCTGAAGCTTCACCCCTTTATGAAGCGCTTGCACTCCCGCTTCTGTGTTTGCAACTGCGTCCTGGACATGTGCTTCAATCTGATTGAGAAGCTCGCCTTGTGCAGCGACAAGCACTGCCATATCTTGGAAAAGTTGTTGGAGTTCCTAACTTAACTCGTTAGGTTTATGAAATGTGCAAGCGTGCGACCTTAGTTACAAGAATGCTTCTCTCGATTCTCATGACGTCCTCATGTCGCTCCTGAATGTCCTGAAGGGCTCTTCTTGCTTCAGCTCTCTGTCCACTTTGTAAAATCTAATGAGCAATACATTATCAGTAATTGAAGTATTTGCGTCCAAATGTGTTGGAAGTTACTTGTTGTGCAAATACAGGACCTTGCTCAGAGTCCATCATTCGCTCAATATCTTCGGGCTTTGCGTTTGGTTGTACTATGAACACATAACGATGTCGAGATCAACCCAAGTTTTTGAAAAGGAAGACTTGGTCGGACCTATCAAAAATTGCCGCTGCATTCTTTGTTTGTACTTGTCCTGATATCTTTGCTGCACATCTTTGTACTCTGTCATGACATCTAGAAATTTCTTTGCTGCAGCGCCGTGCTAACAAAGCGGAGTTGAAATTCCCGAGTAAATCATTACAGCACGTCATCCGGCTTACTTGCGAGATGCGCATTCGGAGATCGCTTTGCGCCGCCGTTTTATCCTTTGCCAACTTCTTATTCTGTGCCTCCATAGCTTATTGCCGAATAGATGTGTTACTAATGACCATCTAAGCCTGAAACTTTTACCTTTCAACTTGTTTCTAATGTCTGCAGCGAGTTTGTTCGCCTTATCCATGACCTTTTCGAGCTCTTTCACATACTCTGTCAACCGTTGTCGATGGTGTTGCATAGAATTAAAGTGCGTAACGACGTTTTAAGTTGCCTTCCCATTACAGAACATTTCGCCAGACACTCACGGGTACTCTGCTCTTCTGTGATAACGTTCAAAGCTCTCTGATGAGTGCTCTCGATTTGCTCGATCGTAGTTTTGAGTGCAGCGATGTTATCACGGATCTGAGCGATCTGGCCTCACACCAAAAGTTAGTACCGACTAGTAACGAGCGGCCCGTCCACACTTCAACTCCAAAAGCCTAATCATCAGCTTCTCCTAACCTCGTCGAAGAACACTTTCATCGCCTCCGAGTTGCCGTCATCTACATCTCCCGTATTCTCTTCCCCCTTTTTATCTTTCTTCTTCTTCTCTTTCTCCGCTGGAGGAGGTATCTGCTTCTCCTCGTCATTGCCCTGAAATTTTTGAGACGGGATGATTATGGTGGATTTGCATGGGATACTCGTGCCACTTACCTTCAAATCACCCATTAAATCACGCATGGTTGAAGCGGAGATTCTTGGATGTGATTGTGATTAGGCTCTCTGCGCTCGAGATAGCTGAGTTTTGTTTTTGTCTGCTAGTGAGGGGGTGATTGGACAAGCTCCGAATGGATCACACTTCCATTATCGGACGATCGGTATTCACCAGCAGTCCAGATAAAGTCCCGCTTTAATACCAAATTATAGCTATATAAACAAGCGGCAAGAAGAGAAACATTACACACCAAGAAATACAAACTGCACTTGCACAATAACTTGTTTAAGCACTAGTGTATCCAACTTCCCATCTCGCATAGATAATCTTGAGCGGTTCAAACAAATAGATGGGCGACAAAACTTGAGGGGCACTGGGCCGATCACTCTGCCCCGTTGTCTGGGAGGAGGTAGAAGGCAATGGCCACGATAAGGTACGCACCGATCAACATAGCGCCTTCCAGCCAGTTCGATTCACCGTCCACAATAAGTGAGCTAAACAAAAAAAAGAGATTAGCTTTTTTGGCTGGATTGATTCCTGGGTAGAAATATACTTTGTGACAAAGACCGCAACGAACACAATCGCCGTTTCGAGCGCTCCGAACGCCAGAGTCATGTTCACTCCCAAACCCCAGCCGACGATCACACAGAACGGGGTCACGAACAGGGCAATCTGCACGCTGCTTCCGATCGCAATGGAAATCGCAAGATCCATCTTGTTCTTCATTGCCACCGTGAGAGCCGTGACGTGCTCGGCGGCGTTACCGACAATAGGAAGCATGATGAGACCCACGAAGGTCTTTGAAAGGTTCCATGCTTTTGAAATTCCCTCGATGGATCCGACAAGGTACTCGGCATTCAGGGCGACCATGCCGGTGGCTAGTACAAGGAGCAAGCCTGCGACAAGGGGAGTCATTTGTGGCTGCTCGGTCTCCTCCTCAGTGCTTGTGAAGAGGTGGACGTGAGTTCGGAGTTGGAAAAGGAGGTAGAGAATGTAGAGAACGAGGAGGATAATCTGATTGCACAAGATTGTTTCACCAAGAGACACATGCGCGTATTGAAATTACTTACAGCGGTACCACGCGAAATAGTGGTAATAAGGTGTTCAATATTTTCTGGGGAAGTCTTTGTCTCGGACAGCTGCCAGCCCAGTGCAGCGGGTACTAAAATTGCGAGAACTGTAACCGTGAACATTGAAGCAGAGGTCTGTGCAGCAGCTTTGGTCCACGTCAGCATGAATCTCTGCCATTAAGCCTGGATACATACTAGCATTGAACTTTTGTGTCGAATACTTGATCCCACCGGTGAGGAATGCAAAGCCGAGCACAAGCAACATGTTTGAGAGAATCGAACCGAGCAGGGAAGCTTGTACAACCAACACCAGCTTGTCCCTCAAAGCGAGAACAGCCACCAGCTGGAGACCGTCAGCTCAATACGCAAAGGCAAACGAACTTGCTAAACTTACGAGTTCAACCAAGTTTCCAAAGGTTGCGTTCAAGAGTCCACCAATGATCTGGTTGGTGCGCAATGCAATCTTTTGAAAAATAGAGTTAGCAAAATTGCGGCTTTTGGCAATTTAGAAACCAACCTCCTCTGTAGCAGTCCCGAGAAGCTTTGCGAGGGGTAGCAGAGCGATGAAGTTCAAGCAGAAAACCACTGTATCGGACCAGCCCACATTGGCGGCGACAATCCCGAGCGGGCTGAACACAATGAGAACGTTGAGCCACGATGCGAATACCACCGCCCGAATGGAGGAGGCGAATGTTGGGGGAGGGTGGTGTGATGATAGCGACTTCTTTTCGATATCATTTGAGTCTGGGGTTGGGGTGACGTCGATGGTCTCCGAAGGTTCGACAGTGGATCCAGTCATGGTGCCACTCAGGTTGGATACCGTGGTGCTGCGATGTGGGATCAGCTCCCTATTATTATATTCTGAGCGGCACTGTCGATGTGGCTCCAGGAAAGCAAATATGAAACATGGTATCCGGGGATCACAGAACTTGTCGCATGGGGACAGACAAAAACGAGAAAATTTGTTGTGGTTGATTGGAACAACGTTCGAATTTGGAACAACGAACATTCTCTATTGGTTGGATGGGTCGGGCTGGCCACAATACAGGGCCGCCCTCGCCGCTTGGCACTCAGCGGCGGGTTAACGTCCATGCTCGAAGTAAAAGTAACAATATCAATAATGCTTTTAAATTGTACAACCACACACAGCCTCTGCACCCCAGCACAGCGTTTAGAGGGTCCAAAGCAACGCAAACCATCTTTCAGTAACATATCTCGATATCTCCGGGTCCGGGCGACACAGGCAGGCCAACCCTCTGCATTCCGCGGGCTTCAATTCGATCAGTGTGTATTACGGAGGGACATGATCTCAAGCTGGTCCAATTGTGTTATGTATATTAAAGGTTTTGTCAATAAGCAACGCCGTCCGCTATACCAATAAGCAACGCCGTCCGCTATACAGCACACTTCATAGGAGGAAAACAGAGCGGTAGGGGCAAACCGCAGAATTCTGCCAAAGGCTGTGGCAACTTGAAGTTTCAACTCCAAAATGGTGGCCTCGTTGTATAATCAACTGTAAGAGCAGGACACCATAATGTTGAAAACGGAGCTGCAAAAATTGTTGTGGACCGCAACAACATGGTTGATGATCTACAATAAATTACCGCTATTGTCATCAGACACCACAAGAGCGATCTGAAGAGTAAGGAGGCTTCTCTTCACAAAAAAATTTCAAACCTCACCAACAATTCACCGCCCATGCTCGGACCGCTTGGAAGCTCCAAAAGCGAAGCATAGGTTGAAAGCTTTCCAACGTTCATTTGGTCGCGAAACAACTCTCCATTCTCTTCCATCTCAACAACCCCAACACAGATCGAAGATACGAGCCCAAACTTTAATTAGACCTCACTTATGTACCGTCTCCCCTAACACCATCCCCATCTCGACGACGCCGTCAGCATGCCCCTCACCCCTGCTCGCAACTACTGCAATAGCTTCAGACAGAGCTTCAAGCTGGATAGATCGTTTCATTGTGTCAGGCGGCTCTCTCCAACATGATAAATTTCCCTCACCCAGCACATGGATCCAAAACGAGAATCGTTCTCGTGTTACTTGTTTTAGGGCACATCAAAGCGTCTGTTTAAATGTCAGCTGGAATGTGCAGCATGTTTAGCATCAGGCTTATGTATATGGCTTCCCATTTGATCTCAAGATATCCACAGGTATTCAGAATGACTTTTCTTCAATTCCCTTCCGTCTGGCTGAGACAATTTGCAACGCGACCGTGAATTCGGTGCCTCGAGGTTTTGAACTCGACGACAGGCGGGACCTGGTTCCGTCGCTTTGGGCTTTTTTTTTAGCCTTGCTAAAATACAGAGACTCAGTGCACTAGTTTACTTGTTCAGCGTACCGGCCCGTCCGCCTCACTGCTGCTCCTTTTTGAACTTTCCAAAAGCCACAATTTTTGAGCTGTTTGAGGCAACAATGGGTATTTGTGGTAAGCTCAAGCGGAAACGGCACATCTCAATGGTTCTTCTGAAGAATCTTTATCTCCTTTCTTCCGCCAGGCTCGAAAGAGGACCGCCTGTCACGGCGAGGAAGCAGACAGTCGCAAAACCTCCCCGCCCACTCCAAGCAAACCGGTTTGCCCGGTAAGCAAAATGGAGTTATCCCGCTCTTTTTGTTTTTGGTTTGCTAATCCTTAGAGCCGAATCATAGTGCAGCAAAATGCAGCAGTTCCTGAGGACAGGCTCAACTACGCTCAGATGTCGCAGCGTCCGGTTGTTGTACACAATAATTGGGCTACATCCTCGTCGCCTCAAATTCCTCCAGCCGCTGCATCTGCTTCCCACCTCCCGATGAATTATTCCGCTCCACCTTCAACCATTCCGACCTCCTCTGCAGGTTTCCAGCCGCAGCAACCTTACCGCCCCTCTTCTCCTGGATATCGCTCTGCGTCTCCCGGACTACAGTCTCCATACCAGCAACAAATGCAGCCGGCATACGGCTCAGGATACAACGACTCACAATACGGTGGTCCACAATACAGTGGTGGGAGAATATCTCCACAAAATTACACACAGAGTCCAGCTATGGTCCCCGGTAGAGTTTCGCCGCAGCAGCAGTACGGACAGAATCCGGCCATGGCCTCGGGACTTCCACGGCATATGACACAAACTTCTGCGTCGACATGGGCAAGCCCGGCTTTGTCGTCGACGGGGGTTCCAAATACTGCGACCGCATCGACGTGGTCAGACGCATCGTCGCCGAATCCAATGCGACAACAGCGAGATTCGGAATATGCCGGACCACGATGTAGGAGACATTTTGGAGGCCGACACACCCAGTTGAAAGTTTCTAAATTTTTCGTTTTCTGGAATTTCAGATGGGGCGAGAGCTTCGAGTAAGGTAGTAAGCCAGTACTACCAATTTGGTGCACCGATCGACAGCAGGAAAAGCGGTGTGCTGTATGGAGGGGACCCAACCAGAAGCATGTCACCACAGTCTCTTGCTACAGTGACCACCGAAACATCAGTTGCCCCGCTAATCCATCAAACTAGCCGAGGTATCATGACTCTATGCACCAACGGCGAAAGATTGAATTATTAAAACTTGCTGCAGTGGAATTTTATGAAGAAGCCCCGAGACTGCAACCCACGGCATCAACGGCGCCGCGACGAGACGAAGAGGAGTTCGTTGCGCACGAGGGGTCCCTGAACGACGACAGCAGTTCGCGCGAGTACGTCAGCGACGATTACGACGAGTACGATGAGTACGACGAGGCGGAAGTGGTTGTTGTTGACGAGTACACTGACGACGACAAGAGCTCGCGGACGCGGAAGCGCGCGAGCAAGCGGATGAGCAAGCGGATGAGTCGGCGGGCGAGTGTGATTAGCGGGACCGGCGCGACTGTTGTTGGAGGCGCGACGCCTCCGCCAGATGTGAGCGAGGACCTTGGACGGCCGAATAAGAACCCGGCGCGGTTCTCGGATGAGAGGTTAAAGTTCTCGGGGGGCGGTGGAGTCGGGTCGTCGCCTTTGAGGGAGTACACTTCCGCAGCGGCCGTTGGGTCACCCATTATCGCGAAGGTGGCGACTCCAACGATGCAGGCTGTGCCGTTTCCTTCGGTTGTTTCTACACCACCACAGACGCAGACCGTCCCTCCACCACAGAGATTCACGCCGCCAATGCCGTTGCCGTCACCCCAGAGATTCACGCCCCCAATGCCATTGCCGTCACCTGCGCCAGGCATCTCGATTACGAAAGCGACACCAACGCTCGCACATGTAACCATTGAGGAGTCAGTGACATATATTCAACCACAACTGCGGCACGGGTTTTCAGACTCAACTATGTACGAGCAGGATGAGTACGATCGGATGTCCATCCCTGAAGAGGATGAAGATGACATTCTTAATGATTACAATGACTACGACGAGTACGAGTTTGACGAGGAGTACGATGTCAATCCGGACTGGGATGAAGAGGATCCAAGGAGGAAGAGCTACTACGGTGAAAAGGTTGAGTTTACAAACGAGGTGGCAAGAAAGGGGAGCTTCCCGACCGAGCAGTACACAGAAGAGGAAGAGGAAGAGAGCATGGATATCCACCAGCGGTCAGAGTTCGGGTATGAGACTGAGCAGCTTCCAACGGAGGTCAGAGCACCGACGCCAGTACAACCGGCGGAAGTGGACAGTAGCAAGGAACCCCAAACGCCACCCGTAGCGATCAACCTAGCAGTAGCCGAAGTCCGCATGACCGATTCGCCGGCCTCGAGCGTTGGCTCTGTGCGCGCAGGTCCGCCACCACCTCCGCCACCGGCACCGGCACCCCCCAAACTCAAAAAGCCAACGTGCGCGTTCTGTGAGGAGCCCGTGGACCCAACGAGCGACGACCCGATGAAGAAGCCAGTGCACATGGTCGGGCGGCTGTGGCATCGACACCACTCGCGGTGCGCGGAGTGCATGAGACCGATTGTTGGAAACTTATCGGAAGCGGTTGCGGCGCGGCAGGCTGCGGTGAAGAGCGGGGAGAGTGGGAGCGGACCGATGCGGTTTGCAGAGATTGACGGGTATCTGTATTGCGAAGAGCACTTTTTCGTGCTGCGCGGGCAGTACCATATCAAGAGGGTATGCGCCAAAAAACGAGATGACCTAAAATTGCAGCTAATTTTTTTGGTTTATTTTTTTGAAAAGAACCACAAGAGACAGGCATCGATCATCGAGACTGAGCTCCGGACCATGAAGCAATCACAGACGGTCCGGAAAGTCCGGAACCTGCTCAACTTTGAAAAGAACGTGAGGCTCCAGGTTGTCGAAGGACACGACGCGGGCGGTGGGGCGCGGAGGATCGTGACTTCGTGGGGGCTTGAGGATGCGGAGGTGGAGATGCAGAAGAGGAGGCCGATGAGCGCGATGCGGCTGCCGCCAACGTCGATGTCGGAAGTGGGTGTGAGTGGGGCTGGAGCGGACATGGGAGGAAGGATGTATGGGACCCTGAGGACGGATGCGCTGAGGTTTAAAGGGAGGACGATGACGGATGTGCCAGCGACGCCGATACAGGGTTCGTCCAAGCACATGTCCGTTTTGATTTAGGGGGGAGAGATAGAGATTTGTCTTGAGCCGAGTTAATATTTTTTGATTTGTTCTTTTTTGATCTGTTGTTTTTTTTTTGCATTGTCTTGCGGTGCATTTCCTTTCATTTCCGTCGTCGCATCCTCCGTAACCACCCATTTCTTGTTTTCTAGTTTCGTTAGACGCCATGATAATTATATGTTTCGTCCCCGTGTGACTTCGTCCCTTGAGTGACCCCAAAACTCTCCCAACTGTTCCAACGGCCCCTCGTCGGACGTGCCAGTACTTACTGCCAAATCAACCTAACTAGTAGTAGTCGTAA
Source organism: Cladochytrium replicatum (assembly GCA_025526935.1). Lineage (NCBI taxonomy): Eukaryota > Fungi > Chytridiomycota > Chytridiomycetes > Cladochytriales > Cladochytriaceae > Cladochytrium > Cladochytrium replicatum. Next base: position 111,220 of record JAHLKD010000060.1, on the reverse strand, counting down.
TACTGCCACAACAGAAATGGCCCCCTCCCTAACCAGAGCTGAGGCTGCTCTGTCCGCGTCCGAGGTATATAACACCAATTAGCGGTAAATCGACACTGAATTTACCGTCTGCCTACAGTACAACGCTCACGCTCGCAAAGTCCTCCGCCTCGTCAGCCGTCTCCGCGACGCTGGCGCACACTTTGACCTTGACCTCCCCACCATTGTCGTCGCCGGCTCGCAGTCCGCCGGAAAATCTTCTCTCATCGAAGCCATCTCGGGCATCACACTCCCGCGTGCGGAGGGCACATGCACGCGCTGTGTCACTGAAGTCCGACTCACTGAGCCCGAGTCGCTGGTCACACTTCCATCATCCCGGCTTCGTGATGACGAGGACCCGAGCAGGTCGTGGGGGTGCACTGTGAAGCTCAGATACGAGTATGAGACCAACGGGCGGCCGCTTGGGAAGCCTAGGGAAGTTATCTTTGCGAGGGACGTGAGGGACAAAGGTGATTTGGAGAGTTATGTGCGACGAGCACAAAAGGCGCTGTTGAATCCGTCGCAGGATGCGGCAAAGTACATTGAATACAGGTTTGATGACTCGAACACTGGAAGGTAAGTGAAAGGAACAGTATGCACACATTGCTCTTTCGGTTAAAGGTGGCATATTTTTTCTTAGGGACAGGGAAGCCAAAAGCAACGAGCTAAAGTTTAGCAGAAACGTTGTATGTCTGGATATTCGGAACGCGGGCGTCAACTTGAACCTCATTGATTTGCCGGGTATCATCCGGAGTATGGACTCTCGGGACGACTTGGCCTACATCGACATGATTGAAACCCTGGTTAAGGAGTACATCCGTAAGGACAAGTCCATCATCGTTGCCACGATTACGTGCAAGGATGAAATCGATAACCAAGCCATCGTCACCTGGGCGAAAGAAGTGGACCCTTATGGAGTGCGCTCGCTGGCGGTCCTCACAAAACCGGACACCATCGAACGGGCAACTCACGATCGATGGGTCTCCATCATGATGGGACAGCACTACTCTCTGAAGCTTGGGTACTGGATGGTCAAGAACCCAAGCAAGGCGGAGCTGGACGAACACATCTCGCCTGAAGATGCGCGGAGACGCGAGATGGACTTTTTCAATTCCACCAAACCGTGGGCCGACCTCCGTGCCCAGTCCGACCGATTCGGTGTCGATGTACTCAGGCGCGAGCTGAGCCGACAGCTCACACTTCTCACCGACCACTCCCTGCCCGAAATCAAGGCGAAAGCGGAGAAAGCGATGCAAGCGACCGTGGCCGACCTGCAAAAGCTGCCGCCTTCCGTGAGCCCCGAGAACGCGCGCATCGAGCTGCTGCAGATGGTGCGACACTTTTCGACGCTTGTGAACCAGAACATTAGCGCGCAGCAAGACTTCAAGGTGTTCTTCCAGCGGGTGAGGGCCCATTTCGATGAGTTTATGGAGGCTGTGAGCACGACGCGGCCGGTGTTCTTGCTGGATCGGAAGAGCTCTGCGCCCAAAGAGATTGCAACCGCGTCGCCGTCCACGCAGCACGCGACGTTGTCGCTGTCGCTGCCTTCGCTGCTGCCCTCGTTCCTGACAAGCTCGACAGACGAGAAGAAAAAGTTGGCGGAGAAGGCTGCGGCGGCGGCGGCGGAGAAGGAGAAGGAGAAGTCGCCGACACCGCCACCGACGACGCCCGGTGCTACCACGTACAGTCTGAACGGCAACATCCTCACGGACGGGGAAAAGCTTTTGGACGTCACGAAGCCGATCTCGTTCATGGATATCCGGCGGGTCATCGACGGACAGAAGGGAAGAGAGTTGCACGGGTATTCGCCTTACGGAGCGTTTGCGTTCGTGGTGAACTCGTTCCAGGAGGAGTGGAACAAATATGCGATCAATTGTCTTGCGGCGGTGTCGAACGAGCTGCACCTTTTGATTGCAAAGGTGACCGACGAAGTGTTTGGACGGTTTGTGAATTTGACTGGTCAGATGAGGTATATTGTTGCATTTGCCCGGCAGTTCTCTTGCGATTGTTAAAATTTAATATTTTCGATCAGATTCATTATCCAAGTTTTCCAATCGGAACTGTACAGGCACACCCTTGAGATGCTCAACCACGCCGCATCGATGGAAAGAAGGAACCCATTCACGATGGCCTCGGACGAGTTTGTGAGATTGAAGACGTCGGCGCTGAACGACTTTAAAGCGCTCTTCCTCCAAAGTTCCGCCAATAACCCGGCGCTTTCAGGCTTTGGAACGCCCACGACACCGACGATCTCTGCACCGCAAGCGCAGCAGCTCGCCCGCGGCGGCGAGAGTGTAAACCGCGCTCTTGCAGCGTTGGCGGAGGCCGGTTTTACGGGTCTCACGGGGCGGGACCTTCTCCGGCTCAAGGACTCTGGCGGGTCCGAGGTGGACGAGGTTCTGAATGTCATGGCAGCCGCGGACGCGTACTTTACGCTGGCGTTCAAGCGGTTCTCGGACGTAGTCCCGATGACGATCGACTACCATTTCCTGGCCAAGTTTGGGCAGAACCTCGAGAAGGAAGTTGTTGAGAGGATCGGGCTGCTTGAGAAGGATTCTGCGGCGATTGCGCTTCTGTTGGAGGAGGATCGGGCAGTTGCGGAGCGACGGAGGGCGTTGGAGGACCAGCGGTCGAGGTTGGACCTTGTATGGAGAAATTTGTACGAGTACCGATGATTTTGGAGGCGGGTTTAGTTTCGGGGCTTACTGAGAGGGACATTGTTTTTTGCGGTTTATCGTGGTTGTAAACTGCCTGCCTGGATTTTTTGTGGGTTTGGAGTGGTAACAGTTGTGATGGTTTTATGAAGCACTGCGAGTTATTATTTTTTTTCGGCCCAATAGTTTTGGAACAGCCTGCATTCAGAAACCATCAAGTGTTTGCCAGTAGTATTGCTCAACCACCAGAAATATCATCACTTCTCTTAAAAAAAAATCCTTTAAATTCGACGCACCGTCTGAGCCACTTTTCTCATCGATCCATCCAATCAGCCATCCCACCTTACGACATCCAGGATAAACCCCGTCACACCCCAAAGCAAACAGCAAGAAAAAAGCGCTACTCCCAGATCATCTGTTGCCACTTCTTATGACAGACAGCATTCAAAAGTACGTATGTTACTCCGTGTGCTGTCGCTCTTCTGCCCTGGAGCTGCTTCATTTCCTCCATGTGCCGTCTTAACGCTTCTAACCTTACTGCTTTGCTTTGTTGCCAGCCTCTCGGCGTATGACCCCTTCGCGGACACCGGTGAAGAGAGCAACCTTGAAGCCCAAGGAAATATCCGTAAGTTTTGTTTGACACGCTTTGTGCCATGGAGTGAGAGCTAGAGTGGGCGTAGCGATGGGCCATCGTCTGTGAGTGGACGAAGATGTTGGTTCACAGGACAAGTTTGAGGGGTGGTCACTGTGCTGTCACTGTGCTTACGTAAGCTCTTGTGCCACCCGCGCATCCAGCTTTCTGTGGAAAAAGAAAGGAGTTGCAAGATGATGATGCTTTATCCCAAGTTTGGTGAGGGCGGAAGGTGATACATCACCTTCTTTTGCCTGTCGGCATTCCGTTTTGGGTGTCGATGGGCGCTTTTGCCGCAATGATTTTGTATATTATAGTCATAGTTACACTGATTGCAAACCTCTCTTTTTTACACCGGGCATTGGATTGTTGGTTTATAATGTGTTTCATGGTGACTCATCAACCTTTTGTGTTGTTTTTTCCAGACATCCGGATTCAGCAACGTAACGGTCGTAAGACTTTGACCACCGTTCAGGGACTTCCTGCAGACCTGGACCCCAAGCGTATTCTGAAAGTATTCAAGAAGGTACGCATTCTGGTGCTGCGTTTCGCTAGTACGTTTTTTGCTGATCTCTTTTTTTGGGTCTTGTGCAACAGGACTTTGCATGCAACGGTACCGTCGTCCAGGACGAGGAGCTTGGCGAAGTCATCCAGCTTCAGGGTGATCATCGCCAGAAGATTCAAGGATTTTTAATCGAGAACCAGATTGCCACCAAAGACAAGATCAAAGTTCACGGTTTCTGAGATCTCGAAGATCGTGTTTTTGAGATTATTTTTTTTTACATTCCCTCCCTTTTTGTGTGAGCGCCCAAATTTCTTATTTTGGACAATCCCTTTTGCTTCTTTTTTCGTACGGTACTCTTGGGCAGAAAATTTTCTTTTCCCGCTCAATTATTACCACCCCACCATCGTTGCTATTTTCTTTATCGCTGTTTTGGAGATTGGAGTAAAGTCCTGGGAGCGGGGGGTAGGGAGTCGCCATACTATTTGAGTGGCGACTTTTACTCTGTTTCTTTTCACGATGGATGTTGGGGTGACAAACGGCGAGTTTCGATACCTTGCACTTTGCTCAGCAAGAAGACGAGGAATGGCGTGAGGGGAGTTGTGGTTGCGGTGTGAAGAGGTTTCTGTACATTTTACCTTTTTTCTTTTAAAAAAACCAACTTAATCGTTACTAGAGAACATCACTTTCGCCCGACTCTTGGCCTGAACCAGTCTCAGATTGACTCTGCCATAGATAAAAACCATTTCTATTGAACCTATGCCACCATCGCAGATTCCTCACAGCATATCAATCTATTCGGATCTCAGATAGTGTTAAAACAACTCATAGAAATATTACGTGATTAACAAAGTTGATCCGAGCAAGCCAGCTGGCATTATTTGCATATCCCATATTTTTACCAACCCAGAGCTGCCGAGAGCTTCGCTTTAAGAGTCTCTGCCATGGCCTTATGCGTGTCAAGGCTGGGGTGCCAGTCGCACCCCGACGGAATCTCACCATTCGATCCCAAGTTTTGCGTTCCATAGTCAAACACGGCGATCTTTGTGTCGGATGTCTGAGCTTTCCAAGTTGAGACGACAGAGGAGAGACGGCCTTTGGCGACAGCGAGATCACTGGCACCCAGCATAGGTCCGATGGTCAGGAAGATGTACGCGTTGGGGTAGTTTGCGCGGATGGTTTTGAGAAAGGCGAGGTAGAGTGTCTCGTATGTAGTTCCGGGATCACCAGTACTCCTGATAACACCACGAAATTGAACAAACTCTTTGAAAGACCGCTTGGAGGCCGCATTTGCACTCACCAATCGTTTGTTCCAAGGTTGATGGCAACTGCATCAACGGTTGGCTTGAACGTCCACTTGTCGGTGAACCAGACTCCGACAGTTTGATCGTAGATCAGGGGGAGCTTTGCGTTCGTGTCGCCGCCGTACCCGTGAACGATACCCCATCCGGAACGCGCGACAGTGCTAACCTCTGCGCCGAAAGCACGTCCGGCGATCGCTCCGTAAGTCTGGTACCAGGTCGAGTTTTCGGGAGAATAGTGGCACACAGGGTTGGCCACCCAATTAGGGTGCGGTTCCACACCCAGGTTGCCGTATCCCGCCGAGATGGAGTCGCCCACGATTTCGATCCTTCGGTTTGCGGCTGCAGGGGCAGACTTGACCGTGCCGGCTGTGAACCCCAAGAACGTCGTGAACCCGTCCGCGGCCTCGGTGTCCCTGTAAAACTCGACGCGGTGGTTGCCGGACGAGAGTCCCGTGGCGACGACGACTTCGGTGTCAGCCCCCGGCGCGACTTTGATCCGCGGACGCACGACGCCGTCCACGACAGGCTGGAAGAACTCGGTGGTTGAGTAGTCCGCGCGGAGTTTGATTGCGATGGTCGAGCCTGCAACGTTGGCGACGAATCCGGATCCTTGCCAGCTGAATCGGGGGCCTGATGCGTTCGTTGTGTTCACACGGCCGACCCAGAGCACGCCCGGGTTGCCTGTCGGCTGATCAATGTGTGAGTTTTTGACCGGTTTTGGAGAGTGGGATATTCGCTTTACCGTGGGAACGTCCGAAGTCTTTGATACCGTCGTGGTCCTGGTGCTGGTGCTGGTGCTGGAGCTGGTGCTGGTGCTGGTTGCAGCAGTGGGGATAGTCACAACGGTTACAGTGGTGGTCGTTGTCTGCATTTGGATTGTATGAGCAAGTGCATCGAGATTCTTGGCTATTATCTCACCTTGGTTGAAGAAGCAGCATTACCAGGAAGGCACTAAAAGGTTTCGTTTTTAACGAGGGCTCAATGCAGCAATAACAGGAAAGCGTGAAGGACCATACCTGAGAGTACCACTGATTAGAAACAACGCAAGACGATCCTGCCACACAGCTGTTGGTGTTGGAGAATTGGGGCGTCAGCGACCAGTGAGAACTAACGACGAAAAGGAAAGCATACCAGGTTGGACCGGTGTGTCCCGATCCACCGCACTGGGCCCAAAGCGCAGCGCAGGACTGAGCACTGACAAAGTTGGCACCAACCACCACTGAAACGATCACAACAGCCAATCCCTTCATGGCTTCTTGCCAACCTGTTGGGAGCCGGGGGTTTGAGTCAGCATCTTTAAGGCGTGCGGTCACATGTATCTAAATGCCCGCGGAGTGCACGGGGTGTGTCGTTGCATGAGTTTGGAGTGCCGGAAATTGCTCGCATTGTGGAAAATTTAGCGTGGGCTAAAATTTTTAATCAATTACTTTCCCTCTTTGGTTTATATTAACTGATGGATAAAGGGCTCTACAACATACCTTAGATTGCTGGAATTACGTCGCATTAATTGATATCTGCATAGAATCACGGTCAGAGTCTTGTGCGGCAGGATCATAGTGCGACAGACGTAAAACATACATGCGCCCACCAAGTTCCACGACTCTGCCAATCGCACCTTCTCTAATCTCCTTGCAAGGGCTTCAGACATTTTGCCACAGAAACTAAAATTGCTGTTAGGTTTGTCGAATCAAAATATCAACAGTTTGGGAGGGGACGTCATCCAACGGTGTTCAATAGCAGTTGCCACACAGCGATGAAAATAGGAGTCTTTCGGGAAAGTCGAATAGAAAAAGAGTATTCCCAATCGCTGTTTTTGGAAGTCATGCGCTTCCAATGATTCACCTTATCGTTCTAAAATCGACAACGTTCTTCATATCCGTAAGTGATTCGATTTGTCAAAGTCCGAATCAGCGAAACATAAGAGTGTTTCTGGAAGATCGAAATGAAAAGTATCCCTGCTCGACCAATCGCTGCTTTGCAAGTCCTGCTCTTCCAGTGACTGTAGTCTTCTCAGCCTTTTCCATCGATTTGATAAGTCCTTGGTTTAATTTGCTTCGTCATCTTCTACAATGTCTGTGGAAAGTTCACGGAAACATCTGCAGCGAAGATTTGAATCCAAAATCCTAAAAATCAGCCCGAATCAGCCAGACATACGGCTACAATTCTCATCCAATCAACTTAATCAGCTCTGCTGCAGCTGGAGGCCAATATGTCCGGACCGACCCCAAAACCACCCCCACCCGCAATGGCCAGAGTACGATCTCAGCAAGATCTGCGCTCCCCACGGCCCCATTCTGCAACCGCAACTGCGTCCGACTTAAATCCTACCTGCGGTGATTCATTCATAGCTGTGCTAGATGACGCTGTTTTATCACCCACGTCCCTCCATGACGGGACATTCGAAAGTGTCTCACCTGCTCCGGTGGTAGAAGAAAGCCATGCGACCGAAAGGAAGGCTAGGAAGGCTCACAAGCGTATGGCTGGTGTGTTTAAGATGAACGGATCCGCTCTCATGGTGAAGAAGTCTTCGGGTGCGAGCGGGAGGAACGCGATAGATGTCGGAGGCGGTGATGGGAAGAAGCAAGTGAAAACGCGGTGGTGGGGACGGTGGTGGGTTTTTGGGGGTGCGGTGGTGTTATTGGTAGCTATTGGGGTTGGATTAGGCGTCACCTACAGAAGTCTTGGTGAGTGGCATTAAATTTGAGCTATAAATTGTGCTAAAAGAAATTGGGTCTGGGAAAGCGAGCGGCTCGACGAACGTTGGAGATGCTTTTGAAACGTCGACAAATCCGAATAGAGGGTTTTATGCATTCACTGAGCATAACGTGGGCTCGAAGACGGAGGTTAATACCAGCGGGCTTCTCGCTGATATGCTTCTCGCTCGTGTATTGAGCGGCACTGTCAGCGAGGGGGATCCTGGTGCACCGGGTGTTCCAGTGTCGACGTTGTTAAGAGTCTATTATCTCACTGCGTTCCGAGACACGACGAGCACAACATTACCAAGTTCATTCACCGATCAAGTCCTCAAGAAGGACTTGGATGTTGCTCGAAAAGCTGGAATGAGAGTGATGCTCAAGTTTGCTTACTCGGCAGATGTGCCTGTGGGAATGATGAACCTTGAAAACCCAAACAATGCAAAGTTCAACAGCGAGCCGAGTCCGGATGTTGTTCTCGGCCATATCGCTCAGGTAAGTTGAAGCAATGGATCAGAAGATGTCATGAAATGATGTTTTCAAGATCGGCGCAATATTGAAGGGTTATGTGGATGTCGTGTCGGTTGTTTATGCAGGATTCATTGGTACCTGGGTGCGTAAAACGTGATATCATGACTTGTGAAGGAAGCTCAGCAAGCACCAATAGGGTGAATGGTATTACACTGATCACTTTGGCTATCCGCAAAATCTTGATGCTCCCAATGTGGGTCTATCAGCTGAGTCACTCGCACTCCGACAAAATCTCCTCAACCAGCTTCTTGCATCCGTGCCTTACCCCATCTACATTGTTATGCGCACAGCATATTACAAGCGTATCCTCGTCTCACGTTCCAGTATCCTTGACTCGAGCACCGAGCCCTCGTTCAGCGGATCCGCAACACCTAATTCTGTGTATCCGCTGACTGATGTGAATGTCGCGTACAGCAACTCGAGCGCGGCGCGAGTGGGACATCATAATGATTGCTTTTTGGCGTCATGGCCGGACGAGATGGGTTCGTATCGATCTGGAAAAGCAGCCGGGACGGGATACGACCGTGAGTTCTTGGAATTTGACACCAGGTTTGGGGAGTCCCAATATTTCGATTGTGAGCGCTGAGATGCTTTTCTTTAGGTATCTTCCATGGACGGGCGAGTCATGCGTTGTGAACGCACCATACACTGATTGCGCAAAGGCTGAGGAATATCTTGCCAAAGCACATGCAACTACTCTCAATATCGATTGTAGGTCATTTGGCACGATACTGATTCTGACCTGATCCTAATTGTTCATAGACCATTCCGATGTCATTAACGGATGGAAGAAACAGGGATGCTTCGAGCGAATCCGAGCAAGCCTTGGATATAATCTCCGTCTTAGTAGTGCGAGTATCACAGCACCAAATACCCCCAGAACGAGCAATAGCACATCTATCGCCACAGTCCCACCCGGTGGCACCGTGACCGTGAACCTTCAGATCACGAACACAGGCTATGCACACCCTCACTTCCGTCACAAACTGATTCTGTACTTTGTATCAGGTGCAAACCCCGGCTCCGCTTGTACGGCAGACGTTACTGCCCGCCTAACTTCTCCTCTCGGGAATGTAAAAACAACTTCGTTCATGTTGGCATTCCCACCAGCACGAGCTTTGTTGAATGAGTATGGGGCAATGGTTGAATATTCAACACAGAGTTTTACGGTCCAGATCCCACCTGCTGGGATGCCTGAAGGGACGTACTCCGTGTATGTGATGATTCCAGCCGACGAGTGGGGGAGTGGAACAGACGCAGACCGAATTGTTTTTGGGAATCGGGTCTTTGGGCCAGAGGAAGGGAATGGAAAGTTACCCAAACGGATCAATTATCTTGGGTTGAGTGTTAAGGTGGATCCTGGTACTGCCGATTCAGGTGCTGCCGGATCAGCCAATGCCGTAGTTATCAGGTGTAACCCAATTTGAAAAGGTGTATTGGAAAAATAATATATTCCATTCAAATCAAGCTCGACAAATATTTCGAAGCAATGGACAAAAAAATAGCTTTTAACCCCCACTTCAAGATATTCATTTTATAATGTGAGTCGCTGGACGGATCACCCATATTGGGGACCTTTGCAGCAAACAGATGGAACCAAAAAATCACCCCAAAATACCATTCCTAAACATCCATGGCCAATGTTTGGAGTACTTGGATATCAATCGGCACCCAGGGAAGTCCACCAGCTTCCACGGTCGGTGAAAGCAGGGTTCGCCGCAGTCGTCCTCCGAGTGCCGGTGTAATAGATCCTTGCAGTCTGGCAGCTTCAATGGCAACCTGACTCAAAGCAAAGAAGAAATGAGTGACAAGCTCGGACAACCGTTGAGGTTCCGCCCTCATCACACATCGAAAGCACCCTGACGAGGTGCACGCTTCGGCCCGAATTGCCGGACTCAGATGCATTGGAACCAGTTGGCTGGTGCATCTCCCCAGGCAATGACCAGATCTCTCTTGGAGTCCCCAGCGCCCTCATCCCACCCTATCGTGACAATAAACTGGTACACTTTCCAGCGCCATTCTGTGTGGTTGTTCAAGGTGGTGGAGTGTGCGAGCATTGCCTCAATGCATCGTACAAACCACCAAGCGGACGCTTCAAGTTGCTGAGGGTCCGTGGTGACCAGCAAAGGACGTGAGCTCTGGAATCGCCGCACCTGTCAGGTTCTCCGCCAGTCGCCATTCGTTCCTACCGAGTTGACTCTGAGTAGGTTCTTGCTGTTGGCGGATGTCGAGGCGGAGGTGCAGGCACATCTTTGTTCCAACAACAATCTGCGCAAATGTGCCCGAAATAGACATCAGCGTAATCGAGATGGTTTGGTGTGGATCAACGAAGCGTGCACCGGGGGGTGTTCAGATAGCTGTCTTCTAGAAGGACTGTTATCAATCAGGAACAAGTTCCCAGTCGCCCCTTCTGTTGATGCGATGCAAATGATCACCAAGGGGCCAGTCAAATCGTTGTTGCAACTGTTGGTGTATCCGCTTCGAAGCTCGACACAGCAGAGCATGCCGTTCTTCATTCATATCTTTCCTGCTGCGCACGGCAACATCTCGGACCGGCAATTCTTTTCGATGCCGAGAAAATCAGCCTTCCGGAAGTCACGTGGATGTGCCCCTTAAAAGCCACAAATTTGCTGTGGAACGAAGATCAAACACCCAGACAATACAGACAATAATGCCTGCCAGGTTCACCATCAGACCCAGTGCTGCCCGCGGAGGCGCAAACCACGGCTGGCTGCATACATTCCACACCTTTTCGTTCGCTGATTACCATGACCCGGAGTTCAACGGTTTTGGCCCGCTTCGTGTCCTGAACGAAGACTTCGTGCAACCCGGACGAGGATTTGGAGCGCACCAGCACCAGTACTACGAGATCTTCTCCTATGTAGTGCACGGCGCGTTGGAGCACCGCGATTCTATGGGAAATGTGGAGAAGGTGGGGAGGTCATGGGTGCAGCACACCTCTGCTGGAACCGGACTTGCACACTCAGAGGTGAGAAAGATCATTTGATTAGCAGTGAACAGCTCATTCATGCTTTGATATTTAGATGAACGCGAGCAAGTCCGAGCGAGTGCACTTCTTGCAGCTCTGGGCCCAACCTTGGCAAGCGCGATTGAAGCCCAATTTCGCGCTAAAGTCCTTCCCCGATGAGAAAAAGGTCGGGACTTTGCTTCCACTCATGGCACCTGCCCTCGACTGTACCGAGTCAAAGCTGCACGATGCCGCGGTTTCACTCGGTGACAGTGTGATCAGGCTTAATCAAGATCTGTTTCTCTTTGCCACGATCTTCCTTGCGAACGGGGAAGGACCCCGATCAGTCACGCATACACCACACGCACCTGCACCTAAATCAAAGAGGAAGCTGTACATCCATGTAGTGATGGACGACGAGTCGGATGGAGTTGTGGTGAACGGGAATGTAACGTTAAAGCCTGGAGACGGGCTCTTTGTGGATGGGATTCTGGCGGAGGAGAAGCTAGATATTGTTGCTGCGAGCGCAAAGCGCGCAGAGTTCATTTTGCTGGATATGACCCCTGAAGGCGACAATGAGGAAGAGGTGGATGACGATGACGAGGATTGAACTTGAGAACTTTTTCAATATCGTGAAGATCTTGGAGTGTCAGCTGAAACGTGTATTGTCTGGTAAAAGGGGTACGACTCCGGCGAAGCCGGCTGCGAACCCTTGTTAAATGTAATCCGTTGGTGGTAATACAGCCATCCCTGACAGCTGCAATGTTGTGATAATAGAGTGCATGCGCAATGGATTTGCAACGCTACGATAAACTTGTAATCCTCTTAGATGTCCCATGCAAATGCGATGCGCCGGCAACGTTGCAGCGGATTTGCCTGCAGGCAATCAATTGCCACGGAAGCGCAACTGATCAACCCCAACCTCTTCACGGTGGAGCATATAACGAGTTCCACCCAATCAATCCAACTATGTTCCTCAAGATTGCCCGAACTTCGGCGGGTACGATTACAGGAAGGCATGGTACTTTTGGCGGAGGAAACGTGCTTTTTTGTAGCCGTGTGTTTGATTTGTGCGCTGCTTTTTCCGAGCAACAGGTTGTGACAATATCGGCAAAAGTTGGTGGGTGATTTATGTCCCAAGGTCCCAAGGAGCGATCAAGATGATCACGGAACAAGACGTATTCCATCAATGCGTGACAAAGTACCGCGACTGCTTTGCCGGGGACATTCGGACCGGTTTGTGCCTTCTTGACGCCGGTGTGTTTCTGGACCCGCTTGGGGTTAACGGCTGCACCAAAGGGCGATTGCAACTGGCGGAGTCACGGAGCAGGCATTGAGAAACCTCATTAGCGACGGCCCGAACGAACGTCCTCCTGAAATTCAAAGACTCTGCATCCGGCGTCTTACGGTTCCACGTGCTCTCCCGGCAGACATTATCACGACTTGGGAACGTGAAGGACATAAAGATCGACGTATTTGATAACACGACTCAAATTGAAAACAGAACCGTTATTTCAAGTCAGTACGCGAAGCCCAACACAAGGAAGCCACAGCGGGACGTTGCAGAAACGGGTGTGAAAAGAAACCGAATTGCGTCACATTTGTTTGGACCGTGGCAGATGCTGGATGAAAGGTGACGTGGGTTCGGAACGAAAAAGGAAAACGGTAGCTGGTTTGTCGCAGGGGCTTCTGCTCACATGTTCATGTTGTTTAATCGCGGTCCACTAACAAAGCGCTGGTCACAAAATGGACTCTTTCGATTAACGCATTTTCTCCGAAATTGGGCTTGTGAGATTGTGCTCCAATTGCTCCGAAAATGTCACCGTCAACAGTTCATGATATTGGATGACGTAGAGATCACGATTCTGCAACAGAAAAGCAAGCCCCCCATGTAGCCAGCCATGCCCGTCGAACACAAAAGCACGAATGCTCCTGAATGAACTGATTTGAATCGATCGAGAAATTCCTTGCCTATTTTGTGAATTATTCTCATTAAAGCAGTATAGTCATATCCATAACACATTGTTTCGCGCACAATTTTCATCCAACAATGCCATGATATTAGTATCTACAATTTTTAGAATCCAGACTTGAAAGGAAGGGCTAACAAGCCACACGCCTTCCATATCCGGCAATTCGCGTCTCGTCTGAGCCCGCTCTCTCACTGCGACGCCCACACTTTTCATGCCTGCCCAGTCCACTCCGAGAAAAAGGGCACGATCGACCGCACAGCCCGACGAGAATGGTATGATAGCTCAACCGCACTTAACTATCGCGGTCACAGGCTGAACCCAATGCTAGTCACGCCAACAAAGTGCACTCTCCGTCCACGCAATACGACCAACAACGATCTCAAAAACATAGAACCCGCGAACCACAAATGCGCTCCGGTCACTCCCGATAAGCCATCTGTGCTGTCTCAAACTGTGCTGCAGATGACCGGTAATATAGTACCTCCGTCAATCCTTCAAAGTTTCTGAACCTTTCTTACCGATCAGCCCAAGCGAAGTCCGACTCACAGATGGTTTCTAGTCCGATCAAGACACCGCTATCTATGGCGCGCACGGCATTTAGACGGAGCTCGACACCAAGGAAGCTGGTCGGACGAGAACCTGAGAGGAAACGGCTCAGAGAGTTTTGGGAGCGCTGTGTAGGCGCTGGAGTATCTGGCGCATTGTATGTATCTGGGTGTCCCGGCACGGGCAAGAGCGCTCTGGTCGAGGAAGTTGTAGAGTCGTTCAAGCGAGAAGAAAGGGTATGTAGCAAAGAAAAAGGTTGTTGAATGTCAAATCAAAGGGAATTTTGTGCAGTTCAAGGACGTCAAGGTCGTGAAAGTCAACTGTATGGCTTTACCGGATCCCAAGGCTATCTTTGCCCACATTCTTGGAGTCATCGACGGACGCTCGGCTGGAAAGAACGCAGCGGATGTGCTTGAAGAGATTGTTATGAAGCCGTCCAGTTCTAGCATGTAAGCTAAAATCTGACGTCAAATTCTGGAACGAGTCTGATCCACAATACTTGTAGTGTTATTGTTCTGGATGAGATGGACCAGCTTGTGGATAGAAATCATGAAGTACTCTACCAACTCTTCGGACTCTCGAAGAAGGATGGATCGAAGCTAGTGATGATCGGCATCGCCAACGCATTAGATATGACAGAAAGACTTCTCCCCTGTCTTAAGTACCACCTGTGTGCGTACTTGTTGTTCACCGGTCTTCTTCATTTTGGCTTACATTAGAATCTGGTCTGTTTGAAAACAGGGGAGCCAGAGCTGCTGATGTTTCGACCGTATGCAGTGAAGGAGATTGCAGAGATTATCCGGGATCGCCTGCGCTCGATCGGCGAAGATGAAGACGAAGACACGGAAAACGACAGGTCACCGACAAAGCGGAGGAAGTGCGCTTCTGCACCGGTTACGCCGGTTGCAAGTACAACTCTGATGCAGGATGCTGCTGTTGAATTTTGTGCGCGAAAAGTTGGCGGCACGGGGGATGTTAGGAAGGCTTTGGACATATGCCGGTTTGTAGACGTCTTTTTATCGCGGTAACAAGAGCTCATATCCTTGGCAATAGCTTTGCGTTTGAGATCCTAGAGGACGAGGCCACAAAGAAGAAGCAGTTCACGAAAGGTAACTAAGATTCTATAATATTTGTGAAAGGTGCGTGAACTTTAACGTGATACAGAAGTCGGGAACGTGAAGAACAGCGAATTGTTTGTCGACGAGGTGACACCCATGGTCACAATCAAGCACATTTTACAAGCGACAGCATCAGCCCTCGGCAATACGTCGAGTATCTCCAAGATCCGGGAGCTCAACATCCAGCAACGCATCATCTTGTGTCTAGTGGCGCTCATGCACCGTGACAACAGGGACCTAAGCATTTCAAAGGTACCAATCTTTTAGGATGTCCGGAAATCCTGATCGACACAATCTCTCGGGACGGAACAAATTTTGAATATTTTCGTTAATTTACAGGTGTATGATACTTATGCAGCATTCTGTCGGGTGCGAAAGCAGGTGACCCCAGTGACGCGATCCGAGCTGAGTGATCTCATTGCGATGCTGGAAACGACCGGACTCTTGAGCGTCGGGACGACCGGGGTGGACAAGCGCAAGCGAAAGGCAGCGGAGGGACGGATTGCGCTTGGAGTGGTTGTGGACGAGGTGCTTGAGGGGGTGGCGAGCAGCTCGCTTCTGAAACGGATGGTGGACGAGGGGATTGCAGATCTGAAAGTTTGATGCAATATTTTTGTAATAATTTAAGGTTAGACTATAAGAGGGTGCTGACGTTCCTTGGCCGGGTGGTGAGCGATCCGCCAGTATACAGCAATAAGCAGGACGGGTGGAACACTATTGATTTATTGCTTAATTTTTGGTTTTAAAGTTTTGCAGTGCACGTGCCAGTTTCAGCCGCGCCCTCATTTTTGAAAGAATTCCGGAATCTCCACTGGACGTTGCTGGCCAACAGCGCACCGGCTGTCGCAGAACCCACGGCGTAGCGACGTTGAATTGCCCAGGTGGGGCGCCATCTTGGCTCGGGGCTCTTTACACCGCCCTTTGGCTCACCCTGCTTTGTAGTTCGTTCTGTTGAAAAGAACACACGCTCGTTTTATTGGCGAACCTAAACCTTGCTCTGAAACCAGTCATGGAGGAAGACTCATCGCACTATCAGCCTTACCGGCAGCCTGCTCATCATTCCTATGGCCCACTTAATTTTGCCTTTCCCCCTCACCAACCAGCGTCTGCTCCAAATTTGCAGGCCTCCGTACCCATCGTCGACCCGTTCCACGAGTACCACCAGTCCGTCCAGCAGCTCCAGCAGCATCAGCAACGGCAGCTCATGCAACAGAATGACCAAAATGGCTCGGAAGACATCGACACGTTTTCAAAGTTTGTTGAAAACCTTCACGCCCTCCAGCGTGACAATGAGCAGCACCATCCACCAGCGATTCCGAATGCACCACCGCCTGCTCCCCCACCGTTACCACGTATCAACGTCCCGCACCCTGCGTCACCCTCCGATCTATTTGCATTGCACAATCTTCAGATGACACGAAGTCCTGACCCGCTCGCTTCTGCGCCCTGGCATCCCGGAGTCGCACTTTCGCAGCAAATATCCCCGCATCTGAATGTTTTGGATGCCCCTGCGCTGCATCCTCCGCCCCAACACCACATTCACCACCCCCGAACCGGTTCCCTTCCGACAAGATCGTTTAATCACCCTGAATCTCCTTTTCCATTTACAAATTACAGTACCGCGGCAAATATAGCCCCCATCCCTGCACCTCAGGCCGCTCATCCCCCCGGTGCCCACCCAGCCCTCTCGATCGACGTGGGTGGGCTGTTCAAGCTCGGCGGACTCCCATCTCCGATGTGGACGAACGCCTCTGGCGGCGGACACGCCTCCGCTGGCGAATCAATGCAGTGGGAGTCCTCGCCCACGACGGGAGGGATGAGCACATCCCCGGGGGCACTTCCGCCCCCACCCCCGTCGTTTCAGTTCATCCCGCCCGCGGAACTCCCACCCCAGCCTTCGTTCACGCAATCCAACGACCTCCCGTATTCGCCCTCGTACCTCCCACCACCGAACCCGTCCGATGAGCACCCACTCCAGAGACGTCCGTCGTCGTCGGCTTCGTCGTACCATTCGCAGACGCAAGGTTCGCCAAAGCAGAGTGTCCGCGGCGGGGGGTTGCAGGAGATGTCCGAGACGGCGTTTAGCGAGGCATTCTTTGGGTACATTGATTCGCATCTGGACGCGCTTCTTGTGATGCAGGCTTGCCAAGATGGGTTGTTGAAGAGGGTTGGGCGTCGGTTGACGCAGGAAGAGAGGGCTGGGATTCGGAGCGGGAGTATATTTGTTTTTGACCAGGCGGAGAGCGGGATAAAGAGATGGACGGTGAGTCAAGGGTAGAATCGGGGTGTGTGAAATGGTAGGCTAAAATGATTTCTTTTTGCTGATAGGATGGCATGACTTGGAGTCCTAGCCGAGTTTTCAACGGGAACTTTTTAATATACAGGTTGGTTTCGCTGAAAAACGAATGGGACTATGGAATGGCTAAATGTTTGTGTGCAATTATTTAAATATAGACAAACTGAACCGCGCGGGGTATCCTCGGGGACGTACGAGGACGAGGAGCCCATGGAAGGCGGTATCACAGCATATCCACAGGAGCCCGCTTTCACCGCGTCACTGAAAGGAGATATGGTCCTGAAACCAGGAGGGATGGTGAAGAAAGCTATTTCGGCCGCGCTTCCCGGTGATCCTACAAAGTCTCTCCATCTAATTTCGTACTATGCGCGAGAGGACGTTGCTCGCGGGCGACTCTCGAGGCCGTCGGCTACTCGCGGGCTTGTGGACAAGGTCGTGATCACCGAGGAGATGCTCTCGCAGTTCCAGCCGGCGACGGCGACAGGTTCGGGTCCGGGGGGTGTTTCTATACGAAAGGTGAAGATTGAGAACGACGAGGGTTTGGGGAGTTCGCCTGAGGAAGGGTGGAGGATGAAAGCTGGGGGCTCGATGCCGAGTGTGACGGTGATGGGGACGGGTGGGGGGAGCTCTCCGCCGCTGGGGCCGCAAAGAAGGGGGAGTTCGGGGGGTAGGGTGACGAGGTCGAATAGCGGGAGGTCAGTTGGGAGTGGGAGTGGTGGTGTGTATGCTGGGACATCGAGCGGCGGGAGCGGGAGTCGGAGTAAGCAGAAATCGACATCGGGGAGTCTGATGGTTGGAAGTGTGGTGGGAGAGGGGATGCTTGACGTTTCGCCGATATCGATATCGGTGACGCCGCCCGGGGACAATGTTGGGGGATATGTTGGGGAAGTGGGAGGGGTTGGTAATGGAGGTAATGTGTTCTCGGGGAGAAATAGGAACTCTGGGACAGGGTCGGGTGGTGCCGGAGGATTCTGGGCGTTCCCGCCGACAGGGAGGGGTAACGTGGATCCGCCGGAGGAGTTGCTCAAGGGGACGGATGGAGAGCGCTGAATTGGACTGGGTTTGGAGGCGGTGAAGAAAGTGGGTGCTTTTTGATGAGAAATCTCTATGGGTTCCAGTTGTTTTTGGTCGTTTTGACTCACGATGTGGTCATTACAAATTGTTGGTCGGTTTCCGCTTTTCCTTTTTTATGTTCCTTTCTTTTGATGCATATCACTGGGTGATTTGTGTTTTCCTTTCTGAGCAGATTGCTAATACTTCACTGCCAGCAAGTTGGGACTTCCAGTCTCCCCGTTTTCACCGACATACCGAGACATATTTGACGGAATGGATCGAATGGCGAGTGTCCTCTTGCCTTGTCCAGCAGCACAGTCTACTTTTGCAACCCTAGTTTTGTAACCCAAAAAAAAAACATTTTTCGCGCCAGCTCCACCCAACCTTGACCCTTCTCACACAACCACCACCCGCTCAGCTCGACCTCAGGCAGGATTTCTTGGAGTCCATTCACCGCAATCCGCTACAGGCCACTAGCGAGGCCTCTCCTTTGTCTAGGTTAGCGTCGCTGTTAAGTCGGCAACAATCTGTGCAACCGCTTAATGGCCTTTCCTTTTTTGCCTTTTCTTTTGAACGTTCGGGTGTTGAAAAACAGCGACGGCTGGTTTTGTCGCACTCCGAGCTTACGCTTTGCGTGCTCATCGATATCCAGGCTCAATTCGAACTCACTCATTAGGAAGCTAGCACACTCGAACTGAGATTTCTTGAGAAAACGGTCCGGGAGGGACAGGCGGGTTTTATTTTACAACTTACGGGCCGCTCAACGACATTGTTCTTTCCGAAATACCGCCAACGATCTCGATATTGTTCTTGCAAAAGCGCTTTCATTCGCCACTTCCCTTCGATCTCTCTCACCTTCTTTTGTTTCCAAAATCCGGGCAATAATCTCGGTGGTGTACATCCCTGGCGTAGACTGTGTCGATAGTCCGCCATCGAACGCCGATTATTTGTTTGATACATCCTTATCTACCGGGAGGTCGAGATGATGAACGGTCGGTATGCGTTTGCTCGATTGATAACTTGGCTAACTGGTGCTGTTGCGTTTCTATTTCTCCTTTTGTATGCAAACGGATGCTTTTGCAGATAATATTTGGAGGATCAGAGGACTTTAGTAGTCGATTTCGCGGAGCAAATTTTTTACGTTCTAGGGTGCTTGGTGTTAACTTTAAGCGCCTTTTCAGACTGATTTCTTTTCCTTTTGCCTCCCATTTCACACCTGACATTCCCACCAAGCCCTCTGGCCGTTTCTTATCGTATTATTGTTACCCCTCAATATCTCACCCGCCGAGTTTGTTCTTACAAATTTGTCTTTGTCTCCATTTATTTCTACGATATCTTCTTTCTTGGTTGCTGCATCACGTTGGTGGTCGAATATCTGCGCCGAATAATCTGCGTTACGAACAATGCCGCTCCAAAACGTTTCGGGTGGACATTCTGCGTTGGATGTCGAGGACGGAGCTGATGATGATGATGATCAGCGCGTTGTTGAGGTACTGTCATAGAGTCCAGCAATGGATTGTCTTCAGGTTGATTTAGAGTAATGGTTTGCTCACAAAAATTTGCTCGCTCTTCATATGTAGACTGACCCAACCGGACGATTCGAGCGCTACGCCGTCTCACTGGGCAAAGGCGCCTACAAGGAAGTGTACAAAGCTTTTGACCAAGAGGAAGGCGTCGAGGTTGCCTGGAACCAGCTCAAGCTCGACAACCTGAATAAGCGCGACGCACAGCGGATTCTCTCCGAAATCCAGATTCTTCAGAGCCTGCAGAACGAGAACATTATCAACTTTATTCACTCGTGGTCATCACCAGTTGTATCGGAGAAGGACGGGCGTGTGACGGGGGAACGTGTGTGTTTCATCACGGAGCTTATGACGAGTGGGACGCTGAAGAACTACATTCGAAAAACCAAAGGGCCAGTAAAGCCTAAAGTGCTGAAGAACTGGTGCAGGCAGGTCCTGTCGGGGTTACATTACCTGCACACACGAAATCCACCCATTATCCATCGGTTTGTAATTTATTGCGGATTCAACAAGATATGGCTGATTAGCAGTTTTTTTTTGTATTCAAGTGACCTGAAATGCGACAATATCTTCATTAATGGTAACAACGGACAAGCCAAAATTGGTGATTTGGGTCTTGCCACGGTGAAAGACCGGGATCATGTCTCCTCCGTTTTGGGGTAGTGTTTTTTTTTTGAAATCAGATCTGAGACTCTTTGTGCTTATTTTCATTTGATTTCAGAACCCCTGAATTCATGGCGCCGGAGTTGTATGACGAGAATTACACGGAATCCGTCGATATCTATGCCTTTGGTTTGTGCATTCTCGAGATCGTCACCAAGGAGTACCCATACAGCGAATGCACGAATCAGGTGAGGATTTTCCAACTTTACTTGCCTCCAAACAAGTAATCTTTCTTTGCTTAAGGCTCAAATTTACAAGAAAGTAACCATGGGCATTAAGCCTGCAGCACTCCAAAAAATCGAAAGCGAAGAGATTCGTGATTTTATCACACTTTGCATTCAGTCGGACCCACAAAAACGGCCCTCCGCTGTTGAACTGCTGAAGAACTCGTTCCTTCAGATTCAACCAAACAGCAGTGTCCACCTTTCTGCGATGGACTTGAGTCTCGATGCTGCTGTTTCGGGAACTCATCCCGAAGAAGCGAGTGAGCAAAAGTTGCCGACACCGACTTCAATTGAGCAAGTGAAAGATGCCCCAGACCCCAAGCGATTGTCCGGACTTGGATCAGGGGCGGTGGCTTCGACAACAAAAGTGGATGCAGATAACCACACATACGTGATTCTGCAGAGATCCGCCGCTGGTGCACCAAAGCCTGGTACCTACGCATCAGTTGCGGCTGCTGGGAACGCCGTAATTTCCAATAGTCAAGCGAAAATCTCCTCTGTTATGGTGGACATCCTTGACCGACCGAACGAAAATGAGGTTCAGCTGAAAATGGTGTATGCGGCGGCGGGGCGAGCGAGCAAGGATATCAAGTTCCCGTTCAGTTTGTTGGATGATACTGCGACGGACGTGGTGGCAGAAATGGTGCGCGAGAACCTAATCGAAGGGCCGGATGAACAGCTTGCAAGACGCAAGCTGGAGGAGGCCGTAAAGAACGTTTTTCTGAGACAGCAGAGAGAGGGTGGTTGGCGCGGACCGAGTCCAACAAACAGTGAGAGAGGCGTGAGTAGTACTTCGTCTGGGGGAGAACCTCGCTCGATGGAATTCCATCCTGGCGGAGGTGGACCGCATGTTTCGTTTGCGCCAGGAACTGCCGGAGAGGGAGGCCGTAGACCATCATTCAACCTTCCCAGAACACCATCACAGTCGTCACTTGCAGAGCAAGCTGGATTACGACGAACCGTTGGGAGTGCATCTACTGGGGCATTAGGAAATATGTCGAACGTCCCGTCGTCAGCGAACTCGACGTATTCGACTTCTTCGTCGGCGTCGTCGCGACCAAGTACCCCTCCTGTGATTCTGTATCCACAAGGGCCGCGGCCGCCAACACCTGGGATGTATGTACCGAATCCTCCCACCAACATTGTGGCCGGCGTTCCGCTTCCTTTAAGTTCAAGTCCAGGTTCTCCTCGTAGACTTTCGAACGTTGCTGGTGCGATATCTGCTTCGTACCCCCCGAGGACTGTGTCCGAAGTTACAGTGTACGCCCCACCGCCGGGACCGCCTCCACACCACGTGCGAGGCAACTCAGCGAGCGCGGAGTATACTTCGAGATCGGGACAGCCGACAACTTTTGGGATGTCGCCAGCGGTTTCCGAAAACCCATCCCCGACGAATGCATCCCCTCCAGGTTCGCAAGCGAGCTACTTCCCACCTACCCCTGCCTACTCAAAAGAGTCTTCGACGTCCTCTGCGGTGTCGGAGGTTGGATCTGAATGGACTGCTGAGCAAATGGAGCAGCTTGGAACACTAGAAAGTATTGGCCATACTCAGCAAGTTGAGCAACGTCAGCTTCAACAGCAGCAGCAGCAGCAAGGAGCGTCTCAGGGAGCTGTGCGAGGATTGGGTGTGCATTTGCAGTTGACAACTCAACCCGGTGGACAGTCACCAACTATGCGACCTGGGGAAGGGTTTGATGGCCCCGTAAGTTCTGTTACCCTCATATTGATGAAAGTTCACCTAAATATTATCAAATAGAATATGAGCCCCTCTCTCGCCGTCCCTACACAAGTGCTTCCTCAGTACATCAACACAGCGGCTCCTCTGTCAAGTGCAGGTTCACCATATGCTGGTGTCACAACTCCACCTCCAGTCGGTGTTGGGTATCCAAATGCTGGGCCGCCACCTCCGCGCTTTACGACGGATCCCCTCATTCAGCAAAAGCTCCTTGCTCTCCAAGAGCTCAACATCCAAAATCTGTCATCCGCGTCTCTGTATCACCCCGGCACCGCCCCGTCTGCACCAAAGTACCCTCCTCACGTTCCCCCGAACGCGGTCCACCCACACCACCAGTCGTATCATCTCCAGCACCACCAAATGCAACCACCTATCACTGCCCCGTCATCCTCACATGATTCTTCTCCGCCGTCATTGCTTCAGCAACAGCTCGCAGGAATATCATCTGTGCATTTGCACCGACCACCATCCGTGAGCAACGTCCCGGGGATCGTGAACAGCGTTGGAACAGCCGGACCGCCTGCGATGTACCGCTCGACATCGTCAGATCCTTACCCTTCGTATCCTACGCTGCCACCACCGCCAAATCGCAGCTCGCCACCTCCGCCGTCGACTAGCCAGAGGTTGCGTCAGTCAAGCACAGGAACGTCGGCGGACTTTGTGAGGGCAATGCAGATGCAGGGTGCTACTGCGGCGAGCGGTTCGACCGGCGGGGGAGGTGGGAAGGATGGGAAAGCGAGATCGAGTGTTGATCTTTTAGGTTGAGATCGTCGAAGAGTAATCTTGCTATGGGCGGCTTTCGTTTTTAGGTGTTCTGAGTTGCTTGGTTTTTGGAGTTTGGCCCGTACTGACGGGGGACAAATCGTTACGACTCGGAGACCCATTTTTAGTTGCTTGGAGTTGTTTTGGGGGGGTTTGCTGCCGCCAGTAAGTTGTAGTGTGTAAACAGTGATTTTTTGTGTAATACAGTTGTGGAGGTCAAAGTAATTTTCTTAAGAATGACTCCTTGTTTAAAAAGCCATGCTGAATCTATTGTGTTGAGGTTCAGTCAACGAAGTACCAGGGTTTCGAATGGGTCAAGATCTCGTTGCGGTGTGGGAAGCTCTGCCCAAACCAAGAACTTTTTGTCTGGAAACGAACATTAGAACCATAACTGCTTGTCAAGACTCAAAGCATAAACGATTACCAGCGGGTTTCGCGCGGACAACGGGATTCACCGCGCCGCTGTGGAACATCCAGAAATGGCCATTGTTGCATGAGCTCATGCAAGATTCACAAGGCTGTGTGATATGATAACCAACGACGTTTCCACTGAAACGGTGAGAGTGTGAGGGATTTCCACAATGGGATAAGCATTTTTGACATACCAGCCAAGACAAGCAAAGTCACGTATTCGGCAATTGCAATTGTGTGTGTTATAGTTTTCTGCGACGAGTTCCACTCGACTGAGTCAATGGCGTGAGTTTTGACGCCAATATCGAGCTAGACAGCTTCTCACGATACCTTTCTGGAATAATATCGGTACTGAAGAGTTCGACCTTTTTGACCGTGAAGAATGTTCAGATCTGGACATGCAACGGTGTTTCAACGGAGACCGAGCAAGGTACCTGAGTATCAGCCAAAAGGGAAGCCTTCATCCCACGGCGACAAACTGTTTGAGCACAGTGGGCGCATTCCAAGTTGAAAACGGACTTGTTTCCGAAATTGGGATGGAGCGAAGCTGGACTTCCCACTGTCCACGCTGGAGTCGTGCTTGGATCGCCACCTCGGTCGGCATAACTTTCAGACGAGCTGTTTGTTCGGGAAGGTGTATCGATAAGAGATAGGACTGGCGTGTTTGAATGACGGTCTCGGCCGGTTGTGGGGAGATATCTGCTGCTGGGTGATGCGATCGCGGTCGCCCTCGGACTTGGATACATCACTGTGCGTGCGGTTGTACTCATGCTTGAATGATCGGCTGTGTGAAGAACTCGCGAGCTGGGAAGAGTATCCGAGTGTTGCCCTGCAGTTGGCGATAGATGCTGAGATCGCTGCAAGGGGAATCGAAGGGGCCACGGAAACGGGTCATCCCTCCTTGACTGTGGCTGGAATGTGCGAGTAGAAGTTCTGCCGTGAAGCATTCGGCGCTCACGGATACGATCAGCTGCTCTGGAAGAAAGGGTCGGCGAGCGTTGCCCAGAACCGACAATTTCTGAGAAGGGAGTTTCGGCTATCGCCATTGAGCGATGGCGGGTGTACAGCACTGCAGCTGCAACAATCGCTCGCAAGGAAGTCTCCTCTGGAGTTGACGCAAGCTGTGCAGGATAACTGGATGATGGTTGTAATTGCGCATCACCAATACGATATCGTTCATGCAGCATTACTGTGGTCGCCAGCCTCGACGATCTCCTTTCAAAGTTTCGCATTCGGCCACCCATAGATTGCCTTGATGGGCTGGCGAATCCACTGGATTCGAAAGCTGCATAACATGCAGATGGTTCGGAAAGTTCTGCTCGGTTCGGGTTCTGTTCGGGTTGAGTCTGTATGCTTCGGAATCTCTCTTGCTGAATGAGCGGACGAGCTTCATCTGTTGTCTGGCTCCCTCCAACTGATGAACCAGGAAGATAACTGGTTTCAAGGCTGGTTCGAGAGATGTGTGGTTGCTGCTGCATGTCTGATGTGGAGACGCCGAAATAACTTGGTTTGGAGAAAAGACGGGTTTCTCTGAGGCTAATCTTTGCCTTAAGATAATCCAAGAAAGAGGGGCAATGCGCACATAATGCGATGTTGAAGAGCTTGAAATATGTGATTTACATCCAAGCAAAATTTTCAATTCATCAAACCAACAAATTTTTATACATATGTCGGATGTTTGAAAAAACGAGAAACAGCTATATTAAATAATTATAAACAACTTGTCCGACTGGGAGTGAGCCGCAATACCTGCAAACAGCAGATTTGAAGCGTCGCTCTAAAATGATGTCCCTCGGTTCACAAAATCTATGCAAAAAGTCTGATGAAGTAAGGGTCAGCACCCGAGGAACCGTTCAGCTCGATGAGCGCTCTGTTCGCTGCGACAGGAAGGAAGGCTCAACAAATAGAGGTGTGATATGCTCACGTTCAGCATCGCCCCTTTCCATGCCGGTAGCAGCCATTCCGCCGAGCCGACTTCCTATGTGCACCTGCTCCACACCTTCAGGAGAGACATGGTATCCAGCGACTGCCGCCATAGCTGCGTCCACGTACGTGCGCCCATACATCTGATGATCAGCAGGTGCATCAGGATGAATATACCGGTGGACTGCTCGGTCATCCACCAATGCCACTCCTGGAATGTGTGGATACTGCCCTTGAACAAACTGCTGTGGATGATACATGATATGGGCTTTGTGAGTGTCGACTTGTTGAGGATGTTGCCAGATTGGCATGATCTGCGGCGCTCCTCTTACAAGAACACTCTGCTCGACTTGTCGTGGGGAAGTAGTGAACGGGGGAGCAGGTAAAACATAGCTGCTGAATTCGACCGTTCCACCATCCACTACACGACCTTGGACGACTGGCTGACCTGAAGGATCAACGACCTGGCGTATCACCGTGCGTTGAGAGAGTGCCTCGTACTGTTCTCCAGGTCTCATTTGCACCATATAAATCGGAACCTTTTCGGCATTCTGCTTAGCTTCCTCTTCACGCTGGGAAGGGGATGCCTCAGTTGTGGCCATGGCAGTGTCTGTATCAGGCGACGTTTTTGCTGGTTGCTGTTTGTTTTCGATCGCACCTGGAGTCTCGGCAGCCTGACCTTCTACGGTTTGCAAGTCCACTTGCTGGATGTATACTGGGCGTGGTGCATATCCATGATACTGGGGATGCTGGACGTATTGATGCTGGAAGGGAACAGATGCAATCTGTATGGCGACAGGCTGTCCAACCCGAGTCGGATATCGCTCGAACTGTGCCATTCCAGTATCGACGTTTGGAATCAAGTACTGAACGGCGCAATTTTCTTCTTCGACTTCACGAACGACCCTGTTTCCCGCGGAGGTGGAAAGGTAGTGGTTGAGCGCAATCTGCTGGGCAGGAGGAACTTGACCGGTCTCGAGGCTATCCCTAGGTTGAAATACGTATGGATTCCATGCAGCTTGGGCATGGACTGTTTGCACAGCAGACCCATCGGGGTTCCCCCTCCAGATCACTTGTTGCGGGTAATACTGCTGAGCAGGAACAACTGTCTGGTGCTCGAATGCTTGAGCGGGCGATGCTGACTTGACCGATGATCTTCGAGCGTACATGTCCCCGGCTCCAGAATTACTCCCGTAGCTGTAAGCGCCAGTCCTTGTCTGACCAGAAACTGCACTCGAAGAGGGTCGTGCCGGGCCGCCAGCTTGGAGAATCGGACGAGCAGTCCCTCGCTCTGCGCGCTCCATCTTCACTCTCCACCGGACGTAGCAGGCGTTACATATGTTCTTTAAAGATCATGTCAGCTCAAATACAAACTTACTGATTTATCAACCCACCCGTTTTCCGTCAGGACCACGACGCTTCAAGGGAGTCTCATCGGCTCTAACACCACAATGAACGCAACGCCAATCTTCACCGGATACTTCATCCTCTTCTTTTTTCTTCTCTGCTTTCTTCTTGCGCTGCCTTGAAGCGGTTCGTGCCAATGGTGCAGAAGCAGGAGCATCTGATCCGTCAACGAAGAGTGTGGCCTTGTCACCACCTTGACTTCCATCTTTCCACACAGGTCGCTCATGGGGCCCATTTTCGCCCTCAGCTGCAGCTGGGGCCAGATCAATGCTCTTAAATGAATCTGATCGCGCATTGGATAATGAAACAGACCGCGACTCAGCCGGTGTTGGAGCTACCGCAACGCTCATGATGAGGGACCAGATCTATTCGCAATTGGTGGTGATTCAGACGGAACGTCAAAACATGAGCTTATGTGATTCTCTTACTTGATTAGGTTTGCTTTACGTTGGCTTGAGTTGACGTTTCTTACCAGAGTGACCCTGGGTGCCCGAGGTGCGACGATGACAACAGTTGCGAAAGCTGACCCCAAGATCTTCTCTTTTGGCTTTTAGCTGTTTATTTTCGAAGATGAGATCGCCGAGCGAGTCGCAGTGCCAGAGGATCAAGATGGAATTTTTGAATGAGAGCTCGTTGGTCGCGTTGGTAACACACACGCGTCAACACGTGGAAGGTAAACAAAGATAAACCTTCCCATTGAATAAATGTGTCAAAGTTAAAAAGGAAAGAAGGGTACAGCTCAGTAGAAGTAAATAAGAAACTCAGAATGTTCCCAGGAAAAGGGCCAACGCAAGTGCAAGTGGGAGCAAAATTGGGCTCGAAATCATAGGTTGTGCACCAGACGTCTTAATTGGGGTTGTGTTTGCGTCAACGTAAATGTTGGACGGGTCCAGCTGTGCGGAGGCGCTAGGATCCTGCAATCCAACAGTCGGATCCCAGTAAAACCAGTCCGGTTTGGTGTTGTTCAGACCCACGACAAAGATCACAGCATCGGCTGTCTCGCCCACCCCGCGGGACATATCTCCCTCTGCCTCTCTATCTCCAGCAGCGTTCCCGTCGCCAGAACTGCTACTGTTATTTCCTCCTCTGCCGCTGGGAATCAACCTGCGGCCACTGGCGTTGGATCCATCATCTTCGCTGTTGCTCGCGTCCGTGCCATCTGATACACCGTAATCGGTCGAGTTCTGGAGTGAAAGAGTTTGAATACTCAAAGTGACTCCTGGAGCAGCACGGACACTGCCAAGCCAAGCAAAGTATCCACCATTATCAATGCCGAGGTAAGCACGACGGTTGGTTGGCGAGCCGCGCAACATGCGAAACTTTGAAGACCACACAGCATGAACGAGCGCCAGAGAAGAGTTGGTGTACTGGTAAGAAAAGTTTCCAAATCCAAAGGAGTACTTGATCTGAGATCCTCCCGATGTGATTCGGGTTTTTCCATCGTCCGACAGTACCGTGACGTCCCGGGGATAGTAATCGATCGTCAGGTTGGCATAGAAGTTGGGGTATACGACTGGGGCGGAGAAACTTGTGAATGCTCGACGGAATGTGACGACGGAGCCATCGACGCCAACGGATGTAACGTTGCTGAAAACAATCGGCGACCAGTTTAATGTGCGACCTGAAAAGTCCACATGAGACGTGGATTGATTGACGGAAATCGAGGCATTGAACTCCACGATCTTGACAATACCGAGTGCCAACGAGAACAAACCAGTGTTGTTGACGGTAACACTATTTGCTGGAAACGAAACACTCAGCGACTCACAATACACCAGATCTTGGTGATCTACATACCATCCAAGGTCCTAAAGAAGGAGCCACGAATAAAGGGCCATGGGTAAAATCCAAGGCGGTAAACGTAGCCAGCCCCAGAATTGTTGTCCCACCCTGCGACCAGCCCCCATCGGTTACCCCCTTTTCGCAGGTTTTGCCATTCTTTAGAACCACCGGGTTTTGTGGAATCGTCAGTCGAGACAATTCCAGACTGAAGCAGCAGAGCTGCAATGATTATGTGAGCCAAGTTTTTTCTCATGAGTTGATCGCTCTTTCGAAGATGGGAGACAAATGTGAACATTGCTCTTATTTATAGCCCCTCAGGTGGAATATGTTCGTGGATCCAGTTCATTGAGATGTTTGGCACCAATGCCAAGTATTTGATACAAAAATAGAACAATGTCATACATTTTCAGTGACGTGGAGTCATGCATTTGACAGCATCGACCAGTACGGGTCAACAGTACGAGAGATGTATTCAAGAACAGAAAGTACATATTGAACAGCGAAAGCTGTGCCTGAAGTACGGGGCCGCTCTTGCCATAAGCCGGACACCGGCTGGTACAAAGAGCAGCACGATAAACTGCAGGGAAGGTTGTTCTCCTCAATAAGGTGCAGGACAGACAACACAAAAAGTTGCCGGCCCCAAATTTCACATGAGTTTATCAACTTTTGAAGAGAAAACAGGACGCGCTCAGCTATTTATGGAAACGCGAGTGGCGCGTGAGCCGGTGGCTTGTGGTTGTGGAAAATACGGTTTCACAAAATGTGCAAAAAGCATATGTGGGTGGAAATCGAGAGCGGCTGAAGCCATGTAATGCACCTGTTTATAGATGGGCAATTACTTGCATAAAAAGACATGGACCAAAGGGAGATTTATTCGGTTTGTTGCTTCGTTCTAATTCATGGATCTTGACTTAACGATGGGAACGAAAATTCAGGAACTTGTCCAATTAAGGGTACTGGCGGAACGCCCTTCTCATAAAAGAAAGCATCAGTTGTTATGAAGTGGTTTCTATCAAGCCTTTGGTCTTCCCGAGCCTACCATTAGCTTACGACTTGAGAACAGGTAAATTCATTTCGAGCCGGTAAACACAGTGAGCATGTAATGGAGAAAAGTTGGATAACAAACGATCAACAAAATAAAGCGGGTTCTGAAAATATACAAAAAAACCATCAAATGGGAAAATACTCTACTCTAGAGTGAGAACAATTTGAGACGGAGAAATAATATTGTCAGGCTGTAGCTCACATGTAATCCGAGATCCATTCCAGGAGCCCACGTCGCTTACTAACTTCCCATCCGTTCCCACGTCGTGGATTGCCCGATCCTCCCCCGCGTCTCACAGAATCACCCTCGTAGCCGTTAACTCCTCTTCTCCAAGCCGCGCTTCCTCCTCTTTCTGCCTCTTCGTCGTCCCCAGCATAGAGCGCCTCATCTGCGAATCGAACATGTCTTCCCAGAGCCGCCTCTTCGCCCAGTAGAGCGATCACTTTCTTCGGAACATTGGATGATGAAGACGCACTTCCGTTCAGGCCAGATGTTCCGTTGCCTGGTTCTGTGGTTGTCTCTTCATCATCTGGGTCATCTGAAATCACGAACGGGTCGGCTGACGGTGCAATCGTTCCCGAAGGAAATGTCGAATCTGCCTTGGCTACTAAATCAGCGGTAGCAGCAGCGGGAGAGGGCTGAGACAGGAGGGGATCGAAGGCAGCTGGGTATTTTTCGACGATGGCGGAGGTGCGACGGGTTGAAATGTCCATTGGGGTGGCTGGCACAACACATTCTGAAACTGAAACTATTATACAGAAAAAAGAAAGAAAGCAGGTGGAATAACAAAAATGCCTTCGCGTTGATTCAAAGAAACTGGGTCAAGTCCCTCAGAGTGGTCACGCTGAGTAACCCTGCGCTCAACATCCCGGCAACCCAGTCCTCCACATCCCCTTCACTCCCATCCAAGAAAACTGAAAATTCATTTTCTGCAAACATCCTGTTCTCAGTGTATGCTCCGCATAGGTAAACTGTTGCTTTTGCGTCTCTCAACGTGGTCGTTGCCTCCGATTGCAGCTTAATTTAAAATTGAATGAGAAGATTGCAGGATAATTGACAAACTCACAGGAATGTAACAAGCTGCCAGTATCACATCTCTCAGCTCCTGAATTGGAAAATCAGGTTGGTACGGTTTCGAGATAGCGATTCATTGCTTACGTCTTTCGACCGGAAGCTGTCTCGCACTTCGTTCTCCATTGTGACAGCATGAAATCCACGACCAGGGTGACATGCACTCAACGATATAAAAAGCCGGTTTTCTGTGAGAGATCTGATATCCGTGTCTGTAAAATCTGCCAAAAGCTTGTCCAGCAAGTGTCTTAACCCAGAGTTTGTCGCCGAGATGGATCCTAGAAATCTGATCGCACAATCATCTACTTTTTGCCACATATGCCTTTGATTTCTCTCACCTCTGCTCACAGGCTTGTTCGAAATTGTCAAAAGCATTGGAAAACTCTTCAATGTTTATACCCAAGCACATTGCAGATGCCACAACGGCAGCGTACCCGGTGCCAGCGAAACCACACTGCTCCAATACCCCTGCCTTGAACACTCTCCTTATCCCTCGCGCCGCTGAAATGTCTTTCCTTGCATCCGCAATTGATTTTGCCACCGACGACGCCGAGAAGACAAAAAGGGGTGCAATGTCCATCGGCTTAGCGATGTTATATGTCACAGAGCTGAGTGCCTCGGTTGATACTGGCGTTATTCCATCCGGAGCATTAGAAGTCCAAGGGAGGAGAAAGGAGATCAATCGATTCGCTCCATCCCTGTACATCTCTTTCGAAAGCAAACCTGTGTCTTCGAGAACGCAAACAGCATCGTGGATCTTTCTGTGCACGAAAGCGTCCCATGTGTGATGACCCTTTTCAGACTTTGTGAGATCAAGATCATGCGGATTGGTTTCATCCATGCTTTCGTCCGCGAGGGTTTCCTCTGACGACACTGGAGACCGTGGATTCGTGCCAAGATCATATTCTTGCGCTTTGTGTATCACCTCGTCGACGACGTCGCCAAGAACGTGGAGAGCCACACCAGCACCTGTGGCAAGAACGCTTCCAATTGCGGCTTTGGTGTTTTCGTTGATGTAGCGGTCTGCGAGATCGGGAATCATCAGCATGTTGCTTGCGCCATAGAATCCAGATAGTAAGAGAGAAGCTGCTGTGGTGACGGTGGAAGAGGCAAAAGAAGATGCTTGTTCTGATGATTTTGTTTGTGTAGCAAAAGATGTTAGGATTGGACGAGGCTTCCCATCCGCTGATAGATCAAATAGGCTATCTTGGGATCGATGACTGAGGTAGCTGAGGTTCTTGACGGAGACAACTGTTGACATTGAGTTTGAGCGTAGACTGTAAACAGTAACGTTGAGCTATCTGCATTAGGCTCCTGCTGGACTTTATATGCAAGAGTAGAAATATCTGTGGAAGCTGACATCTCTGATTGGAGCAAAATTGGTGAACAATGATCTCTTCAAAATAACATGTGCTTAACAACAAACCAATAATGCAGTTGACACGATCGAAGGATTCTCTTTATTATGCAAAGATTGCGAAATTGGAACAAGGGGGATATAAGAACCATCATATGCCAAGAAAGCCTTCTATTGATAAACTGTTTTTGTCCAAGAACTTCAAAAATCCTTCAACCACGCAATTTGCTCCAGGGGACATTCATACTCAGCTGTGTATACCTTCAGCAACAGCTGAATGCAGTCAAATGCAATAATGAAAGTTTGACAATTCTGGTAGAAAGGCAATCATAGCTGCCAGTCCTGGTGAAAGTTGTGCATAAGTTACCAGTTAGGGAATTGACACTTCGATTCGGCAAGTCCAGCTCAGGAAGCCATTTTCCCCAATATTAACGAAAACAGCAACTCTACCGAATTCCGCCAACTTCATGTCATTTGGAGTATTCGACCATGGGAATCATAAACATATATTGTATTGGGTAACAAACCATTCCTCAGCTGCACCAATTTTGAACAGCGACGAATGTTCACGGGCCAAAGAAAGCCCAACTATATCTTGCGTCATATGCGATACTGTTGATCTTTGAGAATTTCATCTCGCAAAATCGAAACTTCTCAAAGTACCAGGTTCTTGAACTAGGTATCCCATTCACTAATATTCTGTAGGAAGGCGAATCAAGATGACAGATAAAATAAGGACCTTCATTTGATCCTTCTGTAAAGATCCGGGAGTGTTCATTCCGTTGGTACTCTGAAGGTGAAGTAACCCAGATCGGAGGGTTGAATAGGCCATGATTTTCAAAGTCAGAGTGACACTCTGCTCATTCTCCTTCACTAGGAATGGATTTCGATAAAATTGTAGCTGGGAAAATTGTTTTGGCAAGAGACTCAAGTGGATATCACTTTGTTACTGTTTGATCTCAATCTCCTAGTATGATTCTGCCAATAACTCTATGGGGATTTAAAAGCGAAAAATGAAGGAAAGAAAAGTACAGACTTATAAACCAATGCAGTTGTTGATTGACATCCAAATTGCTTTGCGATTTGCTGACCACGTTTCTTTGTGGTCTTGTTAGTGGATGTTGTTAGAGCAGAATGCGGTGCATCTGTGTTCCAGCTCAGTTGAAGTGTGAAAGAGATGGGAATGTTCAACACCCAGGGGATAACACGATCAATGTCTAAAAGTTGTTGGCGCCACTGAATGCTACACTATCATCGGAATGCTCGGCAAAGTGGCTCCCAGCCCTGTCTGATCAAGAAGATCATGAACCTATTTCTATCAAAGGCTGAAATGAATAGTTTTCAAATGGGCTTTCACAAGACTGAAGAACCAGAGCAAGCTTCCCAAGAGGAACTGAGTAAGAATTTTTGTCAACTACATATATGTCAGACCCAGTCAACGTTTGAAATGTACATATCGGCAGCTTTTGCCTGCATTCTGAAGTGGTTGCACTGAGAGGTAACGTACTACAACTACACTCATGCACGTTTACTCTCACCATATCAGTGCTGCCTGCACTTCCACCACAAGAGAGCTGCGACAGCTCCCTCAAAGTTACATGGCAGATTGGCCAGGACAGTTTGCACTATCCGCCACTTAAATGAAGTGGAAAGAATCAAGGTACATTGTTGGGATTGCAGGAGTAAAAGCAACAATCTGACAATTTGTGACCCCTCCAAGAGATGAGGTCTGATTGAGTTGCCAACTTACGCTGTGAAACTGCTCAATGAGCATTTGAGTCTCCAAGTTACCAGCTCTGCTCAATGAGAAGTTCGAGACACGCGATACAATAAGCCAATCCACCATATGTTAGGGATAAAAAAAATTCATCGCATTATTGTCCAGCCAGAGAGTCGTTACTCCACATTTACATTTTTTGGCCTCTAATTGGGATATTCTCTATTCTCTAATTCTTTGAGATGTTCAAAAAGCAAAAAAGGAGCAAAACACAGTATTACAAAAGCAAAGTGGTTCTGAATACAGCAACCCTCATTTACAGTGTTTCCCACAGAAGGAATTCTCAAGTAAAGTCGGTGAAAAATTGTTAGCCCAGGGAATTTTTGTTCCATCTGTTGTGTGGACAGTATGAATGCACTCATGAAACTGCTGGAGAGAGGAAATCGGTTTGGAAAGTTTTCGACGAGCTGTAGTGTCTCACACAAAAAGGTGAAGTGACTGTAACGATAAACCGTTGGCAACACACTGGCGAACAGCAA
Organism: Cladochytrium replicatum; assembly: GCA_025526935.1. NCBI lineage: Eukaryota > Fungi > Chytridiomycota > Chytridiomycetes > Cladochytriales > Cladochytriaceae > Cladochytrium > Cladochytrium replicatum. The sequence goes on along the minus strand of JAHLKD010000060.1, from coordinate 76,774 downwards.
TCTGACCCCCCGGAACTATCCCGAGAATGTTGACGGTTTGAACGCAGGCTGAGAGAGAGAGAGGAAGGCGGGGCCAGTAAGGAAGCACTTTTTTTTAAATATAAATTCCATCAGTGAGGTCACCTCCAAAGTCTGAAGGCGGAGCACTTCTCAAAAGTTGATCATCAACTGTTCGAAACGCCATGTAGCTGGTAGGCTGCAATCTCTGTTCTGTCTTATCCGATTCGACGGTCGGAGTGTGCATCTGAAGTTCGTGGTCCAGCCATAGTGAACTGAGAAAGAATGTGTACCACAGCCATATCTGCAGCGAGCGAGTTCAGTTTTTGACCTCGCTGGTGTGGTATATAAGTCTCTTGCGACACCTTGCAACGTCTCCACAATCCAATTGCAGCTGCACGTCACGCAGCATTGTCGACATCCCGCTCGTCACAGAAGAGGTTCTTCCGATCACTTCATACAGGGTTAGGAACTGAAAGTGTGAACTACTCGGTCCTCAACACCTGAGGTGTCACTTCACATAACTGAGAGTCAAATGGGGCTGAGACGTACTCAGAGTCCCATAGTAACTTTGCTGTTCCTGGAGTCTCGATGGCCATCTTGCCCAGAGAAGCAGAAGCAAAGATTGCCAACTCTCTTAAAGTCCTGAACATGAGAGAGGTTGGATACAGAGCGGATTAGATGTCCGAGTGCAAGTTGATTGCAGCCAGGTTGAAAAGAACGTGGGCCTCTGTGTGAAGAACGCCAGAAAAGTGCGTGCTTCGTCTCGTTTCCTATTTGAAAAAGTGCATGAATATTTTTCAGAAAACCTAAATTTTGCGACTGCTTTATCCATGGTGGTGGGCCAACCATAGCACAGCGGGAAGTTTGTGCTGCACGTACATTCTCAGAAGTCGCCAGCTGCAGACTCAAATACCAATGACCACCATGGGAGTCAGAGTGTTTTGTTTGAAGTGGTTTTACCGTAATGGGGCATTGTTGTCCATTTGACTGCTCCATACATATGATTCCCGCAAAAGAGAAACGCTGTTAAGCACTGTTAAACCTCATCGAAAATTCACGAGCATATATATGTTCAAAAAAAAAGTTGCGGACCATGATTCAACCAAAGCTCTGAGTTTCAACTGGTTGGTCACTCTGTCTCAGAGCAGAGGGCTACAGCAACTAAAATACTAAAAGAGGGGTAGTTAGAGGGTTCTCCCAGATACAGGGAATGGATTTCGACAAAACCTATTCTCCTGTGGCGAAAACCACTACAATTCGATTACTAGTTGCTCTTGCTGCAATTGTCAAATTACACATCTATCAATTTGACATTACAGGAGCATATCTCAATGCATCACTTGAGGAAGATGTTTATGTTGAAATGCCTCATGGATTTACAGAGACTGACGAATCTGGCAATCCATTAGTTTGTAATCTTGTCAAAAGCTTATATGGTTTACATCAAGCTGCTAGAGAATGGTACAAATGCCTCTGGGCGAAATATGAAGACATGGGATACATCCGTGGAGCATCCTGCTGAGAGTTGGGCGAATTGCATGGGAGGCACAAAATACACAGCAACAAATTCGTGGCATAAGAGTGAGCCGAGCTACAAACTTCAAAAATAAGGGTATTGGGCGTGCTATTGATAACATTCTTGAGTGACGCAAACCAAAGTTAAGCTGCATCAGGTGCTGAAGACTGATGAAACAGTATTCCCTATGTTGAGACAGACCCAGTAGAGGTTGAGCGTTCAATACGAGAAACATTTACCAATGAATGGCTGAATGAAAAGCTGGTTATGCCTTTTGAGGAGACTGATTGGGCTGAGTGGTATCAACCTCGCGAAGATATTGACAGTGAAGTATGGAGGGGGTTGACTGATCCATCATCTGCAGAAGAGCTGCGAGCAGCCTATATCTCTTTGGCCAGTGGGAAGGCGCCTGGAAAGAGTGGCACGGTGAAGGGCATGTTAGCATCTCTGGGTCTACTAGCCTTTGGGATTATCCATAAATTGACCTGCCTGGAGTTCAGGGCAGGACAGGAAACATATCCAACAACGCTGGGCATTACACACTAATTCCAAAGACACTAGGAGTGGAATGGTGATATTTGGGGTACCAGCCCAATCTCACTGCTGGAGTCATCTAAAAAGGGAGGCAAGAAAGTCATTCAGCATCAATTGATGAAGATACATGATAAGTTTCCGGTTCAACTTTAGAGTGCCACCAGGGAATACAACAGATGACCCCCTTTATATTGTGCGAATGGCCTTCGAAGCATGGAGGAGCAGAGGAACCACTGCTAGTGTGGGCTTGGGATATGAAGAAAGCCTTTGGTTTCCCACCAGGTTAATATAGTGCTGCACAGCCGCTGACGTGTTTCTACCCCTTCCTGTCACCAAATGCTAGAGGAACACTAGAAATCAATGTCTCTACAAATCTACTAGCAGCCCTGTAGCCACAGGTCAAGCATTCAGAGCAGTGTATGCCTTATCATACAGCATTGTTTTTGATAAAGATGGCATCATGGATTCTCTCAGATATCGCTGGCAAGTGGGCTATCAGAGCCTTTCCCAGTCAGCTCAGCCTGTTGTCAAGGGTCTGTTCTTGGCCAATAAGACTTATGGCGAGTATATCTGGACCCAGTGTTACAGCAGTTGCACTCTCTGGCAAAAATACAGGGGTTCACTTGGCGGAACAGACATTCAGCAGACTTGAGAAGATTTCAAGACCAGGCGGCCGAGCAACCAGGCCTGGGTGATACATGAGTTGTCTGTGGCAGCAGTTGCATATGTTGATGACACAATCATGTTTGCACGGTCATGGACAGACCTGCAGATGATGGGAAATGTGTGGCACTCCTTCTGTAAGGTGTCTGGAATTGAAACAAATGACAAGAAGGACTTTGTGATTGCAACCAAGCAAGCAGGCATAGGGTCTGTCACAGGAATTGGTGGAGAGGCCATCCATCAAGGAGATTGGAAGACAGAATATAGAGAGTTTTGGGGAACAGGTTTGGTCCACACCTAGGCAGTTGAGCCCTAACAGAAAAGGCTATATCACAGAGAATTGCTATCTATATCGTCAACATGGTTCTCCTTCCAGCAATCATATACCGATGGCAAAAAAAGGTGCTGTCACGGACAGATAGCAACTGCCAAGCAAAAGTGTGGTCTTTCTATGAGTTTTCCCACTGTGGCTCTTGAGCACTCTGATAGACTTGGATAGTTTTGAAAGAGCACATTTGGAGGACCAAGCACATTGGTTGCTTGAGCGAACACAAAAATTTGGAATAGTCGGAGATTTGACCCGGATGCAGCTTCAATGATTGAGTGTTGAGTGGGCTGTTGACTATAATTCTCTGGCACATCCTCTACCACTTGGACGTCACGCCAGGTGGGACAACACAGCGCGAGTGCTGAGAATGATGCATGAGTATGGACTTCCGTGCAAGATACCACCATCACACTGGGTTCCCATCCTCCCAAAGCAAATGCTAATTGTGGCATATACTGACTGTGCAGATATGCACCGGCGGTGGCTTCCTTGGCTTCGGCGCAACTCGGTATGCTATGTAGTGCAACTGGCTGTCAGTCAAATAGGGTGATTCTGCTTGGTTCCGCCTGGTGTTTCTGTCACAAGATTGGTGGATTTGTGAGAAGAGCCCCAAACGCTTCTTGAGCGATTGAAAAACTTGCATACCGCTCAGGCTCACAGGAATCCAGTAATAAGGCAGCAGACGCAGCCATCAACAGCATCCTCCTCCTGGAGGCTTACTAATGCAACGCTCAGCTATTTGTCAGGGTGAGATGGTGGCAATTGGAGTACCTGCAGAAGGAGACGTGGTTGCTGAATTCTATATTGGGAGAGTAGCTGAGGTGTACGATCGGGGAGGTACCCTGTAGGGTCAGCTTCACCACTTTCAGAGAACCATTGAAAAGGATGCCAAACGTGTTAGGAAAATCTTGCAGAGGTAGATCAGTGGAGTGTGGAGGGACTGTGATTCCTCTGAAGCAAGCCAATGGCAAATTTGACAAGAGTCTCTGGAAATGCATTCTGACTTTTGTTTGCATGCATTCCCCTCGCACTATGGCTCTAGAGAACTTGGTCTACTGCACACTGATCCTGACGAGTTGCTGCGGGATAATAATACTCCCCGAGAAGTAGCAAGGTCCCCTGTACCTTCTAAAATAGGGCAGAAACAGAGAGCTAAGAGGATATCTGTGCAGCTGAGCAACACAACTATTGATGCTCTCTTGAAAACTCCTCTGGCAAAGAAGAGGCGTGTCGAGCGGGATGACATCTTTGTCAAAAATTACTGCATAAGATTGGCATCAAGAAGGTCATTGCGGTTGTTCGCCTGATTCCAATCATTCAAAATGTCGCCCGCCAAATTACCAGACTTTCTCTTATCACGTCAATGGCAATATGGGGGGCCCAGCAGCACACTGAGAGAAGGGTTGACATTGCCCCAAAGGATTTCGAAAAGTCAGTTGCTGCTTTGATCTCCTGAATTCAAATGCCCCAACAGGATTAAGCTCCTGGAGGAGCACAACAACACCTTTGCCACAGCTGAGGTATCGGCTGTCGACTCTCTTCGCAATGGTGGAGTTGAATTTCTGGACCTCTCACAATGCTCTTGTGGAGTTTGAGAAAATGTGGTCAACCAATTTCTCTAATCATGTCTTTATGAACGTCCAGAGTCGTGGTGACGCAAAGTGGAGGCTATGGAGGTCTTTCCCCAATCTATCAGCCAAGCAGCAATGGGGCCAATGTTTGCACTCGCTTTGAAAAACTGGGTGTAAGGACGCTCAAGAGGATGAGGAAGGTCAGGATGAGGATGGCAATGAGGATGGCAACTCCAACGAGGATGGCAACGAGCACAATTTCAAGACGTAAGGAGCATGGAAGTGAGCTTCTGAGCAAGTACTTCACAAATCTACAGTCTTGAAGTTGCCATGATCCAAGTCGTCATCTACCCCAAAGTCAATCTCATGGATCAGCACTCTGCCAGTGGTGTCCTCTCTTTCACTTGAATCACTGACATTCCCACACAACCCCTGCAGACTCGACGACGAAGTCATCCAAAAAACTGGACACTCTATGGTATGTTTGAATGATTGACACATTTTGGCTACTGAATTCCACTTTTTATCAACAGTTCCCTTGGTATGTTTAATCACGGACATGGTAACCAGTACACCTCCGCTCAACACATGCACCATTACACCAGCCCAACGACAACACCAACCAAGTTCACCCACCAGAGCTAAAAATCTGCCCCATTTTGAGTTTTACTCTGAAAAACCTTGCTATCGAGGGAAAGCAGCTCATTGGGCTATACATGAGGTACAAGAAGCAGCATCCTGAGGACGATGACCTCCCAATAATCAAAGACATGGACTCAGCTGAGTTGTACGAGCCGTGACTCAACCATGTGTTCCACAAGATTGCACTTCAAGTTTTGGTGAGTATTATCAACATGCAAACATCAACTCAGGGAGAAAGTGGCAGGAATGGCAATTGGCAGATAACCTGATGGTGCGGCGAGCCCAGAGCTCCCCTCCTTCGCTGGTCGCCACGGACCCTCAGCAAGTTGACGCAGGCATTTGTTGGTTTGTGCAATACATTGAGCCAATGCTTGCACACTACACCACCATGAACAATCACGGGGAATGGCGCTGGCAAGTCCACCAGTCGAAGCAGCGAGAAGTGGAGGGAGCGTGCAACAGGGTCTGCCAAGAGTCAAATTCTTATTTTATTTGAACCTATTTGCACAAGTCAATCCTAGGGTAGCTCCCTTATTTGCTCAAATGCGAATTGAGCGAATAGGGGCATCATTTGTCAAATACAAATGGAACCTACCTATTGGCAAATAGGCTGCTAGGCTTGGGCAAATATTTGTCAAATTTTGAGTGTAGTTATATGTCCCCCAACTCCTCCATCCAACATTGAAATTCTACCATAGTGAGGAACAGAACTTGCACCATAGTGACATACAGACCTTGAAAGTGCGCGATGGGGGCGCTGAATGCGGAGCCTCACCAGTTGCCCTAGCTTGTCCACCAATGTCTTCGCTTCGAGTCTGGTTACCCATTGAGCCTCCCGGACTGCAAGATCGAAGACGTTGGCACTCAGAGGGGGATCCATGCTACCACCGACCATGGAAGCTTCTCGACTGCCCTGGTGCCGTACTCGGTGGAACAGGGATGTGTGTGGAGCCATTAATATCCGACTGATTTTCATGTACTCCATCCAACCAGCACGGGGGATCGGCCGTGGATATTCAAGAAGGGGTTGTTTGTATGATGTTCTGGCTTTCTGTTTGCTATGAAAGTCCCAATTCGGGTGATCGGTCCAGCACCTCACGTTATTATAATAGAAAGGGGACTTTTGCTACCGTTTCCCAACGAAAGTTCATTGAGCTGGAACAATCCTCTTTGCAACGGTCAATGCCATCCCTCATCCCTATCCAACCTCTCCTCTTTCACAGCGTACTCCCAGTACTCCAATCGAGAGCCATAGTATCGTTCCGACCGATACCCGTTCTCCACCTGTGCCGCGACTCCAAACAGACGCTCGTGTCCCCCGTGCCATCCGTCGTAGTTTTGCAACGGGCGGATCTCGTTGTAAAACATGGTGGCATGTGGAGTCGGGAATGTGGGCGGGTGGTTGAAGTGGTGTTGTGGTGGCAATGTCGGCCTGGGGTTGCGATGGTCTTGAGGTGGCATCGCGCGCAGTTCACGTCCGAACGTTAGGCGGGCGTGGGTTGAGTCGATTGGGTCCCTCGCAGGGAACGTTAGAGCCGGAAAGTTTTCGGTATCGCGCGGTGCTAAAGAACTCACCGTACCGCTCTCGGTCGATTTGGGGACCGTATCTGTGGGATCTGGTTTGTCCCCAAGCTGTGGTAAGCTCACGTTGGGCTTTTGGGCTGTCAATTCCGTGAGTAGTTTCGAATCTGGATCCACTTCCATTTGGGTGGGCGAGCTGGATTCGCTCGAGCTGGTTTCATAGTTGAATAGCGATCGCTCGAGTTTCCGCAGTGCGGGACGTGCGAATTGAGATGATTTTCCCCTCCATTCCAGCTTCCGATAGAGTTCGTGGGCATCGTTGTAACTGATGGCATACCCAAACGCGCTGAGGAGATGAAAGTACTGCGTTTTGTGTGAAAGTGAGTGTTACAATAACCTATTGATTCATTTTTTCCCCTCACCTCTCTGGATACCAGATTGCATAAGCCAAAGAGCCCCAGCATCCTAGGCAACCCATCGCAGTCGGTCTTCCTGCAGCGAAGCATCGTCCCAATCCCTCCAATCACAGATCCGACCCGCTTGCTCGTATCGTATCGGGTCACGGCTTTGATCACCGAGTGCAGCACCGGCGCATCTCTACGAACGCTGCTCAACAAATCCTGGACGACCTCGCCGGGCTCAGAGTCCTCGATGATTGCGAGCTTCTGCTGGCGAACGGATTCGGATTGCGGCGAGTTCGAGAAGCCGGTTGAGTTTAGGGGAGCGTTCGGATTGGAGGGGCTCGCAAAGGGGGATCCAGGAAGGGACAAGCGCTCGGATTCCTTGTCGAGAGAGTTGAAAAAGATGGGTCGGAATTGCTGTGTGACGAGAGACTAGAAACCAGGGCATTCTTCTTAAACGGGCGGACTCACAGGAGTTGTGATTGGGTTACCATTGCACCATCATCACGAGACAGTATCCCGACGAGCTGGGATCGTGTCAGCCCAAAGTCTCTGCAGATGTCGTCGACGGATATTGATGGATCTGGCATGCGTTCAGGTGAGCGTGGTTGAGGGCGGAGTATGAATGACCCAGTAGCGTGCAACCCGAAGGCATTATTGCTGGAGTGATGGTTGAAAAATTTTAAAGGGTTCAGGTGATGGTCGGCATAGGACGGATGAACTTTACACGTCCAAGCCGATAGAACCGACCGAATGTCGTAAATTGGGAAAAGAGATGAAAATATAGATAGGGTTCAGACGGAGTGTCGCTCTCAGGAATATAGGATCTGCGTTACCAGCGTTGGAGAGGATTGTTCATCAACCACTGAATCACTCATTTTCTTGATTGCTTACCCGATTTGGAAAGTTCTACTCATTGCTCTTTTACAAATTTATAAGAAATTCTGATTTAGATTGGCGATAGCCCATTTCATTTTCAATCATGTTTCCTTTGGCATTTCCTGCCCTATGCAAGGGTCAGTTGTTTCTCAGTAAATCCAGTGAAGTTAGAGAATCAAATTATTTGCGACACCGAAAAAGCTGAAAACGGTTTACCCCGGTCCCTATCATCTTTTTCGGTCCCACTGGACAGCATTGCCGGAATCGCTGGCATGCCCGCTGTCACCTTCCCGACTATCATTTTCAGTTCCGTTCCGAGCAACGGGGCAAAGACCTCTTTCGGCTTCGCTGTTCCCGCAGATCGCTAGAATAGAAGGTCAGAACCATCGGAGGCCTTGCCCACGACTATTCGACAAGCCAGAGCGTAATGTTGTTGATTTATTATAAAAATGATATTATTATATGAAATCGGACAAACGGGAGTGCAAGAACAAAAAAGAAACCGCCCCAAATACAATTTTACCGCCCGAAGTAATAAAAATAAGATTCTCTTAAATAAGCAGCTCGAATAATCCCGCAAGAAATCAGATAAACTTCGTATAATCCCTTAATAGCCCGACGCTCAAGATCCCGTTCTTCATCCCCTCACTCACCCATTCCCTGACATCCTTCTCTCCATCCGCGTTCACAAACACACCCATCACATCATTCGCGGCGAGCGTATTTTCTGTAAACGCTCCGCACATGTACACCGCATCTTTGGCATCTGGAAGGAGCGTCATGGATTCATGATAAATCTAGGCGAAATTGTCAGTTTGCCTGTAAAGGACTTGCTTTGCTCCGACTTACAGGAACGTATGTAGCAGCGAGAGCAACGTCAATAAGATCCTGAAAGAAATTCTGTTCAGAAATTTTCATTTGGAGTTGTGATTTCAAGCTCACCGCCTTTGACTTGAATGAAGTCCGCATCTCATGCGTCCACGCCCCGCCATGGAAGCCCCGCCCCAGACGACATTTGCTCAGGGAAATGTATAGGCGCTCAAAAGTTTTCTCTCTCACTTCGCTGTCAGAAACGTCTCGGAGGAGCGTCCAGAGTAGCTGCCGTATTCCCGACTTGCTGCTTGAGATTGCTCCAAGGAACCTAGTACAATGCATCAGTATGGATTTCTGCATACAAGCACAAGTTGAAACTCACCGCTTCTCGCAGTCCCGGTCAAACTCGTTGAATAGCTCTTCGACTCGACGCAGATCGATGTCCAGACACATTGCGGCAGCTACTATGGAAGCATACCCGGTCCCACCATAGGATGACTGTCTGACCACGGCATCCTTGAAGAACGCCTTGATCGCACGCGCAGCGTTCAGGTCCTTCCGAACAGACAGAGTCGAGATCGGGTCCTCTGCGGCAGCACAAAAGTAGAACCTTGGGGAGGAGTAGTACTCTGAATCTTCAAAACCCGAAAAGTGAGAATAATTGAGTGTAGATAGAGTTTCGGGTGACACGGGAGTGATTCCTTTTGGAGTGGATTCTGTAGTCGAGGGAACGAACAAGGAGACGAGATTCGCCGCTTGGTCTCTGTAGACGTACTTGTTTAGGATGCCGGTTCGGGACAAAAGCGAGATGCCGAGCTTGAGATGATTGTGGATGTAGCCGGTGTAGGTTGGTTTTGGATTCACCGGATGAACTGGGTGAATGGTACTCAAGTACTGTGTTTGAGCCCTCCTAATCCTGTCGGGTCCGAACTCACCAGGATCGACTGCTGTGCTGGCAGCCGAATCAGTGGGCGAGGGGGGAGCACTTTCAGAGACGGTGGGCACGAGATCGTATTCATGGGCCTTTGAGGCGACAACATCGATGAGATCACCGAGGGCATGCAGCGAGATTCCAGTCGCCGCAGCGATCACGCGAGCAGAGGAAGCCTTGAAATTCTCATCGATGAGTTTGTCTGCCAGCTGCGGAATGGCAAGCAGGTCTGCAGTGGCTGAAGCGGTTGAGAGCGCCCAGGAAGCGACGGAGCGAGCAACGTTGATTGCAGGGGTCGACGAAGGGAGAGAGGGCAGGGAGACGAGAGGGGAAGAGACTTGTTGTTTTTTGGCGACGATGGAGGGCGACAACGGGCCGAACAGCAGCTTTGATTTGAGCGACGGGGAAGAAACCTTGACCTTTGGAGAGGAGAGCGAGGGCGAGGGCCAAGGCCAGGCGGGCAGCAGGGCGGCAGGCGACAGCATTTAGTAGTGATGTCACACAGAAGGTTGCTGGGTGGGGAAGAATCGGCGAATGTACAATGACGCTGGTTGGTGATTGGGTGATTATTACAAATGTGAATATCATTTTCATGTGCAAGCGAGCAGGTCAGCTGACCGTGAGAGACGTGCCCGTGGACCGTTGATCTCAGGGGTTGCATCTGGAAGAGTTTGCTGAGGAGTGAGTTAGGGTGACATGAACTGATAATGAGGATAGAAAGAAAAAGATAAGAATGTACTCGGAATAAAAATGCGAAATGTTAAATGTTAAAGGGGATATCTGCTGTCAGAAATTATTTTCAGAGAATGTAAAGAGATGTTCCTGGACTCGATCAACCGCGGAGCGAACAAGCTCACCCCAACCTCACCCTTCCCGAGCGACTTCTATAACGAGAATGGCTCAGAGGCTCCACGGGACCGAAGGGCAACTCCACCATCAAGGTCGAACGATAAAGTTACAGACAGCAAAATCGACGGAAAAGAGCCATCGAGGACGCTTGATGTGCTCGTGAACAGTGTTCGACCGCGATGCTCCAGTCTTGTATTCGTTAGTGAAAGCAATGGCACGCTCCGACCTAAGCACGAGGTTCGGGTCCGCGGTTGGTGGGATGGTGGATGGAAGGAAAGAGTCAGTCAATAGACTCAATACTAGTCCAGCACAGGCCTATAGTGCACACAGAAATGAAAAAAGTTTCACCTTGGGGTGAGTCCATAAGTTCAATCAGATTAGCGGAGAAAGATCTCCGAAGTGCACTGAAAGCAGGGCAGATAGTAGTCAGAGGAAGCGATGAAGCAACTGGTAGAGGCTTCAGATTTCCATGATCTCAGCCTCCCATATGAACACAATTTGCGGGTCCGCGGTTGGTGGAATGAGTCCGCGGTTGGTGGGATGGTGGATGGAAGGAAAGAGTCAGTCAATAGACTCAATACTAGTCCAGCACAGGCCTATAGTGCACACAGAAATGAAAAAAGTTTCACCTTGGGGTGAGTCCATAAGTTCAATCAGATTAGCGGAGAAAGATCTCCGAAGTGCACTGAAAGCAGGGCAGATAGTAGTCAGAGGAAGCGATGAAGCAACTGGTAGAGGCTTCAGATTTCCATGATCTCAGCCTCCCATATGAACACCAAATTGTGTATCAAGTTCATCACAAATTGCAGGTCCTCTGTGCTTCTCGAAAGCACTACTTGACGCCTGTGGGTTCGGTCTAACTGGCTATCAGGACTCATTCAGAATACTCGATTTTCGCACTCAGCGGCAGGATAGTCATAAGAACAGCGCTTGGACTAAGTTATCCTCACTGCCAAAAGAGCCTTAGGGAAAGAGTTCCATTCAAATGAATCGATTGAAGGAGAGAGATAGAATTAAACCGCCCTTCGTTGAGGTTAATCCGTGTGACACAATAGAGCACATCAGAACCCACACCCACACAGAAACATCCACACTCCCATCAACACACCCCCACAAAAGAAGTAAAGGAAAAAGATCATCTGAAGAAGGTAAGTTTCTAATCTCGACAAAGGTCCGGTAATGGCCGAAAACTAGTGCAAGCCAATAAACCGCCTGCACACATCGAGCCCCCTCCTCCAACGAAAAAACCGTTAACCACAACAAAAAAAAGGCTTGAAATATCAACCCGTGCATGTTTAACCTCGCAAAGCACCTAATAAGGAAAGCAACTCGATCAAAACATAAACCCCAGCGGTTTACAAGCTTTCAGCCTTGGACCCGTCCGTAGGCGTCCTTGCTCCTCCAAGACCGCGTCCTCCATCCAAGCTTTTGGAAGCGTTTTGCGGCGACTGGGTGGGGTTATCGTAGAACGGCGCGTAGTGCGGTTCGTACCTCGCTCCAGAAGTCAGATTGTAAGTGTCGTAGCGTGATGGCGGTGGGTGAGCCCCGTAGTACTGAGACGGAAACCCGGTGGCGGTGGGCGGGTGTGGGTGCAGAGTCGCGGTTGGGGGATATGAGTGTCGAGGGTTGACGTAAACACCGGGGTAATGGACGGGGTAAGAGTGTAGATGGTGATGTGGGAATTCAGGCTTATCTGGGTAATGAGCCTCTTGTCGCGCTTGTGCTGCACATGTTTGACAAAAAAAAAAGAGATAGCGGAAGGATTTGATGAACTGAAATGAAAAAAACGAGAAGGTGTTCTTTTGCAGTTTGTGTACCAGTTTGGGGAGGTGGGTGCTGTGAACTTCCCAGGGTCGTAGGCGGAGCTTCGGATCTCGCTCCATAGTCCCCACTTGTCCCCCGAAGAGTTGAGGGTGGCCCACGAGACGTCCCAGCTGAACCCGAAGCTCCATAATCCCATCCTTGGGGCGGTCTTTGGGCACCTGTGTTTTCGTATGAACGCCAAGGTGGACGTGGGGAGTATGGGTGTGGTCCGACGATTCCAGGAGCCTGAGACGGCTGCTGTTGTGGCTGCTGGTGGGGATGGGGGTACATCCATGGTGGTCCGTATTCGGGCAGCGGTGGTCCCGGTGCGTAGTGCGAGTAACCATGTGCAGTCGGAGGCGGGAAACCACCGTATTCGGCCCAGTACCGATCCGGGTATGGCGGCCTGCTGAGGCTTGAGTACGCGGAAGGGGAAGCGTCGGGGGGGAAGCCGAACCATGATGGGTCGGGGTACTGGTGATACCCGGGGTGTCCGTGTGGTGGTGCGCCGCCGCGAGGGGGTATGCCAGGGTCATCCATGAGTGTGTCTTCCGAGTCCTTGGATGGTGGGGGCAAGGGGGTAGGAGACGAGGCCTGGTCGCCGTGCTCCGCCTCGAACCGCACTAGGAACTGCTCAAGCCGACGAAGAGCAGGGCGGCCAAAGAGATCTGTTTTACCCTTTTGCTCGAGCTCACGGGAGAAACGATGCGCAACGTTGTATGAAACAGTGTACCCGAAGCGACTCAGAAGGGTAAGGACCTAAAAGCGCAAAACGGTGTGTTTCTAAGGGAGCAGTTTCATAATTTGTTCTGGGTGGACGGGAACAAACCTCTTTTGGAACGGCATTGCTCAAGCCGAAAACACCAACGATCTTTCCAAGTGCATCGCACTTCTGTTGTCGACACCTTAACAGAGCGCCAACAGCACCGAGCATGGGTCCCACTCTGCCGTTAGCTTCGTACCGTGTAACAGTCCTGAGAACTTCGTGCAGCAATGGCGCCTTTTCCCGCAAGGTGTTGAGTAAGAGTCGGATGATGTCAGGAAAGTCCAGGTTGACCAGCCCCAGTTCTTGCTGCTTCCCTGCCGCCCCGGTCGTTCCTAGAGACGAAGATGCAGGCGACGGCCGTTCTGGAGAGCTGGAAGAAGTGGATGTGGGCGGAGGCCATTTGTAAGCGTCCACCGATGTCCCTGCAATCGAGAACGGGGAGTCGTCGCGAATAAGTCGGCGTGTTTCAAGCTCGATGCCGTGAATGAAGATGGGCTCGCATTCTTTGGCAAGCAGGTCCTGTTGATAGATCAAAGAGCAACAAGAAAAAAAATGTTGGAACCAATATTTTCCCAGAGACTACTTCTTTATGCGCAGAAAATCACCATCATGGTCTCATCTCTAGCGAGGATCGAAACGAGCTGCTGCTTTGTGATCGAGTAGGTTTTGCATATGTCTGGGACGGTGACTGCCGAAGTCGTCGGTGCAGCTCCAGCCCAGCTGGTAGTCATCCTCGGTTCTGCAGAACAGCAATATAAGGTTGGTGTGGCAGACAAAAGATCGAAAGTGAGTCAGCATATGAACGGATTCTCTTTTAAAAATTTCCAGAGACTCTGAGCATGAGGCTGGCGAGGAGGACAGGATACACGCGGATGTGCGGAGTGCGAAACAGGGTTGAGTGGGCACACGCCGAGAATGCACAAACAAACCAACCTTGTGAGCGAAACCAATCCTCTCTTAGCGTGGGCACTTTAGATCTAGACGCCGATCTGTTGACAGTGCCGGACCTAAATGGTGTGCCTGGGGCGATGTAAAGGGGAAAAGGAGCACGCGAGAGAAGGACTTTGCCAGCTCGGCAGCACCGAAGTCTCACTTCACGTGACACGTCTTGTCGTTCCGATCCCGAACCATGGATAAAGAGATCGATCGAGTTGGGCATCGGGATTCGGGCCTTCTTTGCCCCTCACCAATCGGCGTGCGGGGTGGCTTTCGTTTGTGCTGGTTCGAAGGAGAGAGGATATGGAGGGCAAAGTCGACGCCATACTTCCCTGTACAGGCGATGCCCTTCTGTTCAGGTGTGGTCAAAAAATTAAAATTAAATCTTCATTTTACATAGTGGCACTCCCAACACACAACGCAAAATACCGCACACCATTATCAGGTTCAGGACGGGGATTTTGATCAACAGCAACAGCAACTTGAATTTTTGTGGGGAGTGTCAATTTGAACCAACGTTATACTAATTTGAACCAAAAATTGTTGTTATCGAGTTGGGCTAAGAATAACGACAAAAAGAACAGAAACTGTTCGCTGTCCACAAAACACAGTGCTCTTTGTGAACAAAAGCAAACCGACGGCACTCAAAAAAATGAAACATGCAAAAACGAGCGGTCAGAACATCAACGACATCCAGCAGCATTAACCCTACGAAAAAAAGGTTCCCTTGTTCTCTTACCGCGCCGCACTCGATCCCAACAACCCACGCTCCTCCTCCAACACACTCCCGTTCCCTCTCCCGCCTCCCAGCCTCTCAAACGCAAACGCGCTCTCTCCAAAGTTGACATGCACCAAACACTCCCCGTCCTCTCCGACGGCGTCGCACCCCACCGCCGCAAACAGGTCCGCACGCTCCGTGTCCCCACGCGGCTCGACGACGCCCGAGAGGATCCCGCCCCACTCGCCGTTCTTTGTAAAGAACGTCTCGTTCGTCGCAGGGACAAAGCCCAGACCCACGACGTCGCCGGTCGTGAACCCGCCCACTGGGGACGTCTGGATGTTCTCCGGCGAGGCGAAGAGCGTGCCTGAGGACGACCATCCCAGAGTATGCTGACTTAGCCCGGGAGTGTTGTGCGGCTCATGCGAGTACATGTCCACGAGACCGAGGTGGAGTTCTGTGGAGGGCGGCTTGAGCAGCACGCGCACCTCGTAGTAGTAAACTTCGGAGGGGTTGATGAGGGGCGGGATAGCGGGGGTGAGGGAGGCGGTGGTCTGCACGCTTGCGCTTGAGAGCGAATCGTTGGATGCAAAGAGGCGGAGACGAGTGAGGGGGTATGTTGAGCGGACGGAGACGTGGCCTATTCTTGGGGTGAGGGTTAAGACGGTGCCTTCAGAGACGGTGGCGTAAGGTACGGTTTCGTCTGAGCGGAGGGTGTTCGTTTTTGCGCCGTTGGAGGTAATGACCCGGATGAGCTCGGAAATGGTTGGTGGTCCGTGCGAGAGGCCAGAGAACCAGCCTACTGCAGGAGCTGGGATGGGAGGGAGGGCGGATGGCGATAATGAGGGTGATGTCAGAGTGCTGGAGCCAACGAAGGCCATTTGCGGTGCTTGCGGCAAGTAGTGTGATTCGGGAAGTTGTGAAACTTGGATTGCATAGGCAAGCTGGCGATGTTCTTCGGCTTCAACCGCACGGCGGTTACGTCTTCTGCGCACATACGAGACAATGGCAGCAACGGCAGCGACAAGTAGAAGGAATCCTACACCAACTCCGATTAAAATGAAGATAGTGGTATTGGAAACGGCTGGTGAGTTGTATGTGGTTCCTCCGTTGTTCGATGTGCCGTTGCGAGAGGAGCTGGGTGTTGGTGCAACGCTTGGGGATGTGAAAGCGGTCATCTGAATGGTAGCAGTTGCAGGGCACGAAAAGGATCCAAAGTTGCGTGGGGCAGCGCTGACAAAATGACTGTGTGAGCGGTGTGAAAGATTACATATGGTCGACATACTTGCGATCGCAGATCGGAGTGTCATCTGTGCGGCAAGAGTAGGTCCAGTTTCCCGGGTCCCTGTTGTACACGGTGGAAAGCAGGTTATAGAAATCCGGGTCATAGGTTGCCAGGGTTGACTTTGCGCCGGGTTCGCCTGCATATCGAGGGACGCCGCAGCCGAAATAGATTCTCGAGCCTTCCGCCCAGAATTCCTCGACCTTGGTACGGGCGTAGTCGTCCTTCCATCTGACAGCGATGCTGCGATTGTATATGTCCAGCAGATTGGGCAGAAAGGTACTATTGAGCCGCTGCTGTCCTATCAGGTCTGTCGCGTGCCCAAATTCACTGTAGGGTAATACCAACAAGAGTTAATGGATTGTCCAATGTGTCCCCGCCAAATATCACTCCCATTGTCCCGTCCGTCCGACAATGTGGTGTCCTTCCTAGGAACTAACCATCTGGATCTTCCCCTTTCTTCCAATCCACACTGTTTTGCGGTGTGATTATTCCTCCCTCCCTCTCATTGTTACAAATCACCGAGAACCGCGACGAAAGTCTCTTTTTCTGTTTCGTGGTGTGATTCTTTCCCCCTTTCCATTTTGTCACTCTCTAAACGTACTGAAATGTAGTACCACCATCGCTGAACAACGACGATCTTTCGTTGATGAGGGCCACAGCAACGTCCCTAGTTCTGGAAGCAATAGACATGAACAGACCCGCAGCATCCCCGGGGCCATCATAGTTCTCCGGCATGTCCGAAATCTATTTTTCAAAGCAATGTCAGTAAGAGATTAAATGTTTTAGCGCTTGTATACAAACACACCAACTCGTTCTGAGCAAAGATGGAGACTCTAAAGTGTGAGTCGTGCAGCGAGTCGAGGACCGGTTGTCTGGTTGCGGCAGCTATGGCTTCGACCTGGAAGAAGGAGCGAAAGATGCCTTCCTGGGAGCAGTTGTTTGTAGCTAAGACAGGCACGCCGGAGGGGCCGAATACAAACATGGAGTAGTGTGAGGTGTTTGGCTGAAAGGAAGAAGCGAGCGAGTTGATGTTGCAGAGGACGGGGCAGGGTGGCAGCGGGATGTTTTGCTGAGCAGCGAGTTCCTGAGTTCGCAGGGTCGACTTTAGGTTGATGATTGCCTCAGGCGGGTCTGGCGGCCAGATGTCGTGCGACAGCGGGAGAGCGGGAGCGGTTGGCATTGGGGGTTGGGAGCGGGACGGCAGGTGGAGGTGGTGGGGATGTGTGCTGTGATTATGGTTATTATATATTAGTACGTCGCATGGGCTGTGGCTGTGTCGCTGTGGCTGGTAGCACTGGGTGGCTCGTTTCTCTGATCTCCCGCTGGTATTCGCTTTTGTTGTGCTCTGGTTACAGCTGGCTCTGTGTTGCAACTAGCACCAGCACCAGCACCAGCACCAGCACCAGCACCAGCACCAGCACTGCTGGCGGGCTCTCTTTTCTTTGGTTGCGGTGTGTGTCGCTGTAGCGCTGCAACCCAGTGCTGTGCGCTACATCTGCTCTCACTACTCTCTCAACGTGAGTCTGCTGTTCTCCTAAAAATGTCTTTCTCAACGCAAAATCAGCCATCAATTGCCCGCCTGCTCGACTGGCCCCAATCTCATCTCGACCCGATCTCTGCTATCAACGCTTTTTTGCTCGACGTCGAACGCTCGAATTGCTCCTCGTCACTCGAAAAGAAGATCTCGCTCAAACATGTGTCGCAGATCACCACTACCCTCCCCGTCCGTGTCTTCAAACCACCGTCCCTCAAAGTCGACCAGTTGAAAAAAAACCTCGTTCCCCCACAATCCCCTCTAAACCCAACAATTCTCCCTTCGAATCCGCCCGCCAGGAGACCGGTGACCTACGGTGACATCGTCGCTCGTAGTAGTACTCCCGCCGCCACCGTCACTGTTTCACCGTCCCGGAAGCGCAACCGCGACGGTTCAAAAAAGATTCCACCTCCTCCCCACCCCGACTCCCACAAGGACATCCAACCACCCCAACCGCCATCATCCGTCGCAAGCCCTTCCCAGCAGTACCAATACGACTCCGACTCCACTGCCGTAGCGCACGAGCCTCCTCTCGCCCCCCCCAAACCGCCCAAGAACCGCAAAAAGCCCAAACTCGCCGCTTCGGCTTCTGCGCAGACTCCAGCCCGTTCCCGCGGCGTCTGGGTCTTCCCGGGCCTCTGCGCACACTACGCCTTCAACAACACCTGCCCGCGGGGTCCCTCCTGCCCAGACCCGCACGTCATTCCCGCCCTCAGACTCGGCGAACTCAAAACGTACCTCTGCAAAGCATACACCCACGCTTCGTGCCCGTACACTGACGAATCGTGCACGTATGCTCACGGCCGCAAGCTCTTGCCCTGCCCCAAGAAATTCTGCGCCCTGCCGAGCGGGTGCGATAAACCAGAGGGAACGTGCTTTTACTCGCATGAAGAGAGGTTCTCTGAGGCCAGACTGAGCGATCTGCAGGCCGAACATTGGTGGAAGGAGACCTGCAGGGTCGAGGGCGGGGGCAGAGTCGACAAGGCGAAAATGCACAACGCAGTGAGAAAGTATAGAGTAGAACACCAGCTTAAGTGGGTCGGATGGTTGGAAGGGAAACAGAAAGAGAAAATGGGAAAGCAGGCCGGGGCGATAGCACAGGGCCTTGTGACAAGTGGACAGGGGACGAATACAATGGGACAGAGAATGGGGACTATGGGGCATGGGACGGTGACGACTGACTCTTCGCTGGTGGACCTGGCAAAGATGTTGAGCCAGATCCCGGGAATGTCGAGCGCTCTAAAGTCGGTCAGTGAAGGAAAATTTGTCGAGAAACTGAAAGGGTAGTTGTTGAGGACTTATTTATAGCCTTGCCTTGAGCACAACAAATGTATTGTGAAAGAGAGTGTGACCATCAACAACACTAACTATTAGTTACAAGGAAACGAGTTTTGTTATGGTTATTTAACATTTAAGTTGAATGTTGTGTTATTTGTTAAAGAATTATCTCTGGGGACGTTTGAGCTGAAAACTTTCCGGGTGAACAGTAAAAGATGACTTTGTAGAGATAAGTCCACATGGAGACCTCAGGTTCTGAGTCTTCTTCAATCTTGTTGTATAGAGTCTTTGTCATCGAGGATCCTATAAATAGTCCTCCCGAATACATAGAAAGCAACTTTGTTGAGATTGTGTAAATATCTGAGGATGCAGTACATATTTTCTGACGTTATCTATGTGTAAATACATAAACCTATTAGATACACGATTAGTCATCGAATTGCTTAGTTTATACATAAAATAGGTTTGCATCAATTATGAATAAGCGAGCAGTTCTTACGCTTTTAATTTGTAAACTAAAGAAGGATGAAAATGAGGTAGAACAATATTTCTAATTTTGCCATAGTACCAGCTTTTATATCGATACCGTATTGATCTTCAGAACCACGACAATCAATTACTGGTGTAGTAACATCAAGCTCGTATAACTAATGTAATACTTCTGCTAAACGAGCTACTTCAGTTGGTATAAAAAATAAAACCATTGCTTTAACGACCACCGTCATCCATTGCAAGTATAGCTAAAGCTAAAGGATTAAGATAGTTACAATAAGAATAAAATAATAATCTGGCTGGTATGGGTTGTGCGCAATTTATGCAGAAAAGTGTGACTCCTGCGAAAGCCTCCTAGGTTGGGCTGTATATGCCCGTCTTAATCAAGCAAGCGGCAACTATTATATAATCGTATTTAGCAGCTGCTAGTTGTTGGTCTAAATCTAGGTTTGCTATTGCAGGAATACTAGAAATTCCTGACTGGGAGTTTGAAGTTTTAACGTTAGGATGACCATCTATGATGGTATTTTCATGGTTTTCTGGTTATTTCTTTGGCTATGCTAGTGAAAACAGTCAACAAAGTTACCTTATTTTTTGACCATCGGTATTGCATAACATCGCTACAGACTGGGTCACTGGTAGGTGCCTGAAATGGTGCTTAATGTACAGTCGGACTTTTCCTGGTATTCCGTACCCAGGGAGTGGAATCCTAGTATATATGGATATATATATTCAGATAAGATGGATGCCAGTTTACGAGGGTGATGATATAACTAATATAAATTAAATGAATAGAAGGAAATAGGCTATTAAAAACCAAGGGCTTCTCCTGGCAGCGGTAGGGCGTGTTTAGCTGTACTTTAGCTATCACAACAGCTCCAGGTTCCGTCTCTTGGCCCAGTACCTGTTCTCCCAGGTGTGTATATGCCTAATACTCCGACAGGCTGTACACTACACCCAAGCTGGTCAGGCAACCAGGGAATGCTGTGGTCAAAGACATTGGTCACATCAACTCCTATATTCAAGTGAACAGTGCATGTGGGCATACCTGTGGTCAAAGACATTGGTCACATCAACTCAAGAGACCAAGCCACACCACATTCCCCACTAAATGCCAAGATCACTCCACACAGGACCTGCCAAACATGGATATAAATACATGAAATACAAGTCCATAAATAAGAATGAAGAGGGATTGACAAAAAAACTCTCAGGTCAAAGAGAAAAAAGACAACCCAAAGGATAACCCATATAGCAAACAGTCTGATATGCTAGTTTTTAACATAGGCTTAGAGAGATCTGTAATAAAGTAGATTAAAGAATATGATGGCGCCAAATGGGTCTAACAGATCATACATAATTTAGATAAGTTGAATGTAGTTAAATCATATAGGCTGACCATCGGGAGGATGCCTAATCAATAATAATATACACTAGCCGTAGGGTAGTCGATTTCTAAGTAACCGATACCGTATGTTATTTTTAATATTACGATGGTGCGGAATTTATGGGGTCAATTCAATGAATTATATGATTAGGGTACAATTTAGACTTATCGACCAATTGTGAATTGGTTAACTAATATTCCGTATTGAATTATACTTAGATAAATAGTAAATTTATATTCATATAAGTATAATAAATAAATAAGAAGTTAATAATATGGGCCTTATAAAGGGAAGCTGGAAATGTAAATAGGGAAGGTAGAGCTTAGCAAGATTAGAAGTAGGAAAGGAAGTTATCGGTAGATCACGCAGTGCACCCACAGATGGTAATCTCACGGTGTGTGGGTAAATATCTAAGGTAATAGGGATATCATAATTGGATATCTAGATTAATATACTAAGCTATTGCTTGGTATACTTTTATTATTTATCTTTTTATTTAATAATATTTTATATTCGATACCCCGACTATACTTATATGTTCCAATATAAAACGACATATGCAGATGGTACTTATTTAGTTCAGGTATAAATATACTAAAGAAAATTACTTAATAGACTATATTATCTATACTACAGTGGTCCCTGAGTTTACAAAGGGCACTATATCTTAATATTTATATAATTATGCCGATTTAGATAGCTAGATTTCCATAGTTATGAAATTGAGTATTGAAATATCGCTAAAATTATACCGTTAACACTGAATTATAATGCAGACAATCTAATGCTCTAACTATATTAAATTTGTAGTATATTTTTAATTTGCTTAGTTATACAATATTTAGCACTCCCTTATGCTGGTTATAATACACAAACAGAATATTACTATTTGTTAAAAAGAAAGTAATATCATTTCATTGCTATTATCTTAAAAGGTGTCCATATATCTACTGAGTCTTTTCCAAAAGCTGATTGTAACCTTTAGTGTTCTGCACTCTCCTCCAATTGGAATCTCACATGTTCTATTCATAAACAGAAATTTGAAGGAAAACAAGGACATAAGGC
The DNA here is from genome assembly GCA_025526935.1 of Cladochytrium replicatum. Classification (NCBI taxonomy): domain Eukaryota; kingdom Fungi; phylum Chytridiomycota; class Chytridiomycetes; order Cladochytriales; family Cladochytriaceae; genus Cladochytrium; species Cladochytrium replicatum. The sequence goes on along the minus strand of JAHLKD010000060.1, from coordinate 54,861 downwards.
ATAGAGACTCAACTCACAAAACTCACAATTAGCAAGCATACAAAAAACATAAACGCAAAAACTTGCCATAAAAATAGAGACTTTAACGTGATCCCTCTGTTCTGGAGTCCTACGCAGGAGCCAACACTTTCAGTAGTGGTGCAAGCACTGGAAACGGCAAAGGCGCACCAACTCCAAATCTTGGGAATGTTGCACTGGCAACGGTAATCTACACTGATGGCACAAACAGGAGAAAGGACCGTTTCTGCTTCAACTGTGGTCTGGCCACATGAAGAAGGATTGGCAGGATCCACAAGATTGCTGAGTTCAATAGCAAATCCCAATTTTTATTTAGTCAATTCTCCCATCTTTCTCCAATCTGTTTAGTTCTGCTTTTTTCCTTCTCTGCATCTTGTCAACTATCCCCTCTTCTGATCTTACCCCTGGCTTCTTCTCTAATAGTGAAGGCACATCCTCCACCAGTCTAACCTTCACACCAACCTCTCTATAGGTCCTCTTTGCGGTCTGTGGCCTAATCTTACTCGCATAAGACCCCCCTGACAGCTTTTTGGGCAGAGAGTGTAGCCACCTCACTCCCACCAACTGCAGAAATTCCCGCATCGCCACAAAATTCCTCATCCCCCTCCAACTTGCATCCGAAAACACCATCAACATGAACATCTACTCTTCCATCTTGACGTCTTCGCCACTCCAAATTTGACCACGGCGATTTCTCTATCCCGAGATCATCAAACTCAAGCGTCTCTGCTAACCATTGACCCCTTCTCCAACGCCTTCAACGGAGACCTGTCGAACCACAACATCATCCTCATTCTCCTCCTCAGGATTCATCAACTGCCCCATCAAATTTGCTGGCCTCCTCGGTCCTTTGTCCCATTTGTTTCGCTGATCGTTCAACATTGATACCGCTATCTCCATCGTGTCAGCCCTCGGATTGTCAGGATCATCTCTGAACACAAGCCTTGCCATTCTTTTCCTGTTATCAGTTAGTATTTAACCGCAAGGGTCCATGGCCTTCCCAGCAGCATATCCGTCTTATTTTTCGAGAAACAAACACCAAGCACTCCCTTTCAATCTTACTGACCCTAATCGGGACCACAACTCCAGACATTGACCTGCCACATTTGTGTCGACCATCAACTTACAGTGTCTCGCACATGACATTGATCTCTGATCCTTCATCCACCACTGCCTCCAACTTAACCCCATTGTTCACATCTACTTCCAACCTGATGTATCTACCAGCAATTAACTGCTTATACCTGTTGTCTCCATTCTTCAAGAAGAATCCCTCTGGTTCGTAAGCTCCCATCTCGTATACCACCAGTGCCATGATAGGAGAAAGATTGTGTCAGGATCATGGGACAGAACAGTGAGGGTGTGATCAGTGACAACAGGAGAGCAGCTGATGGAGCTCTAGGGTCACAATGATTCAGTTCAGTCAGTAGCATGGTCACGTGACAGGACAAAGATTGTGTCAGGATCATGGGACAGAACAGTGAAGGTGTGGTCTGCGACAACAGGAGAGCAGCTGATGAAGCTCGAGGGTCACTGTCAGGTCGTGTATGTCCGGGGACCTGCCAGGTCACTTCAGGTAGGAGCTCCGGACCCGCAGTTACCGAAACCAGTACCTGACCCTGACCCTGTCTGTTTTGCGTTTTAACTTGAACTAGAAGAAGGTAAAACAAAATCTCAATTGTGTCTTCTTGGAAGCGTCAGTGTGGACAGAAAGTGCAGCTCTAGAGGTATGATGTGGATAGGAAAAGTTTGTTACAAAACTTCAATTGTCATCTTGGAAAGTGTCTGGGTGGACAGAAAATAAAAAGGCCTCCTTCTATTTTTTCTTATGAGATCAGGTTTTAAACTAACCCTAAGGGTTTTGTTATGAGATCAGGTTTTAAACTAACCCTAAGGGTTTTGCATCTGGGATACCCAACCCGGTGGACAGAAAATAAAAAGGCCTCCTTCTATTTTTTCTTATGAGATCAGGTTTTAAACTAACCCTAAGGGTTTTGCATCTGGGATACCCAACCCGGATCCGACCAGAAAAACCTTCCTGAAAACCCGCCTATCGGATCAGGTACATTTTGTCAATGTACCTAAACCCAACGTGGAAGACCCGAAAACCCGCCGATCCTTAGCACTGGCCAGATGGAAGAGGAGATATTGGACTTAATATCAGGAGAGGGGGAATGAAGTCGTCGGTGGAAGAGGACAGGAGGACAAAAGCTGGAAATGGAATTTTGACTGGGAGATCCAAGTCAAATTTGTCCAGGCACGTGCGGAGGTTTTAAAGAGGAGAAGAGAGTGATGTGTGACAATGTCGACAAATTGTGGAGCTGAAATGGAAGGAGGAGTGAGGAAGAAACTAGATGACAAGGGGAAGGGGAGGGATTCGAGAAATGGGTAAAGGAAAGGGTAAGAAACCAATTGGGGACTGGACAATGAAAAGAGGAAATTCTATTTTGCTAGTGATCTACAACAGTGAAGCTGATGGAAGTCTTTGACCTTTTGCTCGGAACGGAGTTGAAAATGACAGTCAGTGATGTGATAGTTTGTACTGTGTTTGCAGAGAGCATGTGATTCAATGCTGTAGATGAACTCACTACACTAAGTTCAACTCTCTGTTTCTGTCAGGCATGCCAACTATTCAGGCAATGCTGTCAACCGGGCTACGGAGAAAAAGAATTCTGACGGATCTAGTCAAGGGTAAGAAAGAGTCGGGTTTTTTTCTGGTTGACTCTCTAACGCGGACCCGACCCGGACCCACTGACCGTTACTGGCCACACAACATTCGTTCTCACCAAACTGGATCCTTCCCTCCCGTCAAGCCTGTGTCAGCCATCCACACTCTCGCTTTGAATGCTCAGTTGAATTGAATCACAATCAATTCATATTTGCTGTCCTGCCATCCTGAACCTCCACCTGTACTTGTCAGGGCCACCAGTACTGATGGCCCTGCAACAGAAGAAACCCCTTGACGAGCTCCTCCACCATCGGATATTTTCACAAAACCACTTCCATATAAGTTGTTTATCAAATATGGTAATACATTAGGATTAGTCAGTCAATCTTGTCTCAAGATAAAGAAAGACTGAACTAGTACATCCTGATTGTTTTGCTTAACAGCTCGGTCTACAACATTCACGTTGTTAAAGGACTGGGATGGTGTGTTGGATTATGAACGTTACAGGACTCTATTACAAAAGTCACTAAACAACCATACACATAACACACACTACATAACTGATGGACTGGAGACGTCCAGGAGTTCTCTATGCGGGATGCAGAGAGACCTGTCGGTTATAATTGTTAAGGCGATAACAATCGTTTGCCCAGGAAGAATAATATGTATTTATGATGGTGGAAACTTGTACTTATGTGTCTTCTATGTTGTTACCAAATACGGTACTATTACTTGTATTACACGTTACGTCATTCCAAAGGTTCTTTGTTCCCGGAGAGACCTGTCGGTTATAATTGTTAAGTTGAGAACAATCGTTTACTTGGGTTACTCGGGAAGACTAATATGTATTTATGATGGTGAGAACATGTACTTATGTGTCTTCTATGATGTTACCACATATAGTTATAGTAGTTAAATTACGGGTCATCAATCCAAGTGTATTCTTTGTTCTCAATTAGAAACAAAGAATCCATTGCCTGATTGAAGCGCTATTTAGTAATCAGAGTAAAATTTACTTATTGGGACAGTAGTTTATTAATCAAGCCACATCTTTATAAAAGGTACGCTCGATGGTTGAATGGCGTGCATGAGTCTCGATCGACTGTACTCAACCACAAAGTAATGGAGAATGCTGTGCTCCTACAATGCCGATTTACCACACTATTCAACAAAAGGACACTAATTTGTGCGTTCTGGAGTCTGGATTTCCAACACTCTGGATTGGAGATGAGTGGCAAATTGTCGACCGTCTCTCATATTAATTTGCACATTGCTGCTTCTACAAGACAGCAAGAAGCTTTCAGACCTCCACATGAGCAGTTCATTGAAAGTTTCAGCTCATTTATTGCACCTTCCAGACATACTTTCGATGTACCAAAAGTGGCAAACCAAATACCTTCAATCTCAGGGCTTGAACAGAATAATTGTTATCCCAGCATTAAATCCAGCCTTGCGCCCTCAACAGGAATAAGTTGCTGATTTTGAACGATGCCTCAACAAGGAATAGTTGGGTTTGGAACCATTGTTCAAAATCAGCAACTAACAGTTCGAACACTGAGCCAGTTGCCTGCAATTACATCAACTCCCCTGGTTAGTTATTCACCGGTTATTATCACTTACCAATATTTCACCCAGATTGTATCAAACGTAATTGGCAAAGTTCACCCTCATCTGTAGCCTGCGGAAAAATTGGATGAGAACGAGTCAATTTCCACAATGTCTATCCCCAGCTTCCTGCGCTGGTCACTGTAAGCGCAAGGATTGTAATCAAAACGAGCAGGTCTGTCTTCAAACGATTGAAGCTTAAAAATAATGAATGATATAATTAAAGTGATGTGTAAAACAGAGAAGATGATTGCAGCCGTAAGATGAATTCCTTAGCCAAGCACAAAAACGAGTGTCCTTAGACCTCAAAAGAGCAACTTAATACGTTCGAACTGCGAACTAACTTCACTCTTTTGAGGACGGGCTCGACAGAATATCATATTTATTTTCCAGATAATGAATTAATTAATTTTGTGGTAGCCATGGTGCGGGTGCCAATACTAACTTTATGAACCGCTATTTGACGCATCGTCCAAAAACGATTCACATTTGACAGATCAGTTAAGTAGCAGAATGTGATCCAGCTTAAAGTTGCAGCTAGCACCCACTAGAAGTCTCGACAAAACAAACTATACACGCAACAAATAGACGAGTAAAAAAGAAAATTATAGCAAAAGCATAGATAAAACGCATCCTCCGTCGGACAAAACCAACGGAAAACAGGGGAAAGAATAGAACAGTTTTTGAAGTCCCGGTGATGGACACGAAAACAAGATGCTTCTCTCAAATCGCAAGAGCAACAATGACGGCCGCAAAGCACGCAAAAGCAACTCCCGCAAACGAGCCAGCGCTTCTCGCGGCCACACTCGGAGCCGACGCTTTCGGCGATGGCGATGACGACGAAGTTGCTCCCGCGACTGCAGTGTTGGGCGTCTGCCCCGCAATCGTTTTCGCCCACTCAAAAGTGTCCGCGACGGCGTCGAGATCGGACTTGAACTCCGTTAGCGTGCCGCCCTGGCTATCGGGCCAGGTCATTCTGAAATCGCGAAGGGTGAACTCTTCCGGCTTCTTGTACTCGAATAGACCAAAGCCTTTGACTTTGGGGTAGACCGTGAAGAAGGTCGAATTGAGGAGCGATTGGCGCCACCAAGCTTGCTTGAGCCCGAGATTTCCTGCGCCGACTGCGATGGGAGTAGGAGGGGTGGTCCTGACGTCTTCAATGTGGAAGGCAGCGCTGAATTCCTGTGAGGGAAAGCCGCGAGAGAAGAAGGGGGGGTGAGATTGTTGTGATCAATTTTAGGGAAGCTAGGTGGGTTTGCAGTGGGAAGTTTACCGAGACAAAGAAAGGCTTGTTACGGCGGGTGCTGAATTGGTTGTAGAAATTGATTGGGTTGGTGGCATCAGGTTGACCAGGACCAAGGTAAACGCCGGTGATAATATCCGAGAACCGAGTTGCTGGAGGGAGAACGTTGGCGATCCAGGGGAAATCAATACCGTAGTAGTAGATGGAGAGTCCTACCCAGTCGACCTGCAATGCAATTGGTATGAACATCGGGCCAGCAGCTAGTTGATAAATAACTTACGAAGTCGTCACCAGGATAGTAAGGGTAGTAAGGTTCATCGAGAGCATCAAGCTGTCCATTACTGTTTGTGTCCATGTACAAAAAATCGGAAGAAGAAAGGGTAGCGCTAAATTGACCGCCTAGTCAAAAACCAAGTCAATACACAAAAGAGAATGGCGATTGAATGCAGCAAAAAGCATTTTTACCTGCGAAGGGGTAGCCTGCTGCAGAGTTGGGCGACCACAGCAGTGCAGTGTCGTTGGTCGCAGTATGGATAGCGGTGAACACCTTCTTCCAGGTTGCAATGTACGAAATGGGCTTCTGTCCGTAAATAGCCCATGATCCTGAAATGTCAAACATCCATAAAAACAATTGCAGTTGACATTGTTTTGCGGAACAAACCGTTCATCTCGGGGCAGAAACGAAGGAGCACTTTTCGACCCTCGGAGTTGAGCTTTTTGCACTGCTGGGCGAGTGCAGTAATGGAAGCATCGGTGACCTGGTCGAGGCCGTTGCGAGCGTAGACAGTCAGGAGGACCATAGCGTCTGTCGCGGAGGCGTTGAGCAAAAGCTGTATGGGAGCCTCTCCACCAGAATCTACAGGGAGGGGATTCAGATGATTATCCACAACCGTCATAAATTCGACAAACCGAGAGGAATGTTTTGGGCAAAGTGATAGAGCTATGGATTATTTGGGATCAGATGGATGCAACATAGAGTGGGGATTATGTCGAACCTTTAGATTGCGCCCAAGACGGGAGTTCAGACGAGCAGGGGTGTCGAAATCGGTTGCCTGGACACATCAAAGAAAAGCTTAGGATGATGTGGATTCGCAGTGAGCATTATTTTGTTTGGTACGTTTTCCTGGGTGTCGAGCCAAGCACCAAGATAGCGAATCCCAGTTGCGGGTTCTAGGGGAGCGAGTTTCGTGGCATCGAAGGGGATGACCGCCGGCTCCGTGTAGAGTGTTCTGGCCGCTGTTGTGGTAGTAACAGCCACAGGGCGCGACGTAGTTGTGGATTGTGCAGCAGCGGGGAGAGCAAAGGCCGCGACGGCGCCAGCGACAGCGACGAGCAGCGAGCGAGACCAAGACATTTTTGGACTTAGAGAGAGACAGAAGGATCGATTGGTTCTTCAGCGTGATAAGAGGCACCAGAAGGAATTTAAATTTATTTTTGGGATTATTTTAGATATTCTATTTTAAAAATTTGAGGCCGGCAATAATGCGGAATGCTGTAATGGCTGTGTAAATTCGAGTAATTCTCGAAATTTGATTGGCTGCAATGCTGGGCAGCACGTGAACACGTCGTGGTCGAGGTCTTGGCGGCTGGGCTTAAGTTCAAAATAGCATTTTAGTACTTGACGGCGAGTTGTTTGGTAGTGTTTTTGTTTTATGTTTAGAATGCGTGGTTATCATGAAAACATGGGGGAAAATGAACCATCCAGTGTTGCTATCTCTCAAATCATGCCCCGCCATCGTCGACTGTCTCTGCAGAATATCTCTGAAAAGTAGTTCCCATCCTGTCCGCCGTCTTTGTGATTTTCTTTCTCTCCTTCCTTCATCTCCATTCACCATCTCCCTAACGTCCGCCACCATCACCACCAGGTCCTGCTCCTGGACGCGTTTGTCCTCCTGCCTGTAGCTGAGTAGTCGCAGAACGAAGCGGCAGTCGTTGCCTCTGCCCTTGTCCTCCGCCGCCTGCTGTCCCAATCATCGCTCCCGTAGTCCCGTCGAAGGGCCGTCCTTGCTGCTGCTGTTGAGTTCCATATGCACTATCGAAGAGCTCCCAAAAGATCATCGGTACCGCACGACCTCCGTCCGCCAAAGTTCGAGTTACATCCACAAATCTACGAATGCTCCCTGCCATCCTATCCCAAAAAACAAAAACAGAAATCATTGACGCACAATCACAATTTTTAACTCTTTCGTCTCTCACCCGCAAACAAGCGATTTGACCCGTTCGACCGCATTATCACCCTCTAGTGCCAAAACAAGTGTCGGTCCTCCTTGCATCTGCAAAAGAACAAAATGGATTAAGTCACACAGAAATGTTCGCACTTCACTTTCAACCTACAGCTTTCTCAACGTTAACACCCTCGCCTTCTGCACCAACTGAAACCCCTCCATCTCGTCGCCCCGCCAACCCAATCCACTCACGTACAATCCCGTCGCTACACACCGCCATTCGCGCTGCAACCACTCTCAATCCACTGTCCCCACAAAGCACATCCAGTGCGTGGCCCCAGCCCTCCAAGTTCTTCTCCATAGCGCACTCTGCTGAAATCAGCATCGCTGCGCAGATCTCAGGTGCGGGAGGTTTGTCCGAAAGCGTGACAAGTTGGCGTGGATAGTACGGGAGATCCAGAGGCCGGCCTCGCTCTCCAACCCTGAAATACTACATCATGTCAAAAACAATAACATCCGAAGATGGGACAGGTGTGCCTACCTGACTTTGGTGATCCACTTCCCATCTCATGCGCATCGCTAATCCTTCCTGGAACATCGCATCCGTCTGCATCAACGCATGCCGGAAGCTCGGAGACACATACAGCCCTTCCCCAACAAACAAACGCTCTGAAATACCAGATACGCTTCCCCCCGAAACCATCCCCCCAAACATCTCTCCTGCCAAATTGATCGTTTCAGCATTCAGATTTTTTTCCGATATTCACGTTGGCACCTACCGATCACTTCGTTCCATCGACGCACGGGATTCTCTTCCCTACACACGCTCAATGCAATGACATGTCCACCCACCATCTCGCTCGCAAATCTCCCAACTTGCTCACCGCTATACACAGCCGATACCTTGGTCCCCGCGTGCCCAAACACCGGAAGATGGTAGTGCCGAACATGCACCCCTCCGTTCCCGTTCCCGACATACTCGTCCGCGCGCGTCCCCACGAGCTTCCGAGCAAGACTCGGCGTGACACGCGCAAGTTTGAGTCCGGTCAATATGAACCCTTCCTTCTGCGCACGGACAAGCAGTCGACCCAGGTGTCGAATCTGTTTAAACAAAACACGTGAGTATTCAACCATTCGCTCTAATGTTTAGTAACTAACCAGAGTTGGCTTGATCAGGCACAGAACGGATGTCAGCGGAGGTGGACTCGTCAATGTCCATGGTAGATGCGCGGTCCACGCACACCCACAATACTCAACGTGCTCCGGATACATGTTCAACTTGCTCCCAGCATCTTCGGCCGCAAACACTTCCCCAACAAGCTCTGAATCCTTAAAGAACGTGGTCATCATCCCAAAGGCACTCTCCGGACCGCGAGAAACCAAAACCCTCAATCCTCGCCTCTCGTCCCTCCCGAGCCTCACGTCCCCATCACGCATCCACCCGTTCCTTCCATTCAGCATACTTGGTTGCACCGGTGCGGTTGCCGAGGAGCGAGAAATTGCGTCGTAGGATTCCAGGTAAGAGTCTATGACACGTCGAGCTTCGACGTACCCGTTCAGCCCCTTTACCACCATCAACATCCATCCCTCTCGCTCCTCCTCTTCCTCGCATTGCTCCATCTCGCACCGGTATGCTGCTCCGAAAGCACGAGGAGCGAATACGCTCAGGCTCCCTTTCCAATTACAGTCCCCAACGTCATACGGAGTAAGCGTCTTCGCGTGTTCGAGACTGAGCTCCTCAATCACTTTAATACCGAGCACGCTCCACTTTCGCTCACGCACAAGCGCTCGAAGAATTCCAACACCAAAACTCTGCCGTGCGCAGACAAACACAGTGTGATGAGTGTTAGGAGCGCAATAGAATCCTCGTGCATGGTTAACTCGCGCCGCGACCCGCTCGAGTATCGGCATTCGCTTTGGAGAGTCCGATGCCGTCGAGCCTTCGCGCACGGGAGAAACTCGAGCGATGTCCTCAACATTTGCATTACGCAGCCGAGAACGCTCTGATTCGCTTAGGGCCCCGATTGCATCCCGTACAAAGTTGGACAGAGCGGTAGAAATAGCTTTTGCGCCAGAGACTGTAGCAGTTGGCGTTCGTTGGATCTCCATGACCAGGCTGCTTCGCTGCTGGAAACGGACATCTATGGGGTACACATTCATGTCCGGTCCACGTCGAGTCATGAAAACAAGCCTAAATCCCATTCGCTTCACAACCTCATCGATCAAGTCCGCATAAAGCGAGGTAGGGACCAGAGCTCCAATGTGAACTATCCAGCGGTCGCTTGGCGGCGGAGGAACATAAGCCGAAGGTGAAACGGAGACAGCGCGGCCAACCGAAGTCGCGGTAACCGCTGTTGATGCTTGGGCATAGGTTGGCGTTGTCGGAACCTGTACGGTATCTTCATGCCCCACGACTTCCATTTTTGAATCCTTGCGCTCGGATTCTGACAGGGGCGGTCCAGCATGTGTGGTTTGCGTGAAAAAGGATGGCCTTCCTGTAGCCCATGCTCCCGTTTTTCCACGATTCGGGGTGTTCGCCGTCACCGTAGTGCTCCCCCCACTATTTGACATCATTGTTACCGGATCCCGCAGTAACGAGCTCGCTGTTCTTGCTGTTGCGGTAACAGGAGAGGTGACCGAGGATGTTAACTTCACAGGTGTGTTTGGGGTGGAAGATTGGTTTATCTTTGTGGGTGATTCCAACTTCTCCTTATGTCCACTCCCGTGCATTCTCTTTTCAACGCTGGTGGTTGGCTTATGGGTTTGGATCGGATCAACCTTCTTGACTGTTAGCGAGACTTTCGCAGGTGAACATTCCTTCGTGTCGCCACCACCTGTCTTGCTATGGGCCATACTTTCATCTTCAGAAGCGGCTTTTGCTGAATAAGTACGATCCCTCGGAATTGGCGCTCTCTCGACTGGCGACGCTCCAATGTCACTGTCCTCGTCATTCTCATCCTGCTCATCAGCAATTTCTCCTTGCTGGCCCCGGCCCTCGTCAGTAACAGCCCCACCTTTGCCCTTCTTCTTCTTGTTCTTCTTATTTTTCTTCTTTCCCTTCTTCTTTTTCTTTTTCGCCGCAGATGATGCATCAAGGGTCGGCTGATCGTCATCATTATCTAGATGCTCCCCGCCCCTTTCCTTATCGACAAGCATGTTCAGTAAAGCCTCTCGCGATTGGGAACCTGCAGGCTTCTCCGCCTTCTTCGGTTCGATCGGGAATGCTGTGGTGAGGGCAGTACCCAACGATGACGCTGCAGCAGTCGTCGCCATGGTAATTGTGCGGAGAGCGGTAAGAAACGATGTACTAGTTGGTGTGGTGGGGGACTTGCGATTGCCATGATGAATTGGAGAGGGCGAGAGCTTCAACGAGTCCGTCGGGACGATTACCGCATTCGCTTCAGTTATCACCAAAGTGCGAGGGGTTCTCAACTCATCGACGATAAAATGCCCGGTACGATCGGCAACTTTCTCGTCAACATCACCAAGGGTCTCATGGCTGTCAGAACTGTCAATGGGGCCCCATTCAATCTTCACGTCCTTAGACTCGGAGGCAGCCTCAGAGGTCTCAGCAACAGGACTGGGTTGGGATTGCACATTACCAGAAGATGCATCGGCGACCTTAATCTTCTTACTCTTTCTGTTTCGGACTCTTTCTTGACGAGCTTTCTTCCCTCCACTCTTGATCACCAAATCTCCATCGCCCTGGCCTTCGGATTCCATCCCACTCTGCGTTCCCGTGTCCGAGACGGATCCGACGGTGCTGGTGCTGCTACATACGCTGGACGCTTTTCCAACGCTTGTAGCATGCACCTTTTCGACCAAGAGATGATCGAGAAGCTCGTCCGTGATGTTGGACGCCAACTCTGGTGACATGCTGGGTATGAAGCGGCCGAACGGTATTGAACGTTCAGAGAGTTCAAAGACGGGTTGCTGGATCACTAGGGCGGTTGGGAGAGACGCTGTTGTGGGGTAATAGAGGTTCGAAAAGGTGTTTTGGTTTGAACGAGGGGGAGTGAGGCCCTGGTCAACAAAGTCAGACACTTTCGCAAGCTCGGTGGCAAAGTCGAGCTGAGGAAGGGCCTCTTCTTCGTTTAGCAAGCGTGAAGGGGTTGTTGAGGAATTTTCAAACGGATCAAGAGGTGGGCGGGTTAGCCCAAGCGGTGGGTTTGGGATTGGTTGATCCAGCTTTTGACAGAGTCAAGTACTATTAGCCAGGCAAAATCAAAGCTGGAAATTCGCAAGAAGATACACACCTGGGTGGTGGGGTATAGATGGGGTGGTAGCAACGGTGATGAAGGTGATGAAGAGGATGAAGGATCTGAATGATCAGTCTCGGAGTGGTCTGTGGATGACTGATCTGGAGAAACGTTGCTGCGACTCAATCCGAATCTGATTCTGGACAGCAGTTTCTCTTTCTCAATATCAGATAGCCCAAAAGGCTGCTGGTGCTGTGATTGACGGGGAGTGTGTGATACAGATTGCAAAGATGGAGACGGAAGAGCGGTGGTGAGCTGGTCGTCTCTAGGCTTCAAGTTAAGTCTGGACAGCTTATATATAGAGCGGGCGAAGGGGATTCGAGCGATTGCCGGGATACCAGATGATTGGACAGGTGCATAAACAAATGGATTCCATCAGCACCACGCAGTACACATTAGCGCAAGGTTTCTCACAACAGCGGATCGCACTCCTCCGTCCCGGCCGGCTTACCTCGTTGCGCTCGCCATCGCCCCCGCCATCGCCGTCATGGCCATTACGGTCGCTCCCCGCCGTGCTGCTTCCCATTTCTGGGTGAAGTGTGTACGGCTCACGTGGACATTTATTCCAAAAATGGCAATGTGGGCGACCCATTTGTCCCCTTATGGCTATATTGCAGTGCATCCCCAAAGGCTTCCTGTTATGGCAAACAGGCGTTTAGTCTTCGTCCCAGTTCTTGTTCTCCTTGGCTTTGGGTCCTCCCGCGGGCTTGCTCATGATGATCTGAATAAAACACAATTCAGATCAAGATCAATATCGTAGAAAGGTTGAAATCAAACGGTCTGAATCTAACCTGGTCCACGCTCAAAACTGTCAGAGCAGCTTGCGTTGCGAGCTTGAGAGCCCACTTCTTAATGCTCAAGACATCCAGGATTCCCTTCTCGGAAGTGTCTAGAACACCATTGTCTTCGCTCTTTAAAATCAGAAGAATAGTTTAGGAGCCCACCCATCCCGCAGAATACTGCAGCTCACCTCGATGTTGACACCAGCGGCCAATTTCTCGTGCTGATGAGCGGCGTAGAGCTTCGATAGAACCTCCGTGCTCTAAACCAAATATAAGCACGCTAAGCAACGTTTGTTTCCAATTTTTTTGATTGCTTACATCCATTCCAGCGTTGTCGGCCAAAGTCCGGGGAACGACTTCCAGCGCTTCTGCGAATTTCTTGATGGAATACTGGTTCAACCCCGCCGTCTTATCACCGACAACCTGCAGACGCTTCGCAAGTTCGATCTCGAATGCACCCGCACCAGGCACAAGCCGCCCGTCCTTAGCGAGCGCCTTCACTACGTTCACCCCATCATCAATCGCACGCTCCAGGTCGTCGAGAAGGTTGGTCGTTCCACCGCGTACCACAATTGTCGCCGTCTTTGTTACTTCGTTCTCTAACAAATGGAGTTAGGATACGCCACCCCGTTGTCAGTTGCGGAAGCACCCTACCCTGGCGGAAAACTGTGCAGCGATCGCTACCAATCTCGACAGGCTCAACGACGTCGCAGTAACCCATCTCCTCCGGGGTTGGTGCGCCCTGAAATTATAGAGTTCTCTCAGCCTTGCTTCTACAATCTCCGACACAATCCGTATCTTACCAATCGGGCGAGCGCAGTGGCACCAGTGACACGGCACAACCGCCTCAGGTCAAACTTGCTAAGCACCTTCACTACCACCAAGCCGTAACGGTTGCAGAAGTGGAGCGCGAGCTCCCCGACACCACCACCAGAGACCACCACCTTGGCGCCAGAGTCCGCCACCTCCTTGATCGCCTTCTCAAGCTGTACTTCCTCACCCTTGGAAAACTCCTTCATCTCAGCCGCGTTGTGAATCAACACAGTGCCCTTGGTCTCCGTGGTCGAAATGTCAAGTGGGCAGGTGAATATCACGACCTTAGCTTTCATCGCGCGGGTGTGGTCCCCTTCTGGCTCTCGTCCAAACACCATTCCGCGTACAACCGAGGTGTCCGTGATCGATCCACCCAAGATCTTGACGACACGCACCGAGTCAACATTAAAAGTAGACGGAGGGTTTGGCATGACTTCCAGGCTCGCTTTGGTCACAACATCCACCAGCAAATCCTCGTAGCCATACTGCAACGAGATGAATTATTTCGAATTGACGATAGGAGAACGACATACTTGTTTAGAGGCCAGGACTGGGTTCAGAACCCTCCCGAGTGCCTTCGCGTTCGTCACGTCCTCAAGCGTCTCAACAACAAGCTCTTCCATAATTTCGTGTGCCTTCCTGCTCGCAATAGTGTAGCCCTCGATCACTTCACTTGGATGCAACCCCATCCGCAGCAAGCCCTCCGCCTGGTTCAAGAGCTCTCCAGCGAAAACAATCACAAAATTTGTGTTGTCGCCCATCTAAATTTGGAGCAAAGTTGTCAGACTGAAATATTCCTGAAATTAAGCGCGAGACATACACACCTCAGCTTCTTGTTGCTGTGACGCCATGACCAAAAGCTTGGCGGCAGGATGAACCACTTCGAGTTCCTTGATAATCGTAGCGGCATCGTTGGTCACAAATAGCTTCTCCAGGTGGTTGATCACCATTTTATTCCGACCTTGGGGAAGTCGTAAGAATCGGAATTGCGCCTAATTAAAGCATGTTAGGGTACCGTTCGGACCGAGTGAAGTGCGCACGATGGTCTGCAGCTCCCTCGTCGCGTCGATGTTCCTGTACACTGCCTCCTCGAGGCCTTGCTGGACCTACGATCGCACGCCTAGTGAGTTTTTTTGATTTGCAGAGCGGACGTGTAGCCTACCTTAGTGCCGTCCTTCAGCATCTGGCCCAGGCCTGTCTGCGGTACCCTCAGTGCCATCGTTGCGTTTCGTGTTGCTGATCTAAAGAAAAGTGCGCTTTGGCCAGTGCTGTGCCACGCTCACTTGAAATGGCCCCGCTGTGGGTCGTGCTGGCGGTTGCGTTGCTGCTGGAGCTGTTCACGAAAGTGTCGTACTCGACGATCGGAAACAGGGTAGGATCGCATTGCTATGCCTGCATGCCGTTGTTGGTGCGAACACTCTCATGGCTGACTTGGCACAGGCATACATGCTGTACAGACAAACGTTTAAAAAAGAAAAGGACGACGAGCTGAAGAAACGAAGAAAAGAGATTTTGGATATCAAGGGTGATTTGAGTAGGACAAGTGCTCAGGTATTCACATTCTCTCAAATGTGGTCGTGATCGTCGTCTTTTAACCCCCAATGCCCCGACAAAGGACGAATTCTCGAAATGGGCGAAACTAAGGCGGAAATTGGACAAACAAGTTGCTGAGTACGAAAAAGAATGTACGTCCGAAATTTTCATACAGAAAAGAGGTGAATGACCCTTCCACATGGCCATAGGCAAGTCGGGGTCAATGGATAAAGCGAAGTTCGAGGTCGCTGTTTCTTGGGGCCTGTGGGCTGCAATGCTATTCTTCCAAGCCGTGGTCATGCTAGCGTACAGAACAACAGCCATGTTTTACATCCCACTTGAATGGTCAGGTCCGCTCCATTGGATTCTTTCGTTTCCATTCGCCCCAAAAGGTTTGTCTATTCAAATGTTGGCTGACCCAAGAAACCTGAATCTTTGAAACTGCTTCAGGGAGTGTCAGTGTTGTGATGTGGGTGTATGTTGTGAGAAGTGTGATGCAGAGAGCGTTGGCGCGGGTCAAGTAAACAGTTGTTTTCGAGGCCCGCGAAACGTTAAGGTTCCCGTTTTAAAAAGACCAGTCTCATTTTTACAACCTCGACAAGCAAATAACGAACATCAACCCAAAACTGAACACCATCGCTTCCGTTTTTTTCAGGGAGACATTAAATAGAATGAGGTTGAAGTGGAAAGGGAGAGAGAGATCGGATAGGCGGGCCTGCCCAGAGAACCGAGATTCCTCCATCCTAACTTGGACGAGAGCGCGAACAGGAAACTACAAACCAACTACAGATAAAAATACGAGAACTCCTGTTGAACTTCATCCAGCTGTGTTTCGTCCAACGATCAGATCAACTAAAACAACTACAACTCCATGCGAGTAAGCATGCACATATTTGTCTGTTTTTCCGGGTGTACAAGAGGCAAACAACAACTAGTGGCTCGAACGAAAACGGAATTGTGCGGAAAAAAATAAAGTTAGCATGATAAATAGACTACTAAAGCAGGGAATAGAAGGAGATATGAAGGAAAAGAAATGTATCAATCTCATCTGAAAAGCTGGCGGCCTTTGGCAGTTTTCCGATAACAATCGCATAATGAGGAGTTAAACCACAGCAAACCGACCGGAAGGCATTCGAAGCTCTAAACTACAGTACTAAAAAATCATTCTCAAAGAAAACCCAAAATCCCACATCTAAGAACTTGGTCTACGCTTCAAGCGCATCAACCTTACCCGAACCACCAGAGTCAACAACGCTGCCGAATTTCCTCCTCAACCTCTCAATCTCTCTCGCCATCTCTTCAACCCGCTTCTCGAGCTCAGTGTACCGACCATGGCATACACATCCTGATTTTCCGGCAGGACAGTCAGAAGAATGATGGCGTCCTCCGTTTTGCACGATTGAACCATCCGGATCATCTTCCTCGACAATCTTCATCATCCCTTCCACCAACGAACTCGGATTGGGAACTGTTGGGGTTCCCGCTCCATCTACGCTCGCTCGTCCACTCAGCCCGCTCTTCGTTGCCGATGCCCAGGATCCGCCCAAGAACCCACGATTTGCGGAAGAAGCGGCAGCTCCACTATTCACGTTGCTGTTCCTTATCCCGACTCCGGACACAGCGGTGGTCCTGGTGCTCACCCCACCACTGTTTGCAACGACGCTGCTGCTCGTGCTTACACCAGATATGTTGCTTTTACGCCCTTCCTCGGATCTCAACCAACTCAGCCTACGGTCCGCAAAGTCGCTCATGGCACGTCTTAATCGCCGCGTCGTATTCTTGTGCGGAGGAGATGTCGTACCCGGCTTTGTTTGCATCGACTCGCGTTGGCGGGAACCGTTCGCCCCGCTGCGTATCTCATCATTGTCATCGCCCGACTCTATGTCGCTACTGCTACTTGTAGTCACACTAACTGTGTCCGATTGATCGCCGCACACACCGCACTGCTGTTTTTCGCTTGGGTTGCCGGTGAAACTTCTGCTACGTCTCCGGTCCGAGAAAAGCAGGCGTGGACCTGGTGTACGTCCTGTTAGCCAGGTACGCCCTTGATTAGCAGTTGTGGTTGTTTCAACGTGCGGGGAGAGGGCTAAGTTTTGTTTCTCCGCGGTGCATTCTCGGGTGCTGAGATCCGGGGTTTTGGCTCTTCCGTCCTTTAACAATCCACGAACGTACACAGCTCGATCTTCCTTCCCGTCACTTTGGGGGTCGAGGGCCAACGACTGTGTCCTCCGATGTTCACCTTGTACCCGTCCCAAAGGGCCTTCCTTCCGATCCCGAGAGTTGCTCCTCGCCAGCATTGTCACACCAAAAATTTGCATTCCTTTCTGCTCCACGCCTGACCGCATTCGTTGTCGTGGCTTCATACCAGCGAGTACGTCCTTCGCGAGTCCGTCACCCAGCAAGCCCAAGTGGTTATGAGGCTCATTCCCAGATCGGAGTCGCACGGAAGCAGTTTCCTCGGCTACTTCTTTTGAAGACGCCGTCGATTGCGCAAAGTCCTCGCCGAGCAATTGGAGAACCTTGCGCTCTCCTCCAGACTTCTGACGCACCATCATGATCAGGCCATCATCGTCATCATCGTCATCAGGGTCTTCTTCGACGCTAATTACCGCTTCTTCTACATGAATCCTGTATTCTGATTCGGACTCCTTCTCAGTGGCACTGGAGTTGTCCACACCAACAGTTGCACCGCGACTAGATGAAGACGTTGCACTGGCTGAAACTGCAATCTTTGGAGCAGGGAACGAAAAATAGTTTCCAAAAGACTTTGGGCCACTAGCGCCTCCACTGCTCGTTGTACTGCGCTCCCCATCCCTGGGACTGGTGATCTCCGCAATTCCTGCACTCAACGTTCCCGGAGTCGAAAAGAAGCGTCCACTTCCGGTCACGCCACCAAGTTCTGACCCGTCCGAAGACATCCGACGACGCCGATGCGCAGTTGGAAGGAAATGATCAGGTGTTTTCTCGGTACTTTTTTCAGCAGTATTTGCGTCGAATGCGCCGGCTTTGGGTATCGCAATCGTAAGTGACCGCTTATGCGCTATGGCGCGGGCCTCTGTTGATGATTGAGATATAGAGGATTCCGAGGAAATAGCAGGAAGGTGGGGCATGCTGCCTAGCATTAAACCGTGCTGCGATGGAGAGGTGACGGAAGACAACCCCGACGTGTTCGATTGTTGTTGATGTGCGTTGATAGCAGCCACATCGGTAGCGACCTGCAAGATATTTGGGGCTGACAATGCTCCACCAGAAACGACATAGATCACTGTGTTGCCACCG
This sequence comes from Cladochytrium replicatum, assembly GCA_025526935.1. Lineage (NCBI taxonomy): Eukaryota > Fungi > Chytridiomycota > Chytridiomycetes > Cladochytriales > Cladochytriaceae > Cladochytrium > Cladochytrium replicatum. The sequence goes on along the minus strand of JAHLKD010000060.1, from coordinate 36,496 downwards.
GTTCCTGCGCCGACGACGCTGTTCGCTCCTGATGTCTGGGGTGTGATGACATGTACAGTGGTGGTGTCCATGGGAACGGCACCTCCGGCCCTGTACATTCCCGTAATGACCGGAGTTGCACTTGTAACTCCGCTTGCGCCTCCAACATAGCGATAACCCCCATTTTCCTGCAGTGGAGACTGCCATCCGTAGCCGCTCTGCTCAGCGGCGGAAACGACGGATAGCGGAGAAAGCACTGATGGAGTATTTGCAAGTTGTGGGAATGGTTCACGCGAGTGTGATGCTGCCGCTGCGGCAATAGGGGAAACACTGACCAGCGGACTGGGCGACCGAATATTGTTGAGTATGCTCGACATTGGCGAGCCGACGATCTTTCGAACCGGCGAAGGATCGCGCGCCGATGACGTTGATGAACGACCAGGTGCACCCTCCAAACTCACAATCTCGCCAAGACGACCCTTTCCATCTCTTCGACGCATGCGTGAAAATATCCCAGCTTCTAAGTTATCATTGCTGTCTTCTGATGTACCAGAAACAACGCTGGGTCCGTTAGTGTTCGCATCCTTGAGGTTCTTGACCGACCCGCGGCGCCTCAAGATTGCACCCCATGCAGTAAACCATCTGGATTTTTGCTGTTGTGCCTTACTAGATGAAGTCATATCACTTAAAGAGGATGATGGTGGTGTTGGGGAGCTCGAACTTCTTCCCCGCCCAGTTTTAATTGATCGAATTTCGTCTTGTAACTCCCGTGGAAGAGAAGGAAATGCAAGAGTTGTTCGGGAGTTCGAATCCAGCTGCTTCTTGATGGCAACCATCCACTTGTGCTTTTGCTCAAGGTTATATGCGAGAATGGTCATTGATTTAGTCCGACCTTCCTCATTAACGTAATGGATCTGGAAACCGAGGCCGAATTCTTCAAGTCCAAAAATTTAAGTAATCGTCCGGGTCGATCGTCTTTGAAAACTTACCATCCCCGTCTAGATGACCGACGCTCTTCAAAGTGTTTCGCGAAATAAGAAGTTTTTCTACGACCCGATATTTGAAGTCCGACTTGTTGAACATTCTGTCGGCCCGAACTACAACCAATATCTTTTCGAGAAGATAGAACGCTCTCTCGCGGTGGAATCCGACTGTTTCGATCAACTTTAGGTTACCCTCCACCACAAGGTCGCCGTAGTGCTCTAATCCCGGACCCTATATCCCATGAACACATTCAGCCTAATCACAAAGAGTAGCGAGAAGAACCAACCTCCCAGCCCTCGATTTTTCGCATGAGCTGTCGTACAATGACCCGATTGTCCATTTTTCGCTTAGTTGTTTCAATGTGCTCGCCCAGATTAACCATCATCTTCAAGGCAGCATTAGTGTAAGAATAGTCCAGATGGTCTGTTGGGGTGTATCGAACCAGTTCCTACAAAAGGAGAGGTGAGGAAAGGATAGTTGTCATGCGTTGAATGCACTACCTTCAAGACCGAAACATAGCGTTGCTTTCGCTGGAGTGGCCGATGGAGCAGAGATACGACGTGAAGGATCATTGGCTGTGCGCTTTTTGCGGTGGTGTTCTATCGTTGTTTAGCAGATAACGTCAGAAGAATCTCGAAGTTGGAAAGCACAAATGCATACCTCCAAGAATCGATTGAGGTCAGGGTTTTGACTGTGTTTCGTTGCCATCTCAATTGATTCCGATAGGCCGAGGCAATACTGCTCGTAAACTTCCAAGAATCGCTCCTCCTGGTAATGCTGTTAAAGCGAGGTTGACACGACATGATATAGCAAGACGCACCAGACCGATAAAAACTTTCCCGATCTGCTGTTCGGAGGAGCGTTTTTGAAGGTTCTCGAGCCACAATTGCTGCACGAGGTCACGGTGAAGTTCCAGGACAGCCTCAATATTCTCAAACAATATGAGATGGTCATCTTCCGGCATCCAGGGCTGTGAGCGCACGGGCCCGACAAATTCCTGTTAAACATGTGAGAAAAATCTCCGAATCATTTCAAAAATTGTTTCTTACAAGATGGAAACGCTCCAACATGTCGAGAAAACCTTTCTCCATATCCAAGATTTCCTTGACAATCTTCTCTCTAGTGGGAACATTTACCGATTTTGCGATCTGCACCGAATCAATCAATCGATTTGAAGGCACGACAGGGATGCCGTGGACTTCTGAAGATGAAAGGACTTCTGAAGATGAAAGGACGGAAGCTGGGCCATCAAGCAAGTTGGTGGTGCTTGTGTTCTTGTCAACCATCTTGGAAATTGCTTCGTCGATCAATGCGTCACCATTGACAGCCGTATCGAAAAAGTTCGCCGAGTTACTTTTGTCGTGAAGGGTTGTCCCAGTGCTGTTCTTGTCAATGAAATTGTTGTGTGGAGTTGAGCCGAATCCCAGCTCCACCGGAGTTCTCCCGCCAAGGGTAAAGTGATAGCTCGCGCGATCAGAGTTTTCGAAGAAGTCGCGCATATCTGACACCCATTGGGGGGCATCACGGTAATCACCGTTTTGTTTGACAGGAGCAGGGAGAACGACGCTGGAAGGGATATCTGAGAGAGCGCTCGAGGTTGTTCGCGGAAACGTGTCGTTAGAAAGAACGCTTTCTCGTAGAGGGTCTCCGTTGGTCGAGTCCATATCTTCGAGACGGCGTCGGACGGATTCATCATCGGCACCGCCATTGGTGGTAGCATCACTGGCAGCCTGGCTGTTGGTCATAATGGTGTGCAGTCGGAGTCTCTCAATCTCCTCACTAGTGTTGGCAAACATTGTGTACTAATAATAGATGGAATTTTAAAACGATTGTCAGCAACGCAAGAAAAATTCTTTGACGTCTCAGTTGGACTTGATGAGCGCTTCGCGCTGCAGCTGTATTGTCGTCCTACACCCAATACATACATGGATTGTGTCACCGTCCCAGGCTGAGGATGCATCGACATCGGCTGTCATAGCGGGGGTGGTTGGGTAAGGATCGGTGTGGTTAGCAGGGAACCAGCCGACCTTGTTGTCAGCCTGGCCCTCCCACCAACCACCGCGAACCTTCCTGAGGACCCGAACAATGGTGCCCTCTCCGAACGAGAGCTCATCGTTGCGATCAGCAGAATAAGGAAACTTTGTGATTCTGAGGAGAAGGTTTTGAGGTCGAAGAAGAAAGTCCTCGTCGAGTTCAGAGGAATGGTCTGTAAGCGAGTCTTTTGTGAGTTGATTCGAATCTGGGGCCGGCACGTCAATCGTGTGTGGTGCGGAGGGGTTTCCGTAGTAGGTATTAAACCTGCGCAGACGGGTAATTGGAGGGCGAGCCGCGGCAGTAGGGCGTTCGAAAGGATCGATAATAGCAGTTTTAGGGCGGGACAGCGAGGACGCGGGAGTGTTTGTGGGCTGTCTGGGCAGGGGGGGGTCGTCGGGAAAGGCGAGCATATTTCAGAGGGAAGGGCAGGCGCGGAGGGGGGCAGGGCGGGGTAGCGTTGCTGAGGTTTATACTGAGAGGATTGAGGATTGCTGGGTGCAAGCCACGCACAGGCGCCGACGCGTGTTGGGGGAGACGCGTGCTGCGGAATCAGATGGGGGGCATGTGAGATGCGAGGGGGGGAGATTGAATAATGTATTAATGGAATGCAGATAAAGCACTGATTTTGTGAAGTTGGTTATTAGCACTGCTAAACGGAGCAGATCATGTATTTTGTTGAATTTTGAAAGAGTGAATTAAGGTGTGGGTTGTCTCACTAAGGCGCAAATTTGTTGCGGAGTTTGTTCCACAATTCGAGTGACTAGCATGGATGGTGATGCTGAGATCTCGATAACGCAAGGCGATGGCGAACACCACTCCACGGCAATCGAAAAGTCTTTCCATATTTTTGTGTCCTACAGAGTGAGAACCGATGGTGAGCATTCCGAATTCTCCAGGGGAACCCACACAATTTGATGCGTTCATTTTGAAGCTACCCTAGCGGAGCGTCTCACTGACAAGCTGCAGATCCAGCCGATCAAAGGCGAGGAGAGGGAAATCCTGCTCAAATGCTTCTTGGACCAACAGAGCCTTCGTCAGGTTGCGATCGCTTACATCCCCAACTTGCCGTTGTGGATCACTAATCACCAATGTGCCTGTAGGGAGAAGACTACATGACCCAGTTCCTTGACGCTCTGAAAAGCTCATGCCTCTTCCTCCCCATCATTTCGGAATCAAACATTGCATCAATGTACCACCTTACTGAAGGTGCTTCTGATAATGTGCTGATGGAGTGGGAAACCGCTCTCAATCTTTTCGACAACGGCCATATCGATATCATCCCTCTTCTTATTGGCTCATTGACCACCGAGGAGGGGGGGACCCAGGTCTACAAGCGCTTCAGCGCGTTCAACCTCAACTTGCTCCCTGAAGTCCATACCGCCCACGGGGGCGGAAAGATAACTGTCAGAGAGACTGTCGGGAAACTTCTCAGGCTCCAAGGGTTGTTTGTAAATCCGTCTGATCTTGCAGAGAAGCTAGCCGCTCTTGTGGATAAGTAAGTGCAGTGAAGCTGGGAAAGCACGCCACCGTTCGAAGTCTGCATTGTGAATTGAGGAGCTTCAGTGAAGAATCTAGGTGCTGTTTGACTTATTCTGTTCATTCCAGATTCTCAAAGGACGTATGGCCGAAACACCGTTCCAGCTGGCACAACCAGAAGCTCCTAGGTCCCGAGCCTTTCAGCGCCTGTGTTCAGTGTGGAGAGGATTACAAAGAGTCCGAAAATGTCGATGGCTCATGTCGATTCCATGCCCAGTGGAAGTACGTCTGTAGATGAAAACCAACGATGTTGCTTCCAGCTGATCTTTTGTGTAGCGGTGGAGGGGATATGCTTTATCCATGTTGCCGGGACAACGACGCAGGCTGCAAACGAGGCATTCACCGCAAACTGCACCACAACGACTACCCTTACTCTGCGCACGGGGAGTGGTCGAACGCGATAACAAGCTACATGAGCGAAGTTTGTATAATTCTCCGAATGTACATGCATCTTAAGTTTCTCATTCTCTTGAAAGTCTTTCTTGTACATCTCAGCGGACGACCACAACCTGACAATTTCGGGCACCGCCAACATCGAAGTCGGCATGGTGACTGAAACGCATCCGACGGACGCAGGCAAGGTGTTTATCAGCGGATGGGCGAACAACATTCGCAAAGGGCGGTGGTTCATGACCTTCAGCTCTGCGGACTTTGCTGGTGTCGACACAGAGAAACCTATCTTCCATCTAGCAAACGAGGAGGGCACCATGGCCTGGGCTAACTGGGTCCCGGAATCAAGCGAGCCCATGCTGATGGGAATTGAAGTACCTTCCTGAATTTCCCGGATTGCTCACCTCATTACTGATGTTAACTTGGTTTCAAGGTCTCGTGCACGACTCGTACATGTACGACACCTGCGACATCGCGCATCTTCATCCGCTGGCCGAAGCCCGATCAGCCCGCCCTGCCTAAAGTGACTTCAATCGTAGAGATTTCTAAACCGACCTTCGGAGAACGCCCTTCCACCGAACCCCACACCCTCCCTGGCCCATACGTCAAAGGACCGCTTCTCACCGTTCCGCGCAAACGCAATCCACAGGAGCCCAACGCATGGTCCACCTCCCGACTTCGCATGCAGCTCAAGTTTACCAACCAGGCACACACAAATCGCAACTGGGACTTTTTCATCGCGACCGTGGTCGTTGTGAACCCGACGGACAAACCTGTAGGCCTCCTCAGTGCGCGGTCGTGGTGGAAGCTCGCGCCGTCGGAAGAGGAGCGCGCTGAGGTTGTGAAGAAGAATGCTGGGAAGGGTGAAGACTGGGCCGAGGCGGATGAGACCGATGCGCGGGAGTCAAACGGGGACAATAATTCGGTGAAGAAGCTGCCTTTGCAGGTGCCTGCCTTTGGAACGATTACGTTGATGCTGCAGAGTATGGTAAAGGATTGTCCAGACGGGGACAAATTCTCGGACAATCGCATTGCGTGGATGGTGAGATTGTGTCCCATCGTGGTGGATTTCGAGGTCGAGGATCTCGATGGGAACAAGTGCGGTGTTGTGGCCGAGTTTCTGTGGTCGGGCGAGCTTATCAGTCAATCGTGGGCGAAATGGGACGAAAGTCAGCGGCCGGATGAACTACTGGTGATGATATGCGATAATGTGCCGTCGTGGGAGCGCGAGCGTGCACTTGTGAGGGAAGGGAAGAGCAACTACAACGACGAGGAGGAGTTGTACGGCGTCTCGTTTGGGAACAGATGGCTATCGATCACGACGCAAAAGTTGCGCCGAGCGGTTCTTCAAGCGGAGCGCCTGCGCGACGGAAAACCAAAGCTCCTTGCAGAAGATGGTTCGGAGGAGGAAGGGATTCCATCTGACGGACCTGACGATGGGTCGACCCCTTCAGCCATCAACGCTACGGAAGATATTCAGTACCGGTCTGAACATTTCAAGGGAGAGCTCTGGTATCTTATGGACCTCCCTGCGCGTCGTGTCTACGCGCTGAAGTTGGCGATGCACTCGTCAACTACTTCCTCGGTTGCTTTCTTCCCTATCGGACTTTATGGCGATGCAGCTCCACAGAAACAGCGGAAGGAAGAAAAGTCCAAGTACGAAAAGCTGATCAAGCGCCTTGTTGTTCCGATCCCGCAGGCAATACCACCGAATAACTCGCCGGAAGCGAGCATCGGTGCTATCCAGAACCAAGGTTTTGTGCCGTACGATACATTCGAACCCATTGCGGAGTTTAGTCCGGATCCAGCTGGTCGACAAAAGCAAGGCTGGGCGTTACCGTTCCGATACAAGGAGCAAGCGAAGGTCAAACTTGAGCCAAGGATTGTTCGTGAAGCGTTGGGGCCTCTAGATTCGACAAGCGCAGGCGCTACTCCGGAGATCGATCGTGCTCTTTTGGAAGAAACGGTGCGAAAGATTGTCAAGGAAGAATTTGAGCGAGCCGTGGAGCAGTTGAAAGAGGATGCTGCTAGTGCTAAGGAGAGCAATTCAGCCCAGTTCAGGAACTTGGAAAGTTTGGTTACAAGGCTGGGACAGAAGTTGCTGGGTGACAAATGGTAGTCTTTGCTTTGCGGTAGGTAGCCAGAGCAGCGGTACTCTTGCCATGTATTTGTTTCCTTAGTCTTCAAAGCGATTGGATTAATATAGTTCTCTTTTTTCCACATGGTTGGACTTCTCCCACTTTTCACAAGATAAACTGGATGACACTCAAAATTAGGTAGTAGAAAGGACTTCAGGGCGAAAAAAGGGGCAAGAATAACAGTGAAAAAACCTTCAACAACTACAAGTTCAGAGCTCGCCAGCGGCCTTCCAAGTACCAAAGATTCCGCCAGAGCTTAGAAGACCGCCAAAAAACATCCTGTAAACGAGCCAGAATCCCGTCTTCGAGATCCACCAAAATATAGGGACAGTATAGAACAAGCTCGTAAACATGAAAAGAATGATCAACCAGTCGTTCAAGCTGGGGTGCAGCTCGACGATCTCCGTGTTGCTCGCGAGTTTCTTCTCCTCAGAGCTTGTCGACGTTTGAGCTGATTCTTCGACGAGGGATCCAGTAGTGAAGAACCGAGCGAGCATCTCATCTTTCTCAAAGTACCTGTCCTGCAACCACTTTGTGAACGCATCCTTTCTGTCGTTGCTGACCGAGTCGGAATCGTAGGTAGTCAGTTTTCCGTCCGCATCAGTGAGACCAGGGATGGTTTCGATCGGGAAGGTACGGACGTGCATGTGCACACGTGGTGGTCGAGCACCTTCATGGAAGGTCTTGCCCATCATGTATACATAGTAGGGAACTTGGTCAGAAGAGAGACCCTCGTATCCAACGGTGACGTCTACGATATGCGTGCAAGCGTTGGGGAGAAGGTGCCCGATGCAGTGGAAGCTGCCGGTAGATTTCGGGAGCAGGGTATGTTTAGGGTGGCGAGGAATTCCATTCTTGGCGGCAAACGCTTTCGATTTTTCGACATTGTGTGGGGTGTTGAGAGTTCCTTCCGGGAAAATGAGAAGCCAGATTGGCAAGCCGTCCTTCTTTGCCAACTCGAGGTCTTTGGTAAAGACACGCTTGTCTTTGGCCCATTTGCCAGTGACGAAGAGGAACTCGAATACCCTCATTCCACTGCCAAAGATCGGGACGTTTTTGAGCCACTCTAGCATGATGATCTTCAAGTCCCCACCGCGAGACTTGTGCCAGGCGAACAACCACAGGTACCACCAGTCCGGATAAACCTGATGGTTCGAAATAAACAAAACCTGCATGATTTTAAGGCAGAGTGATCAGAATACAAGGCCTAATAATCATCCAAACGCCGGGTCATGGTAGCCAAGGCACACACACCCATCAGGTTAAGCTGGATTCAGTACCTTATCAGCGGCGGGAGTGTTAAGCCATTCGTGGTCGCCGGTGATCACCAGCTTGTTGTCGGCAAAGAGCCAGTTGAGCAAGACCAGACATGAGCCGTACGTGTGCTCGATCAGTCTAGCCAGGTAGCGGAACGCGCGGTGCGAGTGCAGAAGGGCCAGACAGGACACAAAGCCGAGCAGCGAGATAGCGAGGGCGAAAGCGGTGTGAATGATGTGAAAAGCGGTAGCTCTCGCCAGCACGGTGTTCCTGTCCATCGTGGCCATCGGTATAATATTGCAGGTTTCAGGTTCTTCACGCGTGGTGGGTCAACACCCAATTCTGGACGTGTCGAACTTTCGAGACTCGCTTGGGACACTCGATGCCCATACAGCCACCGAAGAAACAGGGAAAGACGGAGAGAACTCCCCAGGATGACCCGGGAGACCTTCCGTCGCGCAGAAACAGCGACCAAAAGAAGAGTATGTGATGTGCCACGCACAGGACCGTCTTTTTGGTCGGACTGACTGCTGCTCTGGACCTAATCTCAATTTGGTGAATCTCTTGCAGATCAAGCTTTGGCTGATTTCGAGCTGTCGCCAACCGCAAACAACACGCTCAAGCGTAAGCGTGGCAGCTACGAGGATCTGCTCGACGGTCGCCCCATCGACGACGACCAAGACTTGTCCGGACCATCTCATATCTTGCGATCCCTGCAAGACGACTCCGCAGATTACTTCAATGGAGTGGACATTCTTGCCGACGTTGAAGATTCGACGACAGAGAGAAGATCTAGGAGGAGAAGCAACGCATCACAAGACCCGCCCGTACGTCGTCGGAAACGTTTCACTGCCGAGGGTGTCGTCGTAAAATCTTCTCCACCGCCGCCTGACGCTGAAGAATCCGCGCATAAAAGACCTCTGCGAGAAGCAAAGCAAAGAGCGAGGGAACGCGTCAGCGATATCGAGAAACTCTACAAACGTGCTCCCCGTCGGTCTAGCCAAACTGCTGTCAACGATCCGATCCCTCCGAAACGAAGAAGGAGCGAGGCGGCTTCTGAAGAAATCCGAGTCCTAACTCCAAAAGTACAGAGGACTACCACGTCCAGGATGGCTGCCAGACGGCACAGCACGGATTCTTCCCGCGGATCGCCACCTCGCGTTCATGTCGAAATCGGGATGATCGAAGTAGCTGCTCAGAAGAGAGGAAAGGACAAGAGTGTTGCACTTGACCGGAACGGTTTTAGACTGAGCGATGCTGGAGATGTTGCTCTGAAACATTGGGCATGTTTGATTGAGCTCTGCCATTGAACTTTGTGGTTGCTCATATTCTGTTCTAGAAAGCGCAACATCCAAACATATGTTGCATATGTTACAACGTCAACACTCCTCCTACAGAACCTTTGCAAAAGCATCCTGCCAAACAATCCTCGCGAAAGGGTCGCATGGTAGCAAATGGTGCCGGATCCAGTTCTTCAGATTCTGACGACAGTGACGACGACGACGATATTCTTGTTTGCTCCGGGAGCGACTGCGCTACGACTGTCCACCGACAATGTTACGGACTCGAACGAAAAACCATTCAATTTCTTTGCGATCGATGCAACGCAGAAGATCCTGACTCGGCTCTCTGTGTCTTGTGCCCTTATCGTGACGGCGCATTGAAGCGGATAGGGAACTCGGACGACGACGGGTTCGTGCACCTTGTTTGTGCTCTTTGGATCAAAGAAGTCGGAGTGCAAGATCAGAAAAAGTGCGTCCCCCGCTTTTAAATCCTCATTGCTCATGCTTACCCAACCCCACATTTACAAGGATGGCTGGATTTGTGATGAATAACATCGATCAAAAGCGATGGACGGGGGTATTTTCGTTTTACATTCAAGTAGATGATTACACGACCTTGACGTCGTTTGTTTCGCAGGTCTGCAGCATTTGTTCGACCGAAGGGAATGCATCGTTTGGATGTAAGATTTCCTGCGACGCGCACGGATGCAAGAAGATGGTAACTCGATAGAGAATCTGCATCGTTTTCAAAAACTTGAAACTCTGTTCTTGTTGGAAAGGTTCATGTGTCGTGCGCTCAAAATTTTGACGTGTTGGAGGAAGTTGATGACGACCGAGTGTCCGATCCATTCTTCTCATACTGTCCTCAGCACGGATCGAAGGATACGCTTGTGGTATGTCAGCCAGCCGCTACAGGTCCATTTCCAGTGACCATTTCCGTTTACTTTCTCTTTAAAGCTCAATCGCTGGGCCAAGTGGGCTAATTCAAAATATGGTGTCCTCGAGCGAATTCGGTCGCATTATGAGTGGGACATTAAGGAGGAGCTGCCGATGTTTTCGGACTTTAGAGCACAAGCCGAGTCTGCCTATGCGACCCATGTGTATGCTTTTGCCCAAGCTACTCGAATGGTTAAGTCTTCATTTTACCGGGCTGCGAGCGAGGCTGCTTCAATCGAATCTCAGATTGCCAAATTGGCCAAGGAAATCGATGGAATTGAGACAGAAATGGAGCGAACAGAGAAATGTCAGAGCGTTTATGTCAAAGCTGTTGACGACCTTGCCCAGATTGTCATGCATATGGCAGATTTGCTTATCGTGGAGATGTCGAATGGTGCTTTTGAGAGCGTTAGTGAGGTAGTCAGAAAAGGCTTGCTTGGGAGCACTAAAGTCAGAAACGGGGAAGTAGACGAAGTGGCATGCCTGGAGGTGTTTCTTTGGGGAATTCAGAATGAAAAGTTGACATTCATGGATGGAACCGACGTAGGTGCCTTAAAACGGTCGGTTGCAAAAGTGGAGGCTGCGCTTTCTCAACAAAAGACGATACTTGGGGTCGTTAATGGGATTCAACCTCCGAAGAATGCGATTGCACCGGATATCAGTTTCAAAGAAGAACGGGCCAGAAAACAAATGCGCGGAAGAGGGGCTGGAGGAGGACGCGGAGCGTCCAGGGGGAGAGCACGCGGAAAAGGCGTTCGCGGACGCGGCGTGCGAAGGCAACAACGTGAAGTAGTGGTGGAAAGCCAGAACGTGAGAAGAAAGCGCAAATTATCAGATCCGAGTACCGAAGGCGAAGAAGAAGAAGAAGATCCAAAGTCAGAACCGGAGGACGCCCAACAACGTGATTGGACTCAGAATGCAATATTAAGAAGTCGAGGACGCGGGGGACACGGGAGAGGTGGCCGCAGATCTCACAAGCAGCGAAAAATTGTAGGCCTGTGCAAAGTCTGCTGGAAAGAGAGTTTTGCTTCAACAGGCTCGAGTGGGGCTGAGACTAACGGGGTAACTCTTCCAGATGGGGATAGGAACACTGATGTCTCTTCAGTCTCACTATCAAATGGCACCAACACAAGTGAGGCACACAATGGAAACCATGAAACCAACCTGAACGGCACTTTGCCGGAAAGCAATGGTGGTAATACCGATCTCGGCTCAGCACCGCATGATACTGCCCACGAGCTCATCGCATGCGGAGATTGTGGGAGCGTGTTCCATTGGGGATGCTTAGTTCCCCCGCTTACAACAACACCTGCCAGAGGATACGTCTGGCTTTGCGATGCCTGTATCCCTCGTATTGAAGAAGAGGAAGACACTAATGACGAGGACGCTACCAATGGAGGTGATGGGGAGGAGCACAGAAGCGGTGGAGAAGATGGCGATGAAGATAAAGGGAAGCGCAGGAGGAGCGATCGCGTCAGGAAGCAAGGGGCTATTTAAACAATGAGCGCTTTTTGGGATTCTACATTTTCCAAATATGAAAAGTGCCAACATACCCGTCCTGTCCCGTCCCCACGGTCTCAATGGCAATGGCTGAACACCTGCCCCACCCAAACCCAACCCAGAGCTACTGGCTGGACGGGAACGATCCCTTCGCAGGCTATCGCTCGACTCAGGACCTTCCCCAGTATGCAGACATTGGTTGGTTTCTCAAGGAGGTCCATCTGTTGCTGTTTGCTCACCAAACTAGTCATCTTGGGTTGCGGGATCACGGGTGCCAGCTTGGCTCATGCCCTCGCAAAAGCTACAGAATTAGATGATACACGTCCAACCATCCTTATCCTCGATGCGCGAGATCCTGCCGGGGGAGCCACTGGGCGAAATGGTGGACATTTGGGTCCGTCCACCTTCCAGCATTTCAGAGCTCGCGCAGCTCAGCTCTCGGAACAAGTTTGGCTGCGTCGAATGCTTTTCGAACAGAAATGTGCAAAAGATCTTCGCGAGTTGATCATCGCGGAAGGTTGGACAGAGTATGTGCAACTCGTTCAAAAGGGTACCGTCCAAGCATTCGACACTTTGGAGGAATTTCAAGAAGCCAAAATTGATGTCAAAGCGTATAAAGAAGCGCTGGCTAGGTTTTTTCCGGGTGAGAAAATGTTGGATGAGGGTTTGGAAGTCTGGGAGACCGAAAAGGCACAGAAGGTAAAGGAGTTTAGAGATGTTTTGATTTTGGCTGAAATCTTGCAGGAATTGTGCAGCACCCGATTTGTTGGTGCAATAATGAATCGTGGAGGAGCACAACTGTGGCCAGCACGACTTGTCTACAGTTTGGTTGGAAAGTCGCTCGAGTACCCATTTGTTAATTTGCAAACTCGCACTCTTGTTACTGGTGTCGAGCGGTCTCAAGGGAATTGCTGGAGCATATCTACGCATCGCGGTAGAGTCATATGTTCGAAAGTTGTGCACTGCACAAACGGATATGTGGCAACTCTGGTGCCCGAACTTCAGAAGAGAATATACCCAGTCCGTGGACAAGTTATGTCGGCAAAAGTCAATGATACTGAGACCCACGTGCCCCTACGCTTGTGGGATTTCGGAATGAACATGAACGAGGGTAAGTCGTTGTTCTCGTCCGAAGTGCAGCTACATACCTGGACTCACTAGAAAAATTTTAGGGCACGAATATATTGTTCAGAGAGCGTATAACGCAAATACAATTGTGTTTGGCGGATCTCGCTGGTCGTCACCGTCAAAGGAAGTCAACGAGTCAAACGATGCCCGGACGAACGTTGCAATCACTGATTCGCTCACTGCCATCCTGTCCACCACATTTGCTGGGCCGGGGAGCCGTGTAGCAGTTGACAAAGTTTGGACAGGCATCATGGGATTTAGCGAGGATGAGCAGCCATGGGTTGGTCCGATTGGACAAGAAGGGCAGTTTGTTGCGGCGGGTTATACAGGTCACGGTAGGGCATGATGATAGGTTCATTCTGAAAACCACTAGAATGTTTTCACTGCAGGGATGCCGAATGCGTTTGCATGTGCCGGAGTAGTAGCTGAGCAGGTTTTGGGACGCCCTGTAACCAATCCATATTTCCTTCCGGACATGATGCTCCCGTCATCTCGTCTCAAATGGGCGGCCCGGTTATCATCGACAATTCCTGCTCACCAAAGCACTCGATGGAAAAGCTTCTTGAAGATTGCGGGAGTGACCTTTCTTTGCGTGTTTGGTACCTACTGCGTCTCAAAATGGTGACGATCTGATATGCATATATTGCAATTGGTCGCGAAAATACATACATACCAGATATGGGGATAGCTAGCACCTGCGAAAGAAAGTTACTAAAATAAAGAATCGTCCTTTCGATCAGTATTTTTGGTGAAAACAAGTTGCTCCCGAAATTGTAATTAGTCGTTGACTCAGCGACTTTATCCACAACACTTCGCTCGGACAAAGTATGGGAGGGAGCGCTCTAAAGAACACTGAGACTCGGAGAATCCCCAGCACAGAGTATGATCGGTTCAAGGAGAGGGTTATCGAAATCGTTGCCAGCAAAACATCATATGATTTGATTGCCGTCCCGCTCTCGCTGAGATCCAAGGAGTCTCATGGCGATGTTGATGTGGTGGTCGCAAAAACTGGAGAAGATGGAAAGGAACAGATGGTTGTGACATGGAAGGATGCTATGTTAACTCTTAGGAAGGAATTCAATTCCGCAGAGGTTTTCACTAACAACGACGTTGTAAGCTTCGAGTTCCAGCAACACCAAGTCGACCTCATTCGCGTTCCCGCGAGATATTTTGAAAGCACTCGATTCTACTTTTCGTGGGGAGACATGTCCAACCTGATAGGACATGTAGCAAAGAGTTTAGGACTCACGTATGGCACCACGGGACTCTACCACGTCATGGTGGACGGGCGGTCCCCGTCCTTAGAGAAAGAGCACAGGAACGTTGGAACAGTCATGCTCACAGAGGATCCTGTAGAAGCGTTGACATTTCTCGGATATCCGGATCCGCAGACACTTCGAAATCCTGATCGATTTGATTCTCTCGAGGATATCTTCGCCTACGTCGCACATCCATCATCCGCCTTTCGCCCATGGATGTTTGGACGTCAGCATAACATTGATGGCGATTTAGTTCTGCGTGAAGAGACTGCCTCTCCAATGGAGACAAGACCCGGAATTCCGAATCGTACCACGAAGCGGAGGAAGAAAAGACCCAGCTTTCACAAATTCCTTGAATACGTTCAGACCATGCACGGGGATCTGTTGTCCCACGTCCATTCACCAGTCGTTTCGAGCCTCTCACACGCGCTCTTAGAAGCTTCACTTGAATCTGTTGATCGCCCAGATTCATTCATTCGGTTGGCACCTCCCACTTCCGATCAGTTTCGCTCCCATCACATATCAAAGGCCATCAGCCATTTCAACGGATGGGATTCGTACTGTGATCAGTATCGCAGCTATCTATTGATGGAGAAGGCAAACGAGAAAGTAAGACAGTGGAAGCTGATTGAGCTGATTAAGGAAGAATGGCTGCTAGATGGTCGGAACCTTGGCCAGTTTATGAATCTATTGAGGAGTGAGCTGGATTCTCGCGTGGTTGAACCTGACACTGACAACCAACAACGTGCACCAGACGGATGGATCGATATTTCATTAAAGTACCGGGATAAGGAATCGCTAGGAGTTTGGAAGTTCTGGGTTTTGAAGTGGGCGTCTTTAGATGAAGCCTTGGCAGATATTCGGCAGACTATGGACCAGCTATCTGATAAAACATCGAAATAGCTGGCTAAAGTTCGTTCTTCTAAATCTTATCCAGAATGTCTAGTTCTCGATGTTTTGCTTGATAAAACGTTGTGGTTCTAATGTGATCTTTTGTTACCAACGTTCGTCACAGTTAACACCTTCTATTGTGAATTGATCTGTGCTCAAATGAGTAAATTCTGGCAAGGCACAGTGTCGGTACCCTAAACAGCAAATCATAGGTAAGTATGGTTTTGTCTTGTGTTTGGTTAAGGCTATAGATTGGGAACTTAGTTTATTTTTTGTTTTGGGTTTACTAGTCCTGTATTTCTTCCCCCTCTTTACCTGTTCCTACATCGATGGTGTGCTTGTTTGGGTGTTTGGGTAACAGTAGACGGCATCTTGGGGAGTTCAACCTTGCTGCATTGGAACTGTGGAAGTTTGTGATTCCAGGCTAGTGTATGGGTGGGGCTACGGGTAGCTTGCTTTTCCTATATGTACCTTCTTTACCAGTAGAGGATGATCTACGCCAACTAAAAAAAAATTAAGAAAGATACAGCTTGTTCATCAGGAAAAACTTTGAAAATTTCAAAGCCTGAGTTTGCACACAGCCAAATGAGAAACGTGTCCCCCTGGGTCATCCTGCCTCTCGATCTTTGGCACCTCGAACAAAGCTGAGTGGAACAAGCAAGGCAACAGATCTGCACACATGACATTGATCACCAAGTTATTCACGCACTTCCGCATTCTCCTCTTTGCCTCTCAAAACACCATTCCTTTGCAACCAACAAGCTCCTAAGATTCCAAATCTCTAGGGTTAGTAATAGGAACCCTGTCTGGATCCAATCTTGCACTTTGTTATGGGATTCAGCTCCTTGGGCCAGATGACCAGAAAGCAGGTCGCAAAGGGACTATAATGGTTGCGAGATGTTTCAATAGAGGGCACACAGCTGGGACTATGTCTGGTAGCGAGACCAAAAAATGCAAAGCAAACCAACCCACTCAGGCATTCTGATTGAGAACGGTGGGGTCCTCATGCTTCACGCTATCCAGCCAGGTAATTCACACATTGTCAACTTAGGGTTCCGTGGATGGAGGCAAAAATAATCCCTCAAAGGATTTCTCCACAATTTACTGGTACTTCTGACAAATGGGATGAAGGATGAACCAGCCATCTTTACCAAACCCAAGAAGAAACCTTCCGAGGTTGAAATGGTGTACTAACCCTCCCTCTCCTTGGAGATGCCAGCAAAAGTGGGGAGTTGCTGAGGCACAGCTCTGAAAGGGATTGATCTCCAGTTCAGATCCGTTCAGATGCCTGGCTGTTCTACTGAGTTCAGATTGACGAGAACTTCCGTCAGGTGCTCCAGCAGTAGCAACAAAGCTTGGATATACAATTCAGTTGCTGCTGAAAGTTGAGAAAACCTCTCTGCAATCCTGATATTTGCCACACTGCAGTCTTGCTCCCTGGAGTTGAGCCCAAGCTAATAAATCTTCATTAAGGTTCGGCGGGTCCGGGTCGGGTCCGGGTTTCAGTGGCGACCTGCATGTTCAGGGCATTAGTGGATGCTTATCCTTCTGAGTGGCTAAGGTTCTGGACGGCATACATCAGGCATCTTTCGTCCATAACGCTCCCTGAGGTGGATTGGAAACCTTGGAAGACAGGTTTAGCCAAGGATTTCATGCTTTCAAATGACGACATTGATCGGTTCATCAGGACTGGGTTGGCGAAGGACGTAACCAGTGGTGGATGGGACTCTGACGATATGAACCAGATACAGAAGCTGATTTGGGCTGTTCCACCTATCAACTTGTGATTGGAGTTTTGTTTCTTTTTACGATAGTGTTTCTAAAATACACACTGTCCACACAGACACAAAGTGTTCATGTAAATATCCGTGGTCTAACTCAAAATTCAATCAATCCTCTCCTGGGCAGCAAAAACCGGGCAGGTCAGGGTCGGGTACGGGTTTCAACCACTTTGGGTCCGGGTATTCCCTTTGTACCCGTCAGTGACCCGGCGGGTCCCCAGACAAACACGACCTGACCCAAAGGGTTTGGTGCGGGTCGCCACTGAAACCCGGACCCGACCTGGACCCGCCGAACCTTAGCGGGTACTGGACAAATCTGAACATTCCAATGTCCCGTTCTTTCCCAGGAACAAGGATCGCCTACATTCTTCGGGGAATGTCTTTTTCTGCACCCACTTGAATGTACTGAACAGCAACCTCCGCACTATAAAGAGGTGGAAGATGAGCAGCCTCTCCAGTGACCTTGGAACAAAGCGCGGAACCACTGTCCGCTCCTCCTTTATCTGTTCTGTCTTGCACCAGTAGCTCACCAGCACCAGACGATCATTCTTATGATAAACAGAGCGAGGAACTGCAGAAGAATTGACTGCATTCTGAGCAACTAGGTCCGTGAGACGAGGCGGGGCTCCACATCCAAGCAGAACCGCTGCTGCAATCTTCTTGTTCCATTCCAGCAGCTGTCCATGCTGCTGCCAGAGATCATAGTGATCCGTCACTGGCCCAATATTTCTAACCCAGGATGCCAATATGCCTCCCAAAGCTGGCTGCAGGTGCGTATTGGAGAGAGTTGGGTGTTGCGCCCACTCATAGTCTGACGCTATCTCACATGTAACATTGGGAGCATTTTCTATGAGCCACGATAGAGTTAACCACGTCTCTTGATCTGGCTGGAGAGGATAAGCGATCTTCTTCATGAGTAGATTGAGGAGGTACTGTAAGCATGCCCAAGAGTGGTCATGTTGAACTAACCCTAACTAACCCTCCTGATCAAACCTGAGCTTCGCAATACTCTGGACTTTGACCTGCTTTGGAGAGGTACTTCTTGCGGCCGGATTGGACTTGTAGCGCCTAATAAAAACGCGTTGAACGGTCCGTCCGTGGCTAATAAATTCGTGTTGGACGGTCAGTCCGTGGCTAATAAATTCGGGTGGGATGGTCCGTCCGCATTTAATAAATTCGCATTGGACGGTCCGTCAGAATGTGATTAACATTCCAGCTTGGAATAACTGTTAGGCTGGCAACCGTTTTGATTGAATCCAATGTTACCCTGATCCTCCCAGAGATTGTCCGGTGATCGCCAAGGTCAAGGGATCAGCTTAGCTGAACCTTATTTGTTGTTTATTGCAACTATGGTCAAATCTCCAACCTAAAGTTTCTCAACGCCGGTGGACAGCATCACATCACTGTCTTTATTGAAAGAAAAAAGAATATAACGTGGGTTTTGGGGAATGTGTTATTTTTTTCCTGTGGACGCTAAGGTCCATGAAGTTCGGAACCAGTCTAGAAGAACAAAAAAAACAAAAATAAATAACCAAGTAGCTCATAGTAACCATATGTCACACCTGGACACACTGCAAAGAGCAATAGCGAAAGTTATTCTTGTCGAAAGTTGCATTGAGAACTAAGGGGTTTCCGCATGTTGCACACGCAGAACGTTGGTTCTTGATTCTTGCTTCTGCTGCCGCCGCCCTGCGGAGTGTGCGAAATGCAAATGGTCAACAAAGAACAAAATGCGGACCTTTATTTCCGAAGCGGGCTTCTCATGTACAAGGCAAAGCCGACGATCACCACTGACACCATTGCAACGAGAAACCCCGACTCAACAACCGAACTTGCCGCCCACCCTTGCGAGTGTGGTCTCGGTTCAACATACCTTTTTTCTCGATCTAGCCTCATCCTTGCTTCCGGTGACATCCCAATGGCTTCGCGCTCCGTTTTTGACAGCTTCAACATCGCCGTGCCTCTTCCTCTCCCATTTCCGCTTCGTTTCTTCTTTTCTTCCTCTTCTTTCTTTCTCTGTTCTTCCGCTTCCTTTTCTTCCGTAGCCTTCTTTTTTGCATCCTCTTCTTCTTTTGAGCTTTTTTGCATTTCTTTCACCTTCTTCCTCCGTTGCCTGTTCTTTTCCTTCTGTGATTCTTCCATCTCTTCAGTGAGCGGCGATGGCACCATTGCCGCTCTCCAATCCCATTGATCTGGGTTACGACCCATAGCACGTCGAAAAACGTCCCGCACATCTTTGGATTTAGCGATATCATACGGAGGCTTATTGGATGGGCCTGCGCGAATGGTAGGATCGGCTCCTCTCGACAGCAATAATGTGACACATTCTGCAGCTGAAGATTGAGATGCGTGATGGAGGTACGAAAGGCCGTCTGGCGTTGCCGCTGCATTGATGTCGCCGATGCCCTCGAGCTGCTGGGCGACGAGTTCCACTTTGTCTTTTGCAATAAGCTCGAGGATCTTGACAACCACACTGTCCAGCTTTGGCTGCGATGCTGAAGCTCGTGAACCAGATTCCACGATCGATTCTTCAGTCTTCTTGCGTGATCTCATTTCCGGCCCTCTGTCGCTTTCTTTTGGTGTTTCAACGTAATCTTGGATTCTCACCGTCGTAAGCTCCTTCAGGCACCTCTTCAACTCGTTAAAAGTGGGCCGCTTCGTCGTAAACGGAATTGTCCTGATTCGATTGTCCGATGGATCAAGAACTGCTGGAGCTGCTGAAGATGCTGTTGCTGCGGAGCACTTGAAAAGGCTCTTCCGACTGTTCCCCGCAGCACGAATCAAGATTACGGTGCTCGACGCAATCAGCTGCCGCCATTCCCGAAGACGTTCGGTGATCTCACTCTGTTACAGTGGCGCCAAAGTCAGCACTAAGAAATAAAAGCTGCACCAGTTCAAACCTGCAAAGCTTGTTCGTTATAACGTCGTAGGTCAGCTCCGGCTGATTTAGCTTTTCCATTGGACTGGTCATTACTGAGAATGACAATATAAGCAATTAAAAAGATAAGAATTCATTCGTGTAGAAGACGTCTTACCTGCTTTGAGCTCCTCCTTGCTTTCGGCGGGTTGTATATCGATGAAACGTCTTATGTACAAGCGCTCCCTCAGTTTTGCAGTCAAAGACCGCGCCCGCAAAGTGACCTTGTTTGCAGCATTAGCACCTGCACAATAGGCACAAAAGAGAAATTCCTATTACCTGATCCAACCATAATAATTGTCCACAAAACTTTCGTCTTCGCTGAGGCAGGCGCGGTTTGTTGAAGTCCGATGACCTCCTTTAATTTTGTAATAGCATCCACGTTCTGGGGGTCCAGGGGGGTCTTTCCCCACAAAACCGACCTGTAGACCAACAGTTCGCTCATCTTCTCGGATTGCCCCACTTTTGCGATAAATCGAAAGCCGATAAAGGGCGTTTGATTCTTTTGTTCCCAAGCGACGTCTTTAACGTTGGATGCCTCGGCGTCATCTTCACTCTCGTCTTCTTCAGAATCTGTGGATCCGTCGATCGAGCTAATTTCATCGTCTTCATCGAGTTTAGGGCCGTTTGTAGCAGACTTTCCTTGTTCGATTTTAGCTTCGAATCCATCTTCATCTACTGGACGTTGGCCTCTCGCTTTCCGCTGTACGTTCCACCGATGCCAGTCCGTTTTGCAGTGGGCACGAAAATCGCCCATCGTCCCCATGTCAACCCCACCGCAAGTCGCACAGACAGTGGATGAAGTGGCAGTTCCCGTTCCATGCGAAGCGTTCCAGGGAGAGGAGATGTGCTTTTTTTCGTAGATTTGTTCGTCCGTCGGGGTGTTGTCAGCAACGTCGCGTACGGCAGCGGTCTCCGTAGTGTTGAACAGCGCATCTATCAGCGATTGCGGCAGATTGAACAGCGGCAAGCGAGTCGTAGCACCAGCAGTGGGATTCCAGGTTCCTGTCGTCGACATTCGTAACGAGTTAAACCCTCCAATTTTTTAGTCCTGAGGCAGTGTCCCAGTCACCCACCAGTCCCAGTCTCATTCTCCCACCAACGTCAACCTCATTCCATTTTTTGTGCTATTCCCTGCGACAACTCTCTGAATGGCCGCCCCGCCCCCCCCTCCCCCTCCCCCGCCTCCCGCTGCCGGCGGTGCCCCGCCCGCTCCCAAGCCCAATGCCCTGCTCAAGCAGATCGAGAAGGGTGCTAAGCTCAAGAAGACGGTTACAAATGACAGAAGTTCTCCCATCCTCGACTGTGAGTTGATTCCCTCCATTCATGCCCTCTTGTTGTACTCAATTGTCTCTTAAGCCAAGCCCAGCGGAGGAGGAAGAGGGGCCGGTGGTGCTGTTCCTGTGCCGATGCCCCCGAAACCTGGTGGAGGAGGTGGTGCCCCTTCTCGCCCAACTGGAGGCGACAGTGGTGGTGGTGCTCCACAGTTGGGAGGATTATTCGCTGGTGGTATGCCGAAACTCCGATCTGCGGGTGGTCCTAAGAACGGTAGGGCATTTCCCTTGGCGCAACATCATTTAATCTTTATTGATTGATTGTTAGATTCTTCCGAGGAGCCTGCTCCCAATCGCCCAACACCTCCTCGACCCAGCAACCAAGGTCCTCCTCCTGCCCCATCGCGAGCGAATATTCCACCCCCAAGCCAGACAGGTCCGCCGCCACCTTCGCGAGCAAACGTTCCTCCTCCCCCAGCTCGAACAGGAGCGGTGGCTCCACCTGAACGATCTGGCCCACCTCCAACCCCACCTCGAACCTCAACAACTGCCCAACCTGCCCCTCCCCGTCCACCTGTTCCGGCATTTGCATCCGAACAGGATCGCGATGTTCCATCTTCACGACCTTCTCCTCCCCCGGCACCCCCTCGAAACACCAACGCAGCAGCAGCGGGACGGCGAGCACCCCCTCCACCACCACCCTCACGTGCCCCACCAAAGGACAGCAACCGCAGCACAACTGAAACCGATGGGAGGTGGACTTTCCACACAGACATTCCGCCTCCGCGCGCGTATCCAGGTACGGACGCTCAAGCAAACAGATTACCTGCAGTTGCTCCCCGATCTAGTGCAACCCCGCCACCGCCTGCAGCAAGAAAGGGGCCGCCGCCTCCACCGCCAGGTCGCGGAACTACTGGCGTTGGAGAAGTGTCGCGGTATGTGGATGGAACCATTCCGAAGCTCCAAGAGCAATTGAATAGTGCACTCGCACGTGAGGACTATGCAAAGTGTTCGGAGATCAAGAACGCAATGAAGGTAACTGATAAATGATGCTCTGTGTTTTTTAACTGATCCTTGGCTCGACCCATTCTATTTGCAGGCGTTGGAGGAGCTCAAGGGCAAAGCCGACAGCGGGACGCCTCCTTCTCTTATAATGGAGGAATTTCGGCGAGCAAAAGCAACAGCCGAAGGTTTTGTGTGATTGGCTTCAAAAAATATTATTTGCTTCTTTCAGTAACGGCTGTAAGATTCCAAGCTGTCTGTAAAGGTGAAGCGCAATCAGCTCGGAACTCATGAAACCAAAAACCAGCACTTTTAAAATCGGATCACAACAGCGATTTGTGCACATGCTTGTTGTCCGTCTCATTATCTTCAGTCTTGACCTTCGTTCGAACTTCCGTCTTTGTAGCACTTGCTCCATTGCGACTCTGTGGATCGACCAAAAATTATCGAAAACAGTAGATCTAAATATTAGTCCACTCACCGACGTAGTCTTGCTTCCAGCTGATCGGGAGCTTACTCGTGCCGCGGCCATCTTGCTCGGCAAGATCAGATTTATAGTCATAAGAATGTTCTTCACTGTATCTAAGAGGTGTTGGAATCCAAAATTTCCCGACGGAAGCGCACCAGTGGCACCCGTTGGATCCACAGCCGTTGCAGCTTTGTAAAGGGCGATAGCGAAAACAAGGAGGAACATGAGAGCGTCGGATGTAACGATCGTTTTGTATATTTCCAGTGAGCTTTCGATTCCGGCACTCATGTTTTCCTTGATGATGCGACCAAGTGATATGAACGTTCCAATGAGAATAACAATTCCGATGATCGCATCTTCAATGTATATTGCCATCTTCACCCCAATCGTCGGCGCACCAGAGACAGTATAACCGCCAGTGATGGTATTGTTCGCGTTCATCCCGAAGAGGATCATCTGAGCCAATGTTGTAGTTTCGTAGGTGGCGATCAGGAAATACATGATGCACTGAAAGATGACCCCGCCGCGCTTGAAGAAGACCGCCAAACGCCTTTCATAAAGGTAGTAAAGTAAGGCCTCAGATGTATTCAGACCGAAGAACAGCAGCGCATATCGAGCGGGAGCGTTTAAAAACATGATCTTGTAGTACACGACCGCAATGATTGTTCGAAGGGCCAGCAGTGCGCTTGAGGCCACCAAAACAATGTTGAAGCGAGTTCTCCCATAGTAGATTCTGAAGATTGATACTCCAAGCAGACATATTGCCAAGCTCATGGTGAGGCAAAGGAGAATGAAGTCAATGGGCTCCATAAGTGCAGCGTGGACAAGTTCAGATTGCTGTTACACTTGCCGGAAACTGAAGTTTAAACACATGAGTTGCGTGAAATGCTCAGAATGTTCCAATTTCGTATTGTATCCGCAAACAAAAACATTCGCCATGGATCTCTCCTTTTTAGTATTAGAAAAGGTTTGCCGCTCACGCGAGCCTTCATATTAAGGTTGGCATTCCTGTACTCAGAGCAAAATACAATAACTCTGACAAGTTCAGATTGTTGTTACATTTGCCGAAAACTAATGTTTAAACACATGAGTTGCCTGACACGCTCAGAATGTTCCAATTTCGTGTTGTATTCTAAAACAAATACATTCCCACTCCTAAATCAGAGAATCGTACTATTGATGATTTATCAGAGCAATGCCCATTCGCGCATCAACAAGAGTTCTGCCACTTAACGTCTCGTGCTCCAAAAACGAAGCTATGAAACGAGGCAGGAGAGGGTCGAACTCTCGACCTTTCGATCCGAAGTCGAACGCGCTATCCACTGCGCTACAGCCCTTAAAATTCCTCATAGTGGCTCAGTCGGTACGAATGCGACTTTTCGAAGCTAAACTCCGCGGTTCGAATCCTATAGGGGACTGGATTCGAATTTCCTACGAAATATATCTCTCGCAATATCGTGTCACGTGCAAGTACCGCGCCACACCTCCTTCGATTCGCCATTGCCTTCGCTCCTCTTTCCTACGGCTCGCACGGCTCCCCAAGTACTGAAGATTCCAAATCTTGGTTGAAGTACACGTGGGTGACATGTACTGATTAAGCATTGTCAATACTTGTTATAACATTCAAAAAAAAAAATCCAATAAAGACCTCATAGTGTCTCACTCTGTACGAATGCGACTTTTCGAAGCTAAACTCGCGATTCGAATCCTATAGGGGACTGGATTCGAATTTCCTACGAAATATATCTCTCGCAATATCGTGTCACGTGCAAGTACCGCGCCACACCTCCTTCGATTTGCCATTGCCTTCGCTCCTCTTTCCTACGGCTCGCACGGCTCCCCAAGTACTGAAGATTCCAAATCTTGGTTGAAGTACACGTGGGTGACATGTACTGATTAAGCATTGTCAATACATGTTATAACATTCAAAAAAAAAAAAAAATCCATGGATGCTCACAAAAGTGTTCAGGACTGTGCCCGCGTGATTGCTCGTCAGCCTCGCTCAACCCATCTTCGTCAATGATTAGTGTTCGAGTTGGTACCTTCAATTGTCGCAATTTGAGCTTTGGAGTTCTTGATTCACTGTTTCGTTTTATGCGCGCAAATCACATTGTTTTTCTGCTCCTGACTGAAACACACCTTTTTCCTTTAGACCCGCTGCCTTCTCCAGATTTGATTTTTGACACTCGTTTTTCTCCTGGGTCATCGGGTACACGACGGGCTGGTGTGGGAGTCTTGATCAATCGCAGTCTTTGTAGAGCTTCTGATTTCCGTCTCGTTTCTAGTTATGGTGGCACCTCTCTATGGTTTACATTTCGTGGGCTTTTGGTTGGGTATTATTTGCCTCTGTGTGGTATTGCTCAGGACCCCTTCCTTGAAGAGTTTATTGCTTCACTTCCTCAACATGTCCCGTTGTCTCCGTGCCCTGTTCTTTTGTTGGGCGATTTCAATGCCCGTTTTTTAGCTACTGGTGATCATTCTTCAAATCGTAGGGGTAGGTTGTTTGAGCAATTTATTTCTGCCGCTAGTTTCTCTCTAGTTAAGCACCCTTCCTGTCATAACCCCACATTTTCTTCTCGCAATGGTGACTCCATAATCGATTTGTTGTTTGTCAATCCTCTGCTTCAATGTGATCCTATTTCTTACATAGTTCATAGTCGTCTAGCCGACAGCGAGTTTATGCCTTGGGCTTCTGACCATTTTCCGGTTACAGCTGTTTTTTCTTTTGCTCCTCCCAATGCCAGCGCTCCCTCTGCTGCACCCCCCCACAAGCACTGGGCTGCTCATCTGTTGCGTGAACCTGCTGTCTTTCAAGCAATGGAGGATGTGGGACATTTGTTTTTTGATCCCACCTGTTAAAAACCAAGGGCTTCTCCTGGCAGCGGTAGGGCGTCTTTAGCTGTACTGTAGCTAGCACAACAGCTCCAGGTTCCGTCTCTTGGCCCAGTACCTGTTCTCCCAGGTGTGTATATGCCTAATACTCCGACAGGCTGTACACTACACCCAAGCTGGTCAGGCAACCAGGGAATGCTGTGGTCAAAGACATTGGTCACATCAACTCCTATATTCAAGTGAACAGTGCGTGTGGGCATACCTGTGGTCAAAGACATTGGTCACATCAACTCAAAGGACCAAGCCACACCACATTCCCCACTAAATGCCAAGATCACTCCACACAGGACCTGCCAAACATGGATATAAATACATGAAATACAAGTCCATAAATAAGAATGAAGAGGGATTGACAAAAAAACTCTCAGGTCAAAGAGAAAAAAGACAACCCAAAGGATAACCCATTAGCAAACAGTCTGATATGCTAGTTTTTAACAGATGCCGCCTCGAAGACGATACACTGGGTCACCGTGTATCGCTCGTCAAAAAAGACAAAAAAGAAAACATACGATAGAGAAACAGAAGGAATGTGTGTGGAGTTCACAACTAAACTTACACAACCCCCAATCCAATATGACTGACTTCGAAATTTAGAAAGGACCAAAGGGATAGAGTACTCTGCTCGTACCATTTCAGGCATTCTAGATCAAAGATCAAGGTAGACCACAATGGGCCCATAACATACGAAACCCCAGTGTGGTGGAATCGCAAGCAAAAGCGCAGGTGCAAAGCTAAACAACAATGCAAGTGCAGAAGCGGTGAACGAGACTAACTAGCAACGTTCTAATGGTAAGTGTCAAGGAACTGAGAGTGCAAGCTGATGAATGCAAAAATCAGGGATCCTCCATGACAAAACCCAAAGACAAAAGAGTGGAAGCTTGTGTACTAGCAACACCAGCTACGATAGGGGTATATAACACAAAAAATCCAGATTCAACTGGCGCAGGTGGTTTCTTCAAAAGCCGTTGACACATGTTGGTCTGTAACAGATCGAAAGGAAACCTCTTCATGGTATGCTGTGTCCAGAAACCAAGGTGATGTCTATGTGAAGACAACCGTGGGAAACAAAACGCGTCACGTGCTGCGCCACATGCCCGAATTTGATGGAAACTCGTCAACGTGAAGTAGACCCCAATCTCCAAGCCCAGAAAAGTCCCGCAAACTTCATGTATCCGCGTTGCGCGCGATGCATCCACAGGCAATGGAGGTGCCATCTCAAGAAACAATGGAGTTGTTGAAGGAAACAAAGTTCATGATGCATGCATACGGACATGTCACCATAACTCTGCAGGCAGCCAACGAAACCGAGCGAGCAATACACGAATCGATTCGCAATGCGTAGGCGATGGTTTTGATAGGCACTTGCCGTGGTCCAGCGAGAACTGACGGATCAAAGCTGAAAGCTTCGAAATGCTGTAGCTCCATGAATCCTCCGCCAAATGACGCGAGCTGGGCACCAATCAATCCGGCTTGATGAGACGGTTCTTCTGAGGTACTGTTCGCGACGATCAGACAAGAATTGGCGAAATCAAAAATCGAAGACCTCTGGAGCAGACCAAAGGTAGTGAAGTTGGTCAAAAGGCTCAGGAGCAAAGATAGCAACATCAGAAAGCGAGGAAAGCGATGGTCTGTCGGAATTCCTCTCAAAAAAGTGTGCCAGAGTCCCCAGAGCAAAAAGAAGGTTGAAACCACCAGGGATGCTCGAGATACATAAGGAGCAAAACCCGTTCGCGTAGGAGGTGAGAATCGATCCTGAGAATCCTCCGTATCTGTAGTTCCATGTGTCGGTCCACACCGACTGAGACAAGAAGGTAATAGTTCCTGGATGAAACCACCACCTGTTAAAAACCAAGGGCTTCTCCTGGCAGCGGTAGGGCGTCTTTAGCTGTACTGTAGCTAGCACAACAGCTCCAGGTTCCGTCTCTTGGCCCAGTACCTGTTCTCCCAGGTGTGTATATGCCTAATACTCCGACAGGCTGTACACTACACCCAAGCTGGTCAGGCAACCAGGGAATGCTGTGGTCAAAGACATTGGTCACATCAACTCCTATATTCAAGTGAACAGTGCGTGTGGGCATACCTGTGGTCAAAGACATTGGTCACATCAACTCAAAGGACCAAGCCACACCACATTCCCCACTAAATGCCAAGATCACTCCACACAGGACCTGCCAAACATGGATATAAATACATGAAATACAAGTCCATAAATAAGAATGAAGAGGGATTGACAAAAAAACTCTCAGGTCAAAGAGAAAAAAGACAACCCAAAGGATAACCCATTAGCAAACAGTCTGATATGCTAGTTTTTAACACCACCCTTGCTGATGTCAATGCTGCGCTCAGTCCAATTTTAGAAGCTCCCGCCTTTGCCCAAATGTCTGTGGATGTTGCACAGGGATGTATTGACTCTGCATTGGATATTATTTTGTCCTTTGTTACTTCCTGTGCTGCTTGTGTCATTGGACCCCCCAGTTTAGTTCGCCGTCGCCCTGCCCTGCCATTGTTGCCGCCGCATTTAGTGGCCTTGCGACGGAGCTACTTACTTGCTCATAAGCACTATTTAGCTGTTTCTTCCTGTGATGATCCTGATCCTGTTTTAGTTGAGTATTGCCGCTTGGAGCGTGACCGGCTATCTCGTGAGCGTGTCAAAGCTTTTCGTACTTGGTCCTTTTCTCAGCGAGCTCGAGAGGCTTCTGGCGACAATATGTTTAGTTCTTCTCCTAGTTCTTTAACCGAGGTTAGCAAAGTTCTTTCCACCGCGCGTAGGTGTCATCAACGGCGCTCAGCTGCAAGTGGTTTATTGTCTGATCCTGCCTCTTTATCTCATTATCGCAATCACTTTGCCTCCGTTTATCAGACTCAGTTTGCACAATCCTCTGCCAGTGCAGAACACGTTTGTCTACATGCGCTGAATGATTCTGTGTCAGTTAGTGTTAGTGACTTTGTTTGTGCTATTCGTTCTTCCTCAAACAACTCTGCTCCTGGCCCAAACCATATTCCAGCTGAGTTATTTAAGCCGTTAGCTTCTGATGTTGCTATCCTTTTTGTTCAACTTTCAAACGCTATTTTCCGTTCAGGTTTGTCGCCCTCTGCATGGAATGCTGGCTTGTTGTTACCTGTTTGGAAGAATAAGGGCTCCATTGGTGATATTAGTCAGTACCGCCCCATTACTTTAACCAATGTTGATAGAAAAATCTTTGAGCGTACCCTGCTTCCTATGCTTGTAGCTCATGTTGGTAAACTTGATCCCGCCCAAGCTGGTTTCCAGGCCAATCGTTCAGGTGTTGAGTGTGTTTTTGCATTAGATGCTACCCTTCGACGGGCTTCCCGCACTGCTCTGCCTTATTGTGTTACTTTCTTAGATATTAAAGCAGCGTATGATACTGTGCATAGGCCTCTTTTGTGGGAACGTCTTCGTCAATTTCCCAGAATTCCAAACCGTTTGATCTCTGTTTTGATGAGTATGTTTGATCGTTGTTCTTCTCAGGTTGTTATAGAGAATCGTTCTTCTGATTTGTTTTTGCTTCCACAAGGTCTTTTTCAAGGTTCTGTTTTGTCTCCGTTCTTGTACTCAGTGTTCATCAATCCTTTAGCACAGCTCCTTCGTCGTGAATCTTCTCATCTTGCTAGGTTTTCTTATAACACTCCTGTTTTCAATTCGTTGTTTTTTGCTGATGACATAGCTTTGTTTTCTGCCACCCCTGAGCAGGCCCAACGTGCATTGAAAATTTGTGAAGATTTTGCTTATAAGAAAACCTAGCAAACACTCCTGTTTTCAATTCGTTGTTTTTTGCTGATGACATAGCTTTGTTTTCTGCCACCCCTGAGCAGGCCCAACGTGCATTGAAAATTTGTGAAGATTTTGCTTTAGCTTCTCATTTTGTGTTTTCACCTTCAAAGTGTGCTGTGTTATCTTCTCAACGGTTACCCACCCCCTTGAAGCTTCATGGCTCTGCCCTCCCTGTAGAGGTTTCATTTAGATACCTTGGTCACTATTTTACTATTGAAGGGTTTGATCTTGCTGCAACTATTGATCATCGCTTAGAGAAAGCTCGTGCCTCATTGTATCTTTTTGCACCTTATGTCTCGTACTTTGGTGGGTCTGCTCCTCGTGTTGCCAGGTTGTTGTTTTTGTCTTTTATTAGACCTTCACTTGAGTTTGGTTTAGCACTTATTCGGCCTAACAGTTATTCCAAGCCGGAATGTTAATAACATTCGGACGGACCGTCCGACGCGAATTTATTAAATGCGGACGGACCGTCCACCTCGAATTTATCAGCCACGGACGGACCGTCCAACGCGTTTTTATTAGCCACAGACGGACCGTCCAACGCGTTTTTATTAGGCGCGGATGGACCGTCCAACCCATTTTTATTAACCATGGACGGACCTTCCAGATGCAATTTATTCTGCTTCAACTGTAATTCATGCTATCTCTCTTGTAGGTGGATTTTTCACTAAGTCTTTTCATTTCATGGGTTAGGCGATGATGCTGTTGGGAGAGACTCCTTTGATTTCGTGGGCTAGAGCATGCTACTGGTGTAGAGAACTGATTCTTTGTATTTGTTTGTCCAAAATCTCCACCAACCATACACCTTGATAACAAGCTTCTCTGCCACCCCGGGGGTTATCAGGGCAAGACCTGGCCACAGGGTCTTCCTGCTATAGATAGTGGATCTCAACTTCCTCTCCGGCCATACCACAGCTTCTACCGCTGCTATTAGTGCAACTTCCACTCTCGTCAAAGCTAGTCAACAATCTGAAGTATGCTCTCACACGGTACAGTATACACTAGGTGCTCATGGTCCTACCGTTAGATGCAATCTAGCAGCAGGGATGTTTCTGCAATGGACTGCAATGAGTTTGTTCAACCAGGTATCACTGAAACCACTCCTAAATCTGCCCCTGGTGAGCTTCTCACTACATGTGAACATACCCAATCTGGACCTTTCTCACTAAAGGGCTCATGTTTTTTGAGTAGCCGGGCCAATCTCGATCATGTCCATGTTAGACCAGCTGAGCAACCGCATCAAGGAACCCAGGATGGAGTGGATCACCAGGGAAGATGGCATGCTCGTGTGCACGCTTTGCACTGGCAAGGACCACAGGGAATACAAGGAGAGAGATGCTTTGAGGAAGCATTGTCGAGCTTCCCATCCCGCCAAGGAAGGGTTGGGCACCAATCCTAGAGTTCATACAGAGGAGTTCCTACGCGACGCGTTCGAGGTTGCGGGCCTCCCGGCTGCTGGCCAAGAAGGGGTTGACATGGTTCTTCGCATTCTGCAAGGCACTGTCAAGAGAGATAAGAACAGCCTCAACAATGACAGTTACGAAGAGGACCTCGCCAACGTACGTGTAGCACCCCTTCACAATGAGAACCCTGTGAACAACCCTCTGATTCAGAGCGCCATAGCTACAGGAAACCTTAGGCGTAAGCTTCCTTCATCAGGACTGCTGAAAGCATCTCACCTCTATCATTTCCTATCCTCCAGGCATAGCCTTGGATTTCTTCATAGCAGAAGAGTTTGGTGTGCTGGTTTGTATCAGCTGTGGCATTCTCGTGGACGCGTCTTCATGCGGGGCCCATGTCCAAAAGTACCACAGTCAGGTCGACAGGAGCACCCGCCTGAGTGCTTCAAGAGCACTTTTGAATCTAAACGTGGTTAACCAGCTTACACCGCTGTGGAACAACAAGGTCATTCTGGAGCGTATAGACAGAGACAACAACAAGCTTGCCTCATTTACCCCAATCCCAGGAGTCTGTGTACAGGATGGTTTTCAGTGCCAAGGCTGCGGCTATGTGTGTGGCACCTTATCTACCTTTCAAAAGCATTGTTGCATGTCCAATCCGGCAGCAAGAGGTACGTCTCCAAAGCAGGTCAAAGTCCAGAGTATTGTCATGCCGTACTATGGACTTCACGGTTACTGGGTCGTGCAAATGGCTCCTCTGGGACCCTATTCCCCTGATCCATCCTTGCAGCTCACTGAAATGCAGAAGGCAAGCCTGCAGTTGCTGCTTGCTGACGCATTCACCTCTGTCCCTGCCTTGAAGCTATCTGAAGAGCTTCCTCCCTGGATTCTTGGTTGCGACTTTCACCATGTGGATCCTAGGCACAGGAGCGGCCAAAAGATCAACGAGCGCATCACGTGGAAAGATGTTGTCGGGGAACAAAACCAGGACATTGGCCTGGGGTTCAACCGCAAGGAGCTGGGGAAGACTATGGTTGCCTACCACAAGGCACTTCAATCACGGATCATGCGAATGCCCTTCATGGTCAGGCAGGAAATCATGAAGCCCAGGTTTGATCAGGAGCAGCAAGTCAACGAGAAGCAGAAATTCCGACAGCTTCGGGACGCAACACTGTCACGCTATGCACAGACATGGACCTGTGTTCTGTGGCTGACGATCTTGGTGTGGAAGCGCATTATAGAGACACCCTTTGTGCAGATCAGCAGCTCATTGGGAGCATCTTTGGAGCAGTTTGCAAGAATGTTGAAGCAGAAGGTTGGAAACTCTGGACCTGAAGAACCAACAGGAATACCACTGTTTGATCCAGTAGGGGATCAGGGGCTAGACGTGGCACAGCTGCTGTCTGGCGACACCAATCATGAGGACGAGGTGGACTCTGAAGCAAGCTCCAGTGAGTCAGGTGACGAGGATCAGGAAAGTCCGGTGGGGCCAACACATCTTCTCCCTGTTGGATCTGCGGCAGAGACAGAAGAAGAACTTTTTGCAGCTCTGCTTGCTGTTACAGAGTCTCTCTTCCAAGCAGAAACTGTCATATCAACCATCCCCGAAAAGGTGTTCAACAATCCCCTTTTCACCTAACAGTTATTCCAAGCCGGAATGTTAATAACATTCGGACGGACCGTCCGACGCGAATTTATTAAATGCGGACGGACCGTCCACCTCGAATTTATTAGCCACGGACGGACCGTCCAACGCGTTTTTATTAGGCGCGGACGGACCGTCCAACCCATTTTTATTAACCATGGGCGGACCTTCCAGATGCAATTTATTCGGCTTCAACTGTAATTCATGCTACCTCAATCTCTCTTGTAGCTGGTTTTTCACTAAGTCTTTTCATTTCATGGGCCGAGCGATGATGCTGTTGGGCGAGAGTCCTTTGATTTCGTCGGCAAGAGCATGCTACTGGAGTAGAGAACTGATTCTTTGTATTTGATTGTCCAAAATCTCCACCAACCTTACATCGCGATAACAAGCTTCTCAGCCACAACGGGAGATATCCTTGTCAGGAAACCAGAGGCAAGGCCAGACCACAGGGTCTTCCTGCTATAGATAGTGGATCCCACCTCCCTCTCCGTGTCCATACCACAGCTTCTCGAGGGTATTTCCAAACAGCGAAGTCCAGAAAGTGGCATCCATGATATGAGAAAGTTTCGGACAGCAGAGTAACATCTTCTTGAAGCTGAAAAAGACCACGGCAAATTCGAGCAAGCTCTGTAAACTTTTCCGTATTTTGTAGATATAGGAAGAGAAGGGACTTCATCGCGTATGCTGCATGACAATGGGTGGATGTGGCACGAAGTAGGCAATCTTTTTCAAGTAAGGGCACGGAATTTCCCTCCTGTACGATAGGGTCAGTTAAAAGACCAACAGATTCAGACTGAACCGCGAACCAATTCCGACTCAGACAACTCAGAACGGCGCAATGTCCGCGGAAGATGGATAGGGTCTGACATCGATTGCATCTGCGCAGTGTAGAAGTTAATTTGGTTCGGGTAAATGTAGAGGAAACACGGCAGTTTCAATGTGGAGTAGCTGTTCTTCTGTCCTGCTCTTGCACGCGGGAAAGTGGTTCCAACCGGGTACTATGAGTCACGCCACTTCGCGAGGTCTGTACCTCGCAAACTTTGGAGTTGGTTTCTGGCTCAACCGTGCTCGCGCGCGACTGGCACCCCATACAAGCCAAATAGATGAAGAAGGCCACTTTTGGTATACCGAGTCTGGCGAGCAGGTAAGAATCCGTACCCGATCCCACCCCAGGGGCCGTGAGTTTAGCTACTCGAGGTCCAGATCTGTACCTCAATCCCAAGGGTTACGTGATACCACACCCGCATGCGAGTAGCGCCTCATACAAGCGGAATAGAAGTACATCGATGTTGGTATACCGAGTCTGGCGAGCAGGTAAGAATCCGTACCCGATCCCACCCCAGGGGCCGTGAGTTTAGCTACTCGAGGTCCAGATCTGCACCTCGAGCCCAAGGGTTACGTGATACCACACCCGCATGCTAGTAGCGCGTCATACAAGCGGAATAGAAGCACATCGATGTTGGTATACCGAGTCTGGCGAGCAGGTAAGAATCCGTACCCGATCCTACCCCAGGGGTCGAGTGAGTTTAGCTACTCGAGGTCCAGATCTGTACCTCGATCCCAAAAGTTAACGTGATACCATACCCGCATGCGAGTGGCGCCTCATACAAGCGGAATAGAAGTACGTCGATGAGGGCATACCGAGTCTGGCGAGCAGGTAAGAATCCGTACCCGATCCCACCCCAGGGGCCGTGAGTTTAGCTACTCGAGGTCCAGATCTGTACCTCAATCCCAAGGGTTACGTGATACCACACCCGCATGCGAGTAGCGCCTCATACAAGCGGAATAGAAGAACATCGACGTTGGTATACCGAGTCTGGCGAGCAGGTAAGAATCCGTACCCGATCCCACCCCAGGGGCCGTGAGTTTAGCTACTCGAGGTCCAGATCTGCACCTCGAGCCCAAGGGTTACGTGATACCATACCCGCATGCGAGTAGCGCCTCATACAAGCGGAATAGAAGTACATCAATGGGGGCATACCGAGTCTGGCGAGCAGGTAAGAATCCGTACCCGATTACCCCAGGGGTCGCGTGATTTTAGCTATTCGAGGTCCAGATCTGTACCTCGATCCCAAAAGTTAACGTGATACCACACCCGCATGCGAGTAGCGCCTCATACAAGCGGAATAGAAGTACATCGATGGGGGGCATACCGAGTGTGGCGAGCAGGTAAGAATCCGTACTGGATCCCACTCCGGGGGTCACGTGATTTTTCGAGGTCCGTACCTCGCAAACTTTGGAGTTGGTTTCCGGCTCAACTGCGCCCGCGCGCGACTGGCACCCCATACAAGCCAAATAGATGAAGAAGGCCACTTTTGGTATACCGAGTCTGGCGAGCAGGTAAGAATCCGTACTGGATCCCACTCCGGGGGTCACGTGATTTTTCAAGGTCCGTACCTCGCAAACTTTGGAGTTGGTTTCTGGCTCAACCGCGCCCGCGCGCGACTGGCACCCCATACAAGCCGAACAGAAGAAGTACACCGCTGGGTTTAATAACCAAGCTAAAAACGTCTTGTGGTTTGGACGTCTCTTGCCCCGGGTCACATGATTTTAGCTATTCGAGGTCCAGATCTGTACCTCGATCCAAGGTCACGTGATACCATACCCACAAGAAGTACATCGCTGTTGGTATCCTGAGTCTGGCGAGCGTGTACAGATGCGTAACCGATCCTACCGCTGGGGTCACGTAATTTTTTGAGGTACGTTCCTAGCAAACTTTGGAGTTGGATTCCCGCTCAGCCACCCGAGCGCGAGTAGCACCTCATACAAGCTCGGGTGAAGAAGTACCCCGCTGTTGGTACACTGAGTCTGGCCAGCGGGCAAGGGTCAGTTCCTTCTCCAACTCCCCGGGGTCGCACGATTGTAGCTCTTGGAGGTTCAGATCGGAACCTTGATCTTGAAGGTTCACCAATTTCCCAACCACCTACTTACTGCCGAGCAAAACTTGGGGGCGTTTCAGTGCGCCGCTGCCAACGTTGTCTGAGGGAAAGTCCCTGGAAGCTCCAGCCAGGTCACTCATACCGGCAGGAAACATGAATTTACATGCAGTTTATCCGTCGCGTTCATCGAACAGGGTCTACCGTGCGTTTCCGCTGAGAAAAACGCCTAAGAGTGCGGCGATAACCGCCCTGTTAACAGTGGGTGCTAGCAAAACGCGTAGTTACTAGAAAAACTTTGCCCTCTGGCCGTTTCCGACGATCCCTACTAGAAGGAATCTTAGATATGGTCGTATATTATACGTTTCGCTGGCTACACGCTCGCCTGCTGCGGTATTACGGTCCTGGATGAGGTTGTGTACAAAACATCGATTTCAAATACACGCTCTATCTCCCTCATTATGGCCCCGCATACCTTCAGAAAGGCTCAGTACGTGCTCTACTGTGTAAATAATATGTTGCAATAGGATAAACATCCCGCTGTGGTGTTTTGCAGCCTCTGTGTGGAGGAATATGCGACTCTGAGGAGCGTTGCGTGCTCATTCTGTCGTCAAAACACCTCCGACAAGACACAGACTGGTACACGTATTAGATTCATGCGTAATAATGATCGTACGATTGGGTTTACACCTACGCGTAATGTTTTGGAGGCGTTTGCGGCCAATTAGAAACGTCCGCAAACGGAATCTTGCCTATATCTCAGCATAAACGCGTTAAGGCGCCCTAGGAACGACAGAGAAGCAACATTATTTGACAAACAACACAACACGATGGGGCGGGCACCGCAAAGCCTGTGTGTAGGGCCTAAGAGTAGCGTGAGAAATCTGGGCTAATGTGGACCAGCCAGTGAAACCCAACCAAACCGACATTGGGAGTGTCTAGGACTCTAAATACAATACCTTTACACTTCCGAAGTAGTTTACGCGTGGATAAACACTGTAGAGATGCTAGGGTTAGTTAGGGTTAGTTAGGGTTAGTTAGGGTTAGTTAGGGTTAGTTAGGGTTAGTTAGGGTTAGTTAGGGTTAGTTAGGGTTAGTTAGGGTTAGTTAGGGTTAGTTAGGGTTAGTTAGG